>JACSYO010001926.1:0-227500 GCA_016806645.1 Ophiodon elongatus
CCAACGCCAGGGCATTTATGTCCCATCTTAATCAAAGACGACCATAACTACTTTAGTTTTGGTGAATGTTGACATTTTAGTCAACACATTAGACCTGGTGTTGTCATTGTTAACTTTAATTTAGCAAGTTACGCCGAGTCATCTTGAATGTGCTTCTTCTACTTCTTAAAAAAAAAACAAAAAAAAAACACACTATTCCATCAATCAGAGGGTAAGGTAATAGACTATGTAGCCTGAGAGGTGAAAGCTAAGACAGAAAAGTCACTCACTACTGCTTGTAAAGCTTAAAAACTGAACTCATGTTAATTCGTGAAAACATCAACTTGAAATACTATCGAAACACATGGAGGAACCTAGCATCAAAGCCTCATATGGTTATTTAAAGTTTAGGTTATGGTAAACTCCAGGTAATAGGTTGTTAAGTTACTGCATAATCTCCATAAAATGATGTCTGCATATGGATGCAGAATTTGTAGGCAACGGGACAAGATTTGTTTGTTCTGGGTTTATCATCATTTTTTCCTCCGCTTATCCGGGGTCGGGTCGCGGTGGCAGCAGGCCTAGCAGGCCGACCCAGGCTCCCCTCTCGCCCGCAACATGTTCCAGCTCATTCTGGGGGATCCCGAGGCATTCCCAGGCAAGCTGGGAGATATAATCCCTCCAGCGTGTCCTGGGTCTTCCCCGGGGCCTCCTACCAGGTGGGCGTGCCTGGAAAACCTCTAACGGGAGGCGTCCAGGAGGCATCCTGATTAGATGCCCGAACCACCTCAGCTGACTCCTTTCGATACGAAGGAGTAGCGCCTCAACTCCAAGTTCCCTCCTGATGTCCGAGCTCCTTACACTATCTCTAAGGCTGAGCCCGGCCACCCTACGGAGAAAACTCATTTCGGCCGCTTGTATCCGAGACCTCGTTCTTTCGGTCACGACCCAGAGTTCGTGACCATAGGTGAGGGTCGGAACGTAGACCGCCCAGTAAATTGAGAGCTTTGCCTTCCGGCTCAGCTCCCTCTTCACCAAGACAGTCCGGTGCAGCGCCTGTTTTACTGCTGCAGCCGCACCGATCCGTCGGTCGATCTCCCGCTCCATCTTACCCTCACTCGTGAACAAGACCCCGAGATACTTGAACTCCTTCGCTTGCGGTAGGCACTGCGTCCCCACCCGGAGGGAGCAATCCACCGGTTTCCGGCAGAGCACCATGGCCTCGGATTTGGATGTGCTTACTCTCATCCCCGCCGCGTCACACTCGGCTGCAAATCGCCCCAGTGAATGCTGGAGGTCATGGTCCGAAGAGGCCAACAGGACCACATCATCTGCGAACAGCAGAGAGGCAATCCCGAGACCCACGAACCGGACGTTCTCCTCCCCCCGGCTACGCCTAGATATCCTGTCAATGAAAGTCACGAACAGGACCGGTGATAAAGGGCAGCCCTGGCGGAGGCCAACACCCACCGGGAACGCGTCTGACTTATTGCCGAGAATACGAACACAGCTCCTACTGCAGTCGTACAGAGACCGGATGGCCCGTTGTAACGGGTCCGGCACCCCATACTCCCGCAGCACCCCCACAAAAACCCCCGAGGGACCCGGTCGAAGGCCTTCTCCAAGTCCACAAAACACATGTAGACTGGTTGGGCAAACTCCCAGAGCCCCTCCAGTAGTCTTGCGAGGGTAAAGAGCTGGTCCACTGTTCCACGACCGGGACGGAATCCGCACTGCTCCTCTTGAATCCGAGGTTCGACAATCGGTCGGAGCCTCCTTTCCAGCACCCTGGCATAAGCTTTCCCCGGGAGGCTGATTAGTGTGATACCCCGATAATTTGAGCACACTCTCCGGTCCCCTTTTCTGAAAATGGGAACCACCACCCCGGTCTGCCAGTCCATGGGCACTGTTCCCAACCCCCATGCGACATTGAAAAGGCGTGTCAGCCAAGACAGCCCAACAACGTCCAGCGCCTTCAGCATCTCAGGGCGGATCTCATCCACCCCCGGCGCCTTGCCACCAAGGAGCTTATTGACTACCTTAGTGGCCTCTGCCAAGGATATGGATGCGACCCCCCCCCGAGTCTTCAGGCGCTGCCTCCTCTCTAGAGGACATGTTGGCCGGGTTTAGGAGTTCCTCAAAGTGCTCTTTCCACCGCCCGACGATGTCCCCCGTCCGGGTCAGCAGTTCCCCCCCCGTGCTGAGCACAGCCTGGGGTAAGCCCTGCTTTCCCTTCCTGAGCCGTCGGATGGTTTGCCAGAACTTCCTTGAGGCCAACCGAAAGTCCTTCTCCATGGCCTCCCCGAACTCCTCCCATGCCCGAGTTTTAGCGTCCGCGACCACCGCAGCTGCAGCCCTTCTGGCCTGCCGGTACCTCTCAGTTGCTTCAGGAGACCCCTGAGCCAACCAGGCCTGAAAGGCCTCCTTCTTCAGTTTGACGGCTTCCCTCACCCCCGGTGTCCACCACCGGGTTCTCGGGTTACCGCTACGACAGGCACCGGTGACCTTCTGACCACAGCTCCTAGCGGCCGCGTCCACAATAGAGGCTTTGAACATGGTCCACTCGGATTCCATGTCCCCAGCCTCCCTTGGGATGTGTGAGAAGTTCTTCCTGAGGTGGCAGTTGAAGATCCTCTGGACAGGATCCTCTGCCAGACGTTCCCAGTTCACCCTCACTACACGTTTGGGCTTGCTGGGTCTTTCCAGCCGATTCCCCTGCCATCTGATCCAACTCACCACCAGGTGGTGATCAGTTGACAGCTCTGCTCCTCTCTTCACCCGAGTGTCCAAGACATACGGCCGCAGATCAGATGAAATGATTACAAAGTCGATCATTGATCTACGGCCTACGGTGTTCTGGTACCAGGTACACTTATGAGCCACCCTATGTTCGAACATGGTGTTCGTTATGGACAAACCGTGGCTAGCACAGAAGTCCAACAGTGAGACACCACTCGGGTTCAGATCAGGCAAGCCGTTCCTCCCAATCACCCCCCGCCAGGTTTCTCTGTCGTTGCCCACGTGAGCGTTGAAGTCTCCCAGGAAAACTATGGAGTCAGCAGGAGGCGCCCTTTCCAGGACGCCTCCCACCGACTCCAAGAAGGCCGGATACTCCGAACTGCTGTTCGGTGCATAGGCACAAACAACAGTCAGAGCCTTACTCCCCGCAACTCGCAGGCGCAGGGAGGTGACCCTCTCATTCTCCCTGGGGAGAACTCCAACACGGCGGCGCTCAGCCGGGGGCTCGTGAGTATCCCCACTCCCGCCCGGCGCCTCTCACCCTGGGCAACTCCAGAAAAGGACAAAGTCCAACCTTTCTCCAGGAGCTTGGTTCCAGAGCCAGTGCTGTGCGTGGAGGTGAGGCCAACTATATCTAGCTGGTACTGCTCCACCTCCCGCACCAGCTCCGGCTCTTTCCCCGCTAGCGAGGTGACGTTCCACGTCCCTAGAGCTAGTCTATGCTGCCGGCGATCGGCTCGCCCAGGCCCTCTGCCCGGCCTGCCGCCCGGTCCACATAGCACCTGACCCCGATGCTTATCCTTGCGGGTGGTGGGTCCACAGGGTGGCTGCTCCATGATGTTTCTTCGGGCTGAGCCCGACCGGGACCCATGGGCGAAGGCCCGGCCACCAGACGCTCGCCTACGAGCTCCCCTCCCGGGTCTGGCTCCGGGAGGGTGCCCTGGTTTCCCTGGTCCGGGCGAGGTGGCTGTAGTCCGTGGGCTGCTGTTCATTGGGGTTTTTTGAACCGCTCTTAGTCTGGACTCTTGTCTTGGGAGACCCTACCAAGGGCTGATGCCCCGGTCAACATAGCTCCCAGGATCACTGAGCCACTCAAACTCCTCCACCACGTTAAGGTGGCGATTCACGGAGAAGCTGGGTTTATATTTTTTTTTATTTGAGTAGTAGTGAACGTAGTTTGAGCAGGCTTTGGCTGCTTAAAGTGCTTGGTGTGTGTGGAGATCCAAAAAAGCGAATCGTATTTGCCGAAATACAATCTCAAAACCCACCAGCTACCATCTAACAACAATTTAGCTTTCTTTTAGCTTAGCTAATGGCGAGATAGACTCAAGCCGTTCTGACATCTCAAGTTGCTAATCGAACTCTAAACCATGACTGGCTGATCCACTGGCTACGCCCAAACTCCGGAAATACTAGCTGAGAGGCAAAATCTTCGTCTGATAGCCGATGGGTTGTGAGATTGCTGCAGTTCACAGAAGAGAGTGGAGTTTTGATATTTAGAGTGTGTTTTCACTTTAGGTGACAGCGTGACGATCCGCCTGCTGTAGGCCAAATATAGTAAGACAGATGTCCTCACCAGAGAAACAACAGCATTGGTCACTTGGTTGAATATTTATAGCCCTTCTAATTTTGAACACAAAAAAAATGCACAGGCAGTTATATTAAAGCTGAACAAAAGAATCAAACCTCACATTAAATGGGCGTGATAAATATCAATCTTGACAAACCCCAAAAACATATTGTGCTGCCCTTTTTGAAAACTTGATGGAATATAACATGGGATGCAACATCATGTTATTAACATGTAGCCAGTTATCATGAAACAATATATAAGGAAATAGACTCATGTACTGTACATGGATGTGGATCTTTCCTTTTAGTTTATGTCATGCTTTTTTCCTGGAGCAGATGTGTCTCCTTCCCTGTCAGTCTCATCTTTTAAATGAATTCTTCTGTGTTTTGTTTTTCAGGTAGCGGGATGGCACCGTCCTTTCTTCTCTTCTTCTCTGCCGTATTGCCCTTACTCAGAGTGTCTGCCTATAATGCATCTGCCGGTAATGACTGTGCTGTCTTACACACACTTTTTTGTCTCTGACACAATGTATCCAGTTGTCTGTCCAAAATGATGGTGGCTGCGACAGTACAATGGTACAACTTTGTGAGCGTACTTTGTGCTGGCCTGCTGTATGTTTTCCTTTTGATGTGTGGTGTGCACACATGTTGATATTTGGGGGGAAAATATCTCCTGTTGTTTATTCTTGATCCTGTTTTAAGATGGAAAAGTCTCCGTAGTATTAAATGGGAGTGTTTATTGTCTATTGTTTTAGTTTTGTAGCACACAACAGAGGATGGTGACATGAAGGAGGCCAAGCTTCATACTTGTCACTGTATAGGAGCACATCTAAAATTCATATGCAAAGAGACTTGAGAATTGTCCTGATTCTACCTCTGAATCACCCCCCACATCTCAGATTGGTTTAGTGATTCTAATAGGTCCGTTATTGTGCTCTTTCTGTCCCTGGTTGTAGGTGGTATTAAGAAAAGAGACATATTCATACATAGCTTGCTACCAATCTACATCCATAAATTATCTGAAACACCGCAAGAGACTCCAGGCAGACTCTGGCCTCTCTTCTCTTCTTCAACCTGTTTTTTTTGTCAAAAAAGGTTGGGAACCACTGGTTTGCACTGAATTTTATGAGCTCATATGATTATTTACTTACAACTTTAAACCGAAAAGTAAACAGCTATTACAGCTGTCAGATAAATGATTATATCAATTTGGAGTAAAACATACAATATTTACTTTTGAATTGAGTAAAGTAGACAGCAACATAAAATGCGTGAGACATTACCGAAGACCAATTTGAACTGATACATTAATTATACATCTATCATTCACAGAATTGTGCAGGTAACAGCAAGGAACCACTAAGTCAATTTAGTGAATAGGTGCTGCTGGATCTGCATGCCTTTGTATGTATTCATTTCTGCAGTCATGCCTTTGTCCCTTTTCCATCTGTCATATCAGTCAGTCTCTGAGCACGAAATTGCTGCCACAGCTCACACTGAACAAGCACCATTTCCACCTCTAACAGCCCAGTTTGGCAGGCAAGCCCAGCCCCACATTTAAAAACCAATCTGCAACCAATAGGCACTGTATCCACTAATTAATATTTGCTGTAAACTTCTAGTGCTTATTATGGTGCTTTTATATCCAAGCTCATGCTTTGACACTAATGCTCAGAGGCAGATGTCAGATCTCTGTAATACAGACATAAACCTGCCTTCAGATTAGTGAGCTGTCATTTCCTCTTTTTGTTGAGCGGTGGGGATGGTGGTGCGGGAGTGGGTGGGGATGTTTGCTATGGGAGTCACGTCTTGTGGTCTTTCCTGGCCTCTATTGAGAAATGTGGTGACTGCTTAGTAATTATGGTTTCACACTGTGGGTGAACCTGCGAGGAATAGCATGCTCCAAATGTATTACCCCCAGGGAAGGCAAGGCAGTAAGCGATGGAGAGGATAGTCCGATACACAGAAAGTACTTGTGGTGTTTTGTCAGTGAAACGGAGCTTTGCAGTAAACTGGCAGGAAATAAGGAACGCAGCACACAGAGGAGGCTCCGGGGAGCTGGTTTCTTACCAGTACTGATTGATTTCATGTGCTTTAATGGATTACTGGAGGCCATAATGTGAAGTAAGGCATTGGGTAGTGTCTATCAAGGTCACTTCCCATCTATATCAAAGTTAGGCTGACATCTTCATCAAAAAGTCTATTACCATTCTTGTGGCTTATTTCTCCCCCTCTGTGTGTCATCTTTTTTCTGCCCATTCCTGCCACACCAACCTGTTTTTATTAAAAAGCTGGTCAAGTTGAGAATGCTGAGGGGCTGATACTTACTATGGTGTGTCTTATCTGCCTGTATCCATTTATTAGATTAGTCTTTTAGCATGTACTTTTTCAGGCGTTTTACATAATATGATATTAGTGTGGTGGCTAGCACTGTGTTCACACCAAGAGGGGATAGGGTTCGATTCCCGGGCTGGACGACCCTTCTGTGTGGAGTTTGCATGTTCTCCCAGTGTGGGTTCTCTGGGGTTCTCCGTAAGTGTGAATGCTTCAATAATACAAATTGAGTTAAAAATATTAAAATCAGTACACATATTTGCAGCATGCACAAACAACATTTCGGGAAAGTCATAGCTAGTTAAAGGTGAAAGTAATGAGATAAGTTATTAGCTTTCTTTTAAATATTTAGCAACTGGCTGTCCTGATATCTACAAGTAGTATGTTCTTTGGTGCGTACTGTAATTGACAGACTTTATCCCCGATTTTCTTTCAGCAGTTGCTTGGAACCTCCAATAAACCAACTTCAGATGATCGCAGTATTCTTGGAGGCAAACAGTTAAGGTATAGGTTGGTCCTAGCACATTTAGGGCTTTGTATATAAGAAGGAAGACATTGAAACAAATTCTAAATGTTACAGGAAGCCAGTGCAGGGCAGCTAAAACTGGAGTAATGGGCTCTTCTCTCCTCTTGGTTTTGGTTTATTTGCAAGCTGCAAAGTATTGAATGTTTTTTTCGAAAGGCCATTAAAAAGGGCATTACAGTAATCGAGTTGCCTTGAAATAAAGGCATTAACAAGTTTTTCAGCATCGGTTTGACTTATAATAGGTCTACTTTAGCTATGTTTCTAAGATGGAAAAAATGCTGTATTATAACTTGTAATAACTTGTTAACCTCAATAATTATCATGGGAGTTAATTTCCCCAGATAATTAAACAGCATTCCTCATTTTGTTTTAATGCTGACTAGTAATATTTCAGTCCTCATTTAATGTAAAAATATTCATCCATTTATTTATTGCCAAAAGACGAGGTAGTAATGGTTTGGTGCAGTAGATATATACAATTGCTTGTCATCCGCAAAATTATGAAAGCATACATTGTGCTTTCTAATAATGCCACCATGTGGCAGCATGTATAGTGAGTATAATAATGGACCAAAGCAGCTTCTTTGAGAAACATGACCACTGTTTTTGAGTTGCACGGACACATGATCGCCATAACTGTCGTAAAACCGTCTCCTTTTGATGTCTGTTTTGAACCATTTTAAAACCATCAGAAAGACCAACCAACTTTTTGAGAAGATTAAGGGTTATAAGGGGATATTATAGTCAACTGTTTCAAAACTGCACTTAGGTCTAAGAGGACAAGAATTGAGACCGTATTACCATCTGTATTTAGTCTGAGGTCACTGATTATTTTCCTAAAAGAAGTTTCCATGCTGTTCTGAAGCCTGATTGAAATTCGTCCAGGATATTATCTTCTTTTTAAAAGGAGTAAACTTGCACTGAAACTGTTTTTATAAGTGTCTTACTAATAAATGGAAGGTTAGATATGGGCCTATAGCTGATCAGTGCATTATCATCTAGGCTTGGTTTAGCAGTGAGTCTACCCTCAGACCATATCCCTCCATTGTTCTCAAGAACTTCAGAAGATCGAGGGTCATACAGCTGCATGCTTTTTTTCTTCTACCCCATAAGGGGTAAAGGGGAGGCAAAATTTGGGGAAGTTAAAGCCCAGTTTGTTTTAGCATTCATGGGCATGTTATGCTGAATGCACGGCCCCCCATTGGACACACTAAACAGCTATTCTTGTGCCCTATCCAATAAACGCCTGGCAGGATGGCTTTTTGAGTGCATCTCCCAAACCTATAGATGGTAATGGTGAATGGATGACCACTCAAAGCGCTTTATCACTACATGTCATCCACCCATTCATGCACTGATGACTACCTTGGCTACCTTGCAAGGTGCCACCTGCCCATCAGGACTAACTAACATTCCTACCCATTCATACATCATAGGCACAGCCCACAACAGCAATTTGGGAGTTAAGTTTATTGCTCTGCCTGTGGGTTTTCCTTCAAACAGAGGATCAGCGGTTCGATCCCTGGCTCCACTAATCCATTACATGGACTAGCTGAACCGCTGACTATGGTCAGCGCATATTCTACATGCGGCGTAGCAGTGTCGAGGCCTTGTCCATATTTACGACGACATCGCAGTTGAAATCTGTCTGTTGATACGGTTCTATCTCTGTGAGATGTTGGGCTCCCTTTCAGGGTGTGCTCGCTGGAATGATACAGGTCTGGTGAAAAGGGTGGGTGTGAATCGGTGCTGTCTTTTTGACTTCTGCAGAGTTAGGCATTAGCAAGGAATATCAGAAATTGCAATTAGAAGATACGACCTGGGGCTAATATATTTGTGATATCTTTTCCATTTTATAGACCAGGTTCAAATCAAACATTAGCTTGGGATTGTTTTGTTGAATAAAGCTTGAAGCTGGGGTCAGTTTCAGTTATTTTTTAATTTTTCCTTCTCTGATTTTGTCACTGGTTGTGTCCATGGCTCTACCCAGTTCAGTTATGTACTACCTCTGTTGGCTGGTGCTCCCTACTTCTCTGCTGTAGCAGCCTATTTTACAAAGAAGTATGTTGGCTGCAGTGAATAACCTTTTGTCAGGTCAGGATCAGTGTGGTCGAGGTCAGGATCAGTGTGGTCGGGTCGATGTTATGTGGTGGCAAGGCATGCATTCATCGGGGCCCACCCACTGTACTCATAGAGTCCAGTATAGGGCGGAGCCTGTTGAGTTACATCAAAGTTTATGATGTTTAGGAAGTGCAATGTAACTGGAAGACAGGCAACAAATAGAAGATTTAAACGAAGGAGAAGGTTTATTCTTCCATAACACAGGCAACTCAGGTAATTCCTTTCAATCAAAAATCAAAAGTCCATCAATAAATGTAAAGCGTCCCAGAGGAGAAAGTGGTTCCTTAAACTGTCTGTTCCCAGACTGCCCAGCTCCTCTCCGCCATGTGCTCTCTCCGCTGCCCTTTATGAAGCTCCCCAGCCCTGCCTCAATTAGCCTACACCTACAGCTGGGTGAGTGATGAGGCAGTCTAGGAGATGTAGGCCCAATCTCATTCTCCACCCTCACGGACTCACGGACTTTGAGGCGCGCTCCCGCGAAGTCTGTGAGGTTTAAGGGCTGTCCCATTGTCAAATCGTTGAGTGCTTGAGGGCTCTCTGGCAGACATTTGAGCCCTTTATGAACCCTTACCGTAAGTCAGCATGATATGCCGACTTTGCCCAAGAGAATAACCCACAATTCATAGCAATGTGACGTTAAACACGCCGTTACCAATGGAAGCATGGAGCCGTAAAAAAAAAAAAAAGGTAAACAAAGAGGACGGCATGTGGGTGTTCAGCAACATTAAGGATTAAAGATGGTACATGAAAACACATGAGATCAGAGGAATGCAAGCAGAGATTATATATGTTAAAAATATTTATTCATCAAACATTTAATTTTGTTATTGAAGCTGTTTTTGACAAACGAGTAAATATATTATTTTAATGACGTCTCATCTTGTGAGGAAAGAGTCTGGAAGATGCTCAAATTAGGGAGTAAAAAGTATAAAATAAATACCCACAATTGTACACAATATTTTTTTGACGTTGTCATGGTAACGTGGTCTGTTGCAGCAAAGTGCTGTCCCTATTTACACTATGTCAAGCCCTCACAGGCTCTCACACTCAACCACTTAACAGGTGATGTCAGTAAGTCCCTGAGGGTTCAGGGTTTGAGGGTTTAGGGTGGAGATTGAGATTGGGCCGTAGTGTAGGCCAATTTTGTGATGTGGCTGCTGATCCTGTGTGGGAATGCAGCACCCCTCCACTACATGTCCCCTTGTGATGCATCCCTCTCCCCGGGCCTGACATCCTCGGCAGGGTGAATGAGGACCAGAAGGCATCACGGCGGGACAGGGCATCTGCTTTTCCATGCTGCTGTCCCGGCCTGTGAACGACAGATAAATTAAAGGCTGGAGGCTTAAGAACCACCTAGTTACCCTGCTGTTTGTTTCTTTGTTATTAGCCATCCATTGTAAAGGTGAATTATCTGTCACTAGAGTGAACCTCCTTCCAAGCAGGTAGTATTTGAGGGTTTCCAGGGCCCATTTTATGGCTAGGTACTCTTTCTCCACTGTGGCATAGTTCTTCTCTCTGGGCAGCAACTTCCGACTCAAATAAAGAACTGGGTGTTCCTCACCTTCATTGATCTGGGCTAGCACAGCGCCCAGATCCACCTCAGAGGCATTGGCCTGGACCACAAACTCCTGGCTTAAGTTGGGGGCAGTAAGGACCGGTTTTGAACACAAGGCCCTCTTCAGGTTGCCAAATGCTTCTTCTGCAGCCGGGGACCATGTCACCATACGGGAGTGTTTTTTTGTTGTCAGTTCTGTGAGAGGGACAGCCCAAAAAGGATCTCACCTGCTTCTTTGTCCGTGGTTTTGGCCAGTCCTGGATGGCACAGAGTTTTGTCTCCTGGGGTTTGACAAGGCCCCGCCCGAGGGTGTACCCCAAGTAGTTTGTCTCCCCGAAGGCCAGCTTACATTTCTTGGGATTCGCTGTCAAGCCTGCTTGTCGGAGGGACTCCAGGACCTTCTGCACACGCGGCAAGAGCCTTTCCCAGTCTGGGCTCTGGATCACAACATCATCCAAATAGGCAGATATATATTCTAGATGGGGTTTAAGTATCGGATCCATCAAGCGCAGGAATGTGGCGGGAGCTCCAAACAGACCAAAGGGCATCATCTGATACTGCCAGAGGCGTCCAGGGGTGGCAAAGGCCGTCTTCTCCTTTGATCCGGCAGACAAGGGAATCTGCCAATACCCCTTCATGAGATCCAGGGTGGTTATGAATCGCGCATTGCCCAGGCTTTCAATTAGCTCGTCGACACGAGTCATGGGGTATACAACAAATTTAGACACTTCATTTACTTTTCTGAAGTCATTACAGAAACGTACCGTTTTGTCAGGCTTGTCTGCCAGGATGATGGGGCTTGACCAGGCAAGCCCCAATGTGATTGGACTCCTCAATCACATTCAACGCCAACATCTTCTTTACCTCCTCCTCAATCAGTTTCTTTCAACACAAATTATTAGTATAAATATATGTTTACAGCTTTGCTGTGAAAATGCACACACACACACACACACTGGTGTTCACAGATGGACTCTGTGATGTGGCCACACTCTGATGGAACAAGCATATCTGGTTGACCTATGTCCTACATGTATTTTCTGTTTGCTTGGGTGGCTCAGGAGGGCCAACTCATACCCATACATGGACTTATGTCCGACATGACTGTGATGTGGAGCTGACCTTTAGGTTCGGACCTAAGTTTATCCATGACTGGACATAAAAATTACACCCATGTGTCCCACACCCATGTGACTGGAGGGTATAAAGGTTTTTTGCATTTCCTTCAGTAATTTGAAGAAATTCTGCAGTCTAGCAAGCTATGCTTTTCTTCCCATGATTCATGTCCAATACAGTATTATGATAAATTGATCTTCGACTCCAACCTCATCTGTGACCAGTCTGTTCGAGGAAATCAACTACCACATTACCCTCCACAAGCTCCTTTGCTTGCTGAGCTTTCTCCATGTGCTCCTTCACAATGGGAACCACAGCTGCCATCCTCGCATGTCTCGCATCGCCCCCACATGTTCAATCATGGTACAATGGGGACAGGGTTGCTCCTCCAAGTCTCCTTGGCTATGTCTAGAAGACTCCTGGGTTTGTGGGAATACAATAGGTAAAAGGGTGAGAAACCAGTGGAAGCCTGAGGAACTTCTCTTACCGCAAACAGAAGGTAGGGGAGAAGCTGGTCCCAGTTTCTTCAAACTTTGTCAATGGCCTTCCTCAGCAAGGCTTTGAGAGTCTTGTTAAACCTCTCCACTAACCCATCCGTCTGGGGGTGGTACACCGAGGTTCTCACCTGTTTCACTTTCAACAGAGCACACAACTCCTTGGTGACTCTGGACATAAAGGGGCTCCCTTGGTCGGTAAGAATTTATTTTGGAATCCCTACGCGGCTGCTGAGGAGGAACAGTTCTTTTGCTATTTGTTGAGCATTTGCCTTTCTTAAAGGGACGGCTTCTGGAGACTGGGTGGCGTAGTCTACTCTGACCAAGATGTACTTGTGTCCATGCGCACTCTTGGGGAGTGGACCCAGAATATCCATCCCCACCCTTTCAAAGGGGGTTTCTATGATAGGCAAAGGGACCAGAAGTTTCTGGTAAGTCGGTTTTGGCGCTGTGATCTGGCAATCTGGGCAACTGCGGCAGTAGTTCTTACCTCCTTGTGAACTCCTGGCCAAAAGAACCTCTGCAATGCCCTTTCCTTTGTTTTCTCTACCCCCAAGTGAGCTCCCAGCAAGTGAGTGTGGGCTAAATGCAGAACTGTGGAGCGATGAGGTTGGGGAACCAGGAGTTGCTCAACGGCTTTGTCCTTACTTCTCACTACCTGATATAAGAGGCCATTTTTCACGTGAGGATAGGAAGGGGTTAACCTGGTTCCCACCAAAGTTCCCTCTAGGACCTGGACATTTATTAGGGCATTTCTCAGGGTGGGGTCCTGTAACTGAGTGGTTCCATAATGATCTACCAGGTCTCCCCGGAAGCCCCCTGAGCAGGGTGCTTCGGGGTACCCTGGGGTGAACTTTGGGGTACCACGTGGGAGACAAGGCACTAATCAAGAACAAATATAATGATGTTGCCTATCAGATTAAACAGCAAAGTCCGGGCTACAAGAACATGCAAGCCATTTTTACATGCTCCAAACACAACTAAACAAGATTCATATCTCGCCAGCGACTGGACTTGCCATATGTTGCCCTTGCACGAGTTAGCTTTATGCTACATATGCTTGCAACCACGCAAACAAAAGGAAATAACCCAGGGATTCTGCACATACCGCTCAAATCCGGCCTCAGCGATCTCTGAGCCAACGAACACCAGCCTCAGTCAATTTTGAAACAGCGACATAAGATTAATAGCTCCATACCTTGAGATGAAACGCTGTAGAAAGCTAATTATCCTGCTTGGCCTGCACTGAAATAGGCCCGTACATTACCTCTACTGAAAAACAAAGGATCCAGGGGGCTCTGTGACTGACAATTTACATATGGGGGATGGTAAACACCTGGCCAATGGCAGCGATCAAATTACCATAAGCTTGGCCTGACTGACTCTTATTGGCTAACAGTGCCGTCAGTCTCATTTCGGCCAGTGTTCCTGAACGCTAGAGGCTCTGACTATTAGAAGGAGGTCCCACTCAGCTCTGTGCGACATTTAATGGCAGATATTTTGCCTCTGGAACTTACAGCTCTCTCGTTTTGAGAGAAAAGAAAAAAAGTTTTTATGAGGATTTCAGAGCAAAAAACATTATTTTGGTTTGGCATCGTGTATGTTACTGCTGTATATCGATGTATTGAACATCATTAGTGAAAAAATAAGTGAAATATATAGTTTGGTACATGAAAAAATTGAAATTGCACTTATGCCAATTCATCATTTTGGAGACTTTGTCTGAACTGTCTGTACTAAAAACTCTCAGATTTTGTTCACATATTGTGCTATGATTTGGAAGAGGTTTAAACCTGCAACTCCATTATTCCAAAGGGATGATCATCCTGAAAGTCTTTTAAGCGAACCTGAAATCTTTTCATTTTTTCTGTGTTCCATCTTCATTTACTTTTAACCAGTAACATATATACTGATATATCATCTAAACGCCAATATTATTCAGATAGACCTTGTGGTTGCAGAGATATACTGTTTTTAGTATGGGCATGCTTTTTTTTGTGCGGAGGCCTCAAAAATAGGTTCGTTTTTAAAAGTTAAGTGGTGGCCTCTCTCGAGGGTCAACAGCGTCATCTTCACTTGGCCCAGGTTGTGGTTCTGAGTTGTCAGATTCAGCGCCACTAGAGTCTTCTGCCAAGGCTTGGACTGAAACTGGTGGGGTAGGGCAGGGTTTGGTATCAGGAGCGAGAGAGGAGAGCAGGGAGACAGCGGCAGACAGACACCACAATCGGCCCGACGGACGAACCGGACACAGCAGGTGCGCTCGGGCGCGCGGCCGAGAGCACACTGCCAGAGCAAACGTGAAACAGTAGAGCAACCAATAAAGAACGTTGAGAAACGCGATCTGGACTGTGCGAAGTATCTTTGTGCTGCAGGAAACTCACGGGGTAACAGGAACCCATTACAATATGGAAAGACGTTCTAAGTCGACAAAAACTGAATCTGTGACGATGGCTGTGAGGGTGAGAGTCCCTAAGGTAATACAGTATACTGAATAATGAACCTTTAAAATGCTGAATAAGACTAAACATCTATAGCTCAGTTAGAAGTCACAATGGGCTTAGGCCATCAGATTCTGCTATTACTTGTGTAGAAATAAAATGTTCTAATGGTGCAACAGCATCAGAAAGCTCATGGGTCACCCAAATCATGAGGAATTAAACTCCGAGCACTATTCATTTTTGCAAATAATATCATTAAAACCCGCGGCTAGTTAAAATTTTGCGTATAAAATTATTAATTTGAGTGTTGAACTAAGATCAGCAAATCGTTAAAGCCATGAATTATTACCATATAACAAAAACAATTCCAAACTGGAGCAGTTATTATAAGGAACTGCAAGAAAATTAATTCTCTGGGTATGCTGTTAAGTCCTGCATTAACACAGCTAGGAACGCAGAGAGGGTTTTGATTTTGGCCATCATTAATCACTATATATCGTCTGATATAACTGCTTTGAAAAACACAAAGCATGTAAAAATACAATACTTTGATGCAGAAATAATTGGGGTGGCAGAATCTTAATTCAGTCTCTGTCACCTTCCAAATCTCTGCCTTTTCCTGTAGCCTAAACCTTTAAGTACATCAGTCTGAGACAGTCTGAACATGCAAATCGTCTCCTCCTACATAGTCAAGTCTCAGCTGGCCCCATTAACTGTATCCCCATCCCACTGAAGCACCATTTTTTCACGTGAAACCATAGCTCAGTTGACAAATAAGCTCTGCTGGCAGCAACAAGCACAAACCTCATAAGGATTCTGTCTTACTGAAGAAATATTAATGTGTGGATAACGAGTGAGCCTTCTGCTGGAAACCAGGCTGCTGGTGCTTTAGAGTATGCTGAAAACATAACATAGGTCGCCACCTAGTGGTAGACATTATGGCATTTTATTTTTATTTTGAAAAACACTGAACATTTTGTTTCTATTTATTTCTACTCTTTGTTTTTCATGTCCGGCTTTTTGTTTGACTCATTTTGTACTCATCTATACATATTGTCATGTCAAGTCCCCCTAATTTAAAGGTGCTATAAACGAGATTGGGAGCATATCTGCTGCCTCTCAAAGGCTCTCAACATGGCAACAAATGAGCCTGCGGCTTGCAGCTAACAGGACGGTGTTATTAGCTGTAACAGTCATATGAGAGCAGTGCAGAGGGAGAGTGAGCTCATTTTCTGCTCAGGTAGACATCTATATAGCAAATTGTTGCTGATTTATTAGTGCTTTGAATCCCGTATATCGCACCATTAAGCTGCCTTCCTGCCTATTAAAGTATGTAAATCTGTTAAAAAATCTATAGGTTGATTTTTTTTAAAGGGGCTTCAGTAATTTTCTTTAAACAGTTGGTCACTGTTTTTGTTAAAACATTACTCAAATATGAGGAAATAGTGCATTTGTTAGACTATTTTCAGAAGCGGATTAATCCACATTTGGTACTTTGGAGAGTATATGTGGGATTGAGACAAAATAACCTACAGTGTGTGGAGATGACGGCACATGTCACCAGTGCAACAGTGTCTCTCACTGATGTGTTTTGGACAACTATGGAGCTCTATGATACAAAGGAAGAAGATATATCAGGCTTGGATACACACACATCATCATTAGAAGATCAATTCATCATTGGTTTGCTCTTTTTATGTTATTTGATGGCCAAAAGAAAAGTGGATTTAAAACATTCACTTTAGTTTGAAATCTGTGTGGGTGTCAGGATGCAGCATCAGTGTTGGACAGCAGAGCTGTCTGTCCTGCAGCTGGTTAACAGCCAGCAAGTTGAGACAGATCAGAGCTGGAGGACTGACTGGGTCTCTTTCTTCTCCACCTGACGGTTTGTCTCTCTTTCAGGTTGTACTATCATCCGTCCTCCCAGAGATGGAGGGATAAGGTACAGAGGTCTGACACAAGAGCAGGTAGGAATGGTTACTGCCACACTGTTTTTACAGCTGCACAGATCAACTCAAAGTTAGACTTGGAGAAGGTGTTCAGTTTGGATTTACAGCTAATTTAAATGGGAGCAGATCAGAAAACAATGAGATGTTATTGAAATATATTTGTAAATCCAGTAAAAATAAGAAAGGTCTGTTTCTCTACAGTTGAAGTAAAAAAAATGTATACTTGGGAATATACTCTACCTCAAGTGTTTGATGGAAAGGAACTCAGTCTTATCTTTTCTAATTGGATGGTAGGGTATGTTCATCTACTAGCCCTCAAAATCCATCCAAAATAACCTAATCTATGAAGTGGTATATTTTTTACTGGTGTACTGATTTTGATTGTGTGTTTTGTAGATCCGCAGTGTGCAGGTGCTCCCGGTAGACTATGAAATAGAGTACATCTGCAGGGGCAACCGAGTGATTGTGGGACCCAAGGTCAGGAAGTGCTTGCCCAACGGCACTTGGACCGATCTAAGCCAGCGCAGCAGATGCTGTGAGTTTATCCTCAGCTGACTTTCCGTCACACGTTCATTCATCTCCCGCATGAAACATTGTTCCAGACATACATACTCCATCCAGTCTTTGATCTTCTGATTTCATCATGTTGAGGAGAGATCATCTGAATTCTCTCTGTCCTCATTGGCCCAATCTGATGAAGTTCGAGCCTTTCAGTAAAAAGAAACCTGTGCTACCTGTATTTCACATAGTTCTTTAACCAAATATGTACTAAAAAGGTGTTGATGGACCAGTTGCCATCATGAATTGCTGTTAATTGCTCCTGTGTTTATTTGTTGAGGTTGTAAGCCCTTTGGCTCTGTTCTTTCACAGGAAACACAGCTCCACCTGGGCGTCTCCCTTCATGTTTCATGATTGACAGTCATTAGTCTGTTTAAAGCTTACACGAGGTGTGGCAAGTGACTCCCACTGGTGTGAGGTGGGTGGAGTTCAGTAGGAGGCATGTTATGTACCAATCAGGGTTTTACATAAAAAATGTAATCAAATTTAATGGTAAATGCAAATGTATCTGTACAGATCTTTTCTAGTCTTCTGACCACTCAAAGCACTTTAACACTACATGACATCATTCATACACTGATGGGAGGAGCTACCATGCAAGGTGCCACCTCCCCATCAGGACAACCTAACATTCAATCAGGAGCATGCATTCTAACACTGATAATTAGCATGAACTCGAATATGTGTGGAACTGTCATAAAATAAGGCAGCGCACGTCCTGTTCTGCTATCTTTTTTTCTCATTAGTGAACAGGGATTTTCCCACTGACTGCTTACCTCCACGCTTACCTCCACATACAAAGTCTGTACCCAAATCGTCAGGCAGAACTCACTGGTACACAAAAAACTGGTCGAGACACGGCAAACACACACCAGGAAATCGGTGGTAAGCTCACTAGAACAGACTGAGACGGACTGGCACAGAACAAAGGGTTGACACAGACTAAATACACGAGGGAAGGCAGGCAACGAGGCACTGGTGGAAACAATCAGGGGAATCACAATCACACAGGAGGAGGACACACGAAACGAGAGACAAGGTGAGTGACAGAAAACACAACAGACAACCTGACAGTGACAACAAAACTACACAGAGGGTCTGGATGTTACAGTTAGTACATGTCATGTCCTAGCCTCATTTTCAGGATGGACCTTCACAACCTCTTCTTTAAGTGCCTTGGCACAGACCTTGCAGAGAGTGGTGTTCATCGGCCACCAGCCCACCAGTTCTGCCTAGTGCTGCCCAAGATTCAACGGCAGCAGCAGTGGGATCCCGATGCTTTGCTATAATGTTTGGCTACAATGAGAGCAAGCCAGAGCTCGAGATGGTTGCCATCGAGGCCCCCGCCTCAGCCGTTATTGATCCGCCGCTGTTTATGGTCATCCCCGCTGAGACACTGGCTTCATCTGCAGATGTTTATGATGACGACAATAACTCATCGGTACATCAGCATCCACTGAAGTCCACTGCAGACATCTCTCCAACGGGACTTCTCGCTAGTGATCATGCTACTACAATTGCGGGTCATGTTGGGCAGAGGGCCTGTGGTTCTGGATGTCAGATCAACTGTTGTCTCTGAAGGCCCTCATTATTACAGGACTGGAGAACAGGGGTGCTAAACTCATTGCAAGAAGTGGATCCTACCAGATGAGTGGCAGCTTCATCCTGAGCTGGTGAAGAAGATTTGGATGTGGTTCAGGAAAATGGAAGTGGTTCTTGCAGGCGCCCAGTAATGTGTGCCTCCTCACTGTAATGGGAACTGTAATTGGTGCTTGAGGCATTGGTGACGGGTCCTTTTAAGCTTTTGGAACTCTCTTCTCTGAAGCCATTTGTTCCAAAGAACTTGATGAAGGCCGTATCCAAGAAACGCCTAGTGGGTTGGCTTTGTGATTGAATTTCCCAAGCCTACAGGCAGGCGGGACAAGACCCTCCTAATGTGTTCCGCACACATTCTACATGCAGCGTGGCAAAGTTAGAGGGCTCCGCCTGTGCTTATAGAAGTAAGGTTACAAAATTGTAATATTTGTTATTGTATGGGGCTTTGAGATATTTTTTTTATTATTCCATCTATTTTTTATTTTATTAGCATTTAATCTTAACACCCATACCAAGTCTGGTCTTCCGTGACAAAAGTTAGAAGAAAATTTACTTTATAGTTAGAATTTGATGCTTTCTGTAACAAATAATGTATGTATGTATGTATGTATGTATGTATGTATATATATATATATGTATATTTATTTATGGTCAAAATGTGATACTTAATCAAATTCACAGTTTCTTTAAATTGCAAAATGTAGGATATTTGGATTGTCTTTTCTGAAAATGTGTTAATAAATACTTTTAAATATACAGTATAGTTAAGCAGTTACCTCGTACAGATCAAACAATTTACACTTTTGAATGATGTGTGCAGATGTGAACAACATGTACTATGCTCTTTCATTGTGACTTTAAATGAGACAAAGGTATGGGAAAATTGCTTTTAAAACTTTTAAATGAAGCATTGAAAAGAAGATAGAGGGGTGTACAGTCTGTGTAATATTTACACCGACACCTTTATCCTGTAACAGGAGAAATAACCTAGATCTACGCTGATGTGCGTCCAGTTGAACATCCAGTCCTGTGGATATGCAGCCTGAATAAACACATAAATATAGAAAATAAATCAAGTAGACACTCTTCTCCCAGGCAACCCTGAATGTCCTCAAGATATCACTGTCATTTTTTTAAATTAACTTTACTCTTCAGTCTTAGCATGACCCTATTCAAAACTAGCTAGTCCTCAGAAGAGTAAGAAGTGAGTTAGACTGGACTTGGAGGGTCAGTGAACTGAATCCCAATGGAAAGAATACACTGATGAATCAATGGTGTGCAACAGGAATCTAAAATGATGAACACGTATCAACAATAGAATGGTAATGTTGACCTGAAGTGACACTGGATGGACCGTGAATATAGTAGGCTAGTTGTTTTAGTGTAATACACCCATTGCTAACAATTTAAAAAATAGTATTTTCTAGAAAGTAGAACCTACAGTAATTCAAATAAATAATGTATGAAAAAGTGCTTATTTGCTTCCTTTCTGAGAGTGAGATCTTCAGGTGGTTATCAATCTCATGCCTGTGAGTTTAGTACAGAGCTTGAGTCAGGGCATGGTTAGCCTAGCTTAGCATAAAGACTGGAAGCAGGGGGAAACAGCTTGCCTGTCCAAAGTGATATGATCATTTGTGGTATTAGGGGAATTTATGCATTCACTTTTTGAGGGAGCCACGTAGCTATTTCTGCTTCCAGTCTTTATGCTAAGCTAGGCTAACCAGGTCCTGACTCCAGCTTTGTACGTAGAGTTACTTTGAGGAACTTTAACTGGTAACCCTGATCCTCTATTTGAACAAAATAAGTAAACAGACCATCAGAGAGAAGATGGTCTGGTTCTATAGAATTATTCTTAAAGCTCCTCATCAGAGCCACCGGGTCGGATTCTGGTCAAACCAGATGACGTCATGCAGGTTCACCAGAACCTCCTTCAGCTCAGACTCCAGCGGGGCCTCCAGCAGAGACCAGTCCACTGCGGACAACACGCTGCTGGAGGCCCACTGGAGGGAAGGGAGGCACGGGAGAACCAGAACCTGAACTGAATGAAGCAGACTGTCAGACCCTGCTGCAGTAAAATGTCAAATATTTTCTAAAGAGATTCTGGCGTTCGGAAACACGACCGCTTTTGTCCACAGGAACCACCAAAATCTACACAAAGTTCCTCATAGTGGCTTTAACACATAGACATGAAATTAATATCCATTTGAACATCTCACTCTCGGAAAGTAGATTGGTGTATTTCAAGAAAATCAGGATATTTAGAAAACAAATTTTTGCTTTATTTGGCACTTTTAAGTAGGTGCATGTAATGATATAGAAATATTTAGAGTTTTCTTGAGGCCATACTGATACCACCAGGCATGTGCTGCTTCCTCCTTGATGGTCTAATGGTCATACCTCACGTTGCTTGTATGAGTTGGCAGTAGGATTACTTGTTATGAATCCTGCTTTGTGAGACAAGGTTCTGACTGCGTTCTAATACTTCTGTATCTGTTTTTAGCCTGGGGTAGGGTTGATCACTCTTTTGTTTATCCTCTGAAACAATCATGACCTGCTGTTATGCTACGCTAGAATTCCCTCACTCCCTCTCCTCTCTTTCGCACCATCTATTTACAATAATCTTTTTTTTATTAAAGCCACTATTTGCAGGGTTTGAGAATGTTTGCAGTGGCTGTATCAAAGCAAGCGATAAAAGTGATAAAAAGCAGTTAATTGCTGCTGTTCTATCACACTATCATTAAGTATGATACTCCTCTTTAGAATATGTGTAAAATATACTCGCATCTGTCTTTCTGTTCCAGTGTTGTTGTGTCCTCGGGTGTGGACATCATTGGAAAATGGTCGGGTGTCTCCTTGGCCACTGGGGCCCCCGGTGGAGGGGACGGAGCTACAATACAGCTGTCTGCCTGGCTTCATCCTCATGGGCCGAAACTCAACACAGTGCAATAATATGGGCAAGTGGGACACCCCAAAACCTGTGTGTCACTGTGAGTCACTCTATTCCATTTATTCTCTGCTGCATGGCTCAACATTTTAGGTTAAAAATGTAAAAAAAAAATTGTTTTTAGCAGTTGAAGAAAATGTACACTATTTCAAAGGCACCAGAGTAAAAGACTGAATGCATTTATTTCTTCATAACGCCTCTCTGTTCGTCTACTCTCATGGTGAGATGGACTTTAAGTAAACTAATGCTAATTAAAAGAGCAGTGGGAAATGCTGACTAGCAGGGTACGTTTGCCTCTTGTGTAATTTGTGCAGTGAACAAATCATGGAACAAAGGAAATATGTTTGTTGCCTATTTTAGGCTACACTTTTCATGATGAGCTGTAAAACCAAACTCTGTTTGTCTCCTCTTTTCTGATCCTAAAGATGATCGGCACTACAAAGGTAGGAACATTGTCTCTCTTCTCACTCTTCTCTTTTCATTTTATTACTTTATAACTCCACATCTGCTCCAGCAGTGACAGCGCTCCCTCTGTGGACTAATTGACAGATATCATTGAGAATGTGGATATTTCCCTGCCCTGTCATATCTAGATAAAGCCAAGACCAACATTTCCAAGGATCCATTGCTCACAGAGAGATGAGACCAGCAATGTTACACATTCCATGTCTGAAAAGGGCTTGAGATTGTGAGCATGTGACATCTAGTCAACATTTAGTCATTTCATTCATTTGAAGTGGTAATGGGCTTATTAAAAATATAAATAAACTGCACATCTGGGCTACAGACATGGAGACAAGAAGAACTGTGATTGGTGTCGTGGCAAATTTATTTTACCCGTTGTTGAGTCTTTATAAGCTGAAATGAAGAATATTGAAAAACAGAACTTATCTATGAAATCATTTATTCTTGCAAGAAGAGGCACAGTTATACAGAGTCTCTGAAGTTGAAGTGAGCACTCCAGGGAAGAATTCACACAGAGTTATATAGGGAGTGACCAGGATGGAGGCTGCATGCTGCCATGCTTTAGGTCGTGGCTCGGTCAGCGTGGTCACACGACATACAGATGTATCCATCCTGCCCTAATTCATGACCTGTACAAATAAGTACTTTATTACTTAACAACAAATGGTACTGTATTTACTTAACAGGTAAGTACGCGTGAATGCTACTCAAATAGCTGCTGCATGACCCACAAGTCACCCAATGCAGGCAATGACAATAACAGCTTGTATACCAGTTCACTTAGATAAGAATATAAAATACAACGAAGAAGGTAAAATTGCCATCACATTGGTCGACATGGGCTGCTTTTGTTTTAGTGGTAAAGATTGTTCAGAGAAAGAATACAAGTTGATAAAAGTCTCTGTTATCTTCTACTTTTCAGTTTCAGACATTAACGTCATCTCCATTCCAAACATTCTGCTGACTGTGACTCCCCCCCCCCCAACCCACCCCCCCTCTCTACTACAGTAACAAGAAAGAACAGAAACACACTGCAGGGCATGCGTTCATATTCAGTAATGAAACCAGGCAGATTTTTCCACTGTCTCTGTCTCTTAGAAGGAAAGAAACACAGTAAACACAGTCACTGAGAGGAATATAATTCAAGCATATGTGCATGCTGATCACTGATAGTGAAATCAGATTCTGAACTATAAATACAAACCTTTTGATACATATCTAAGGGGGGGTTCCAAATTCATAGTGCTTTTAGAATTCCCTCTTTTGTGCTTCCATACAGTGTTTTCTTTCTCTGCATGCTCAGACTGCTGAAGCCACGTGATCTCTACTTACACGTCATATTTTTGTCAAATTGAAGCTTTGTATTATAGGAGGAGATAAAAGTAAGGGATCATGAAATAAAGAAAATGGAAGATGTTTTTCGAAACATCAATTATAAAAAGATTTAAAAAACAAAACAAAAAACTTGCCTCAACACTGCCAGTAGGTGAGTCATCCTCTAGTAACAGTACTCTCATTTTATCTCCTGGTGGCGACATCGTGCTGCTGCTGTTTCCATCCCAGATGAGGAGTGGGTGGCGTTAAACCTGTTAAACCTCAAGATTATTTGTTCCGAGTAGAGGTCATTTAGCCGGTCGTGTGGCTCTGTGCAGTTGCTAATATCCTGTGAATAACCAAGCAGCAAACAGTTGCTGTGGTTAATATTATTTTTGCTGGTATGTTCTAAAATGAACTTGACTTAAAAATGACTTCCTTTGCCTCACTAGCGGCAATACAGATAGCAGCAAGTCTGTTGGGCTGTGGAAACACAAATAGGATTTTATAACCTGTATGACTGTAAAACCATCACTGTAGATCATTATTCATCTTTACTTTTAGATTTTTTGTTTTCGTATCTGTTCTGGTTTAAAATAATCATAATAACCATCATGATATTTTACAATCAATGTAAAAAATCAGGTCAGTTAAAATGTATTAAATGCATGTTAATGAATTAACTTAAAAGTGTTGAGCAATACATGATTCAGTTCCTCCTGTATTCTCATTCTATACAGTCCATGGCCTCTTCCTGTGACTGAATTGCACCAGGAAGCCTTTTCCATTTACTTGAGGACAAGACAAGAAAAATACATTTTACATCACAGCTAAAATGGAAAAAAAATTATGGGAATTATTAAAATATATACAACCAAAATACTACAAAAACCAAAAACAATTGTACTTGCTACATGGTGACAGTGGTTCAGTGGTAGATCAGGGTCGTCCTTCAATCAGAGGATCGGCGGTTTGATCGCCGGCTCCTCTAGTCCATGTAGACGTCTCCTTGGGAAAGACACTTAACCCCAGATTTCTCCCGCAGGCTCTTCCTGTCGTGTGTGAATGTTAGTTACTCCTGATGTCCTGGGCAGGTAGCACCTTGTATAGTAGCTCCTCCCGTCAGTGTATGAATGGGTGTGAATGGGTGAATGATGTTATGTAGTGTTAAAGAGCTTTGAGCGGTCGGAAGACTAGAAAAGTACAGACCATTTACCATTTTTAGAACTGTGAATATTACTGAGGTCATGACCTCATTGACCTCCAGGTTGAGGCACTTGCAACACCAGATTTGCCCAAGCAATCAATGATCTGGCTGTTACAAGATTGGATTGGATGATTTCTGCCATTTGACGTAGCCCCACACACACATTCCGAGGAGCAATACGTCATATGACCTCTGTGTCCTCAATGGTACATTCAGTGCTTACATAATAATTCACCCCCCTGAGTATTGGTCCTCCTGGCAGGTTTGTTGTGGTGTCATATTCTTTCTAATTTGTAATAATGGATTTAATGGTGCTCCATTAAATCACGAGACAGATCAATTGCAAAGTAATTGGACTTTGTTTAAAGGCCAGGTGTGTAAGATTTAGTGACATCTAGTGGTAAATACTTACCCCTCCCTTTCCAAGCGTGTCAGAACTGCAGTGGCCTTCAGGTAAAGGAGAGTTATATTAGTCTGGGAGGACGCTATTGAAATTCTAAGGATGCACATTGGGCGCATATTTGGGGTACTTGTCAAGCTTGGTGAAAATAGCCATCTGATGCATCTCTCTGCCCACCATCGTGAGACTGGAGACTTGAATGGCAGCGCGTGTAGACGCAGCGACCCCTCTCTGTCCTGACCGTGTTGCGTTTTGTGCTGTTACTAAGTGTTTGTACGGAAGTTGTTCGTGTTCATCTCGTCTGTCTACGTTGGAGCACAAGTACAATCGCCAGGTTCTGTTAGTCATTAGCAGGACCAAGCTATACAACACTTTGGACACTGCACAAGAAAAAATAATCAAGAAGCTTGGATTACTCCGCCGGCCTGCAACCACACCAACTCGACTACTATTTCTCCCCCGGAAAGGAGGTGCCGCAAGCGGTGTGAGAGGAAGCAGAAGAGGGGTAAGCGCGGAGGTATCCGAGCTAGGCTAGTGGCTAATCCAACTCGCCCAGCCATACCATCCATTATCATGGCTAATGTGCGATCCTTGAACAATAACATGGATCACATACGACTGCTGAGGACGGCGCAGCAAGACGTGAAGAATTGCTGTGTGCTTCTCTTCACTGAAACATGGCTAAATAACAACATCCCCGACTCTGCTGTGTAACTGGAGCAGCTAACATGCTACCGAGCGGACAGAACCCTTGTTAAAGGAGGAAAGACTCACAGCAGCGGGGTATGTGCTGACATCCGTGATGCATGGTGTCGGGACTCTGTTGTTGTATGTAAACACTGCTCACCACTGGCGGAGTTTATGATCATAAGGTGGCATCCTTTCTATCTGCTGTCGTGGCTGAATTTCTTCCGTTTGATGAGTATTCTGCTCAATGATGGCTAACTTCCTTAAAACCTAATTCTGTATAAACTTAACAACTATTTCCTATCTGACTGCTAGTAAGGCACCACGAGAACTCACTTACGGGACCTCAGTAATTGACCACCCACAGAATACCAGAGAGATTGGATCAAAGTTCAATTCACGTAGATTTATTTGCAATGCGCAGATTACAAACGAACCAAGTTGGCTCCGGAAATACAACAACTCACGAACATTCAGATTGACATAGTACTTATAATGACACATTCTGATTCAGGTGCGGCCCCCGTTCCCACCCCTTAACCCCGCCCCTGCGGCCATTTTGACCTCGTATCGGGTGACCACATACCTCACGCACGCCACGCTACCAAGTTGACGCTGTCTCAATACAGAAACTGATTATTTTGCTGTCTGCCTCCCATGTTTACTTTCCCGCGCCATAATATTCCCCTGCTACCCGCCATAATATCCACAACAGCTGAGCCTAAGGCGCCAGCTCATCGTGACCTTGTCGTCTTCTGCCTTCACTGGGTTCTCTTCTCTGTACCTTATCTCCTGAGTCTGTCTACCCCTGATTTCTATGGGCCTTCTTACAGATTCACATAAGTATAACTTATAATAATACTATGTCAACGATTAACAGATATATATAACTATGAATATTGTGCTCTTAATAACCCGGATATATGTGTTAATGTGGCTTCATAGCTTTCCTAAGCGCATTTATTACACGTGACTTTCATGGACAGGATATCTAGGCGCAGCCGGGGGGAGGAGAACGTCGGGTTCGGGGGTCTCGGGATTGCCTCTCTGCTGTTCGCAGATGATGTGGTCCTGTTGGGTTCTTCGGACCATGACCTCCAGCATTCACTGGGGCGATTTGCAGCCGAGTGTGAAACGGCGGGGATGAGAGTAAGCACCTCCAAATCTGAGGCCATGGTGCTCTGCCGGAAACCGGTGGATTGCGCCCTCCGGGTGGGGACGCAGTGCCTACCGCAAGCGAAGGAGTTCAAGTATCTCGGGGTCTTGTTCACGAGTGAGGGTAAGATGGAGCGGGAGATCGACCGACGGATCGTTGCGGCTACAGCAGTAAAACAGGCGCTGCACCGGACCGTCTTGGTGAAGAGGGAGCTGAGCCGGAAGGCAAAGCTCTCAATTTACCGGGCGGTCTACGTTCCGACCCTCACCTATGGTCACGAACTCTGGGTCGTGACCGAAAGAACGAGGTCTCGGATACAAGCGGCCGAAATGAGTTTTCTCCGTAGGGTGGCTGGGCTCAGCCTTAGAGATAGGGTAAGGAGCTCGGACATCAGGAGGGAACTTGGAGTTGAGGCGCTACTCCTTCGTATCGAAAGGAGTCAGCTGAGGTGGTTCGGGCATCTAATCAGCATGCCTCCTGGACGCCTCCCGTTAGAGGTTTTCCAGGCACGCCCACCTGGTAGGAGGCCCCGGGGAAGACCCAGGACACGCTGGAGGGATTATATCTCCCAGCTGGCCTGGGAACGCTTCGGGATCCCCCAGAACGAGCTGGAACGTGCTGCGGGTGAGAGGGGCGCCTGGGTCGGCCTGCTAGGCCTGCTGCCACCGCGACTCGACCCCGGATAAGCGGATGACGATGGATGGATGGATGGATGGATGGATAAAATATTTTCCTTCCACACTGCCGAGGGAATTTACAGCGATTCTGCTAGTCGTTGTTTACATCCCTCCCACTCCCAACAACAGTGACAGAAATGCGGCACTTTGTGAACTGTATCAGGCCATCAGTGAACAACAGACAGCTCACCCAGATGGATTCACCATCCTCGCTGGAGATTTTAATCATGCTGACCATAAGACCGTCCTTCCCAAACTACACCAGCATGTTGACTTCCCAACAAGAGGGGATAACATTTTGGATCTGTTCTACACAACCCATAAAGAAGCGTACAAGGCCTCACTCCTACCCCACATAGGACTCTCTGACCACATCACCGTCATGCTAATGCCAGCATACAGACCAAGAGTGAAAGTCTCCAGACCGGTTCTGAAGCAGGTACGGGTGTGGCCAGAGGGGGCCTCCTTCGCTCTCCAAGACTGCTTTGACACAACAGACTGGGGAATGTTTAAGCAGGCAGCCACATACAACAATCACAGACATTAACGAGTATACAGTCACTGTTACTTCTTACATTAGTAAGTGCATTGATGATATGACCCATATAAAAACCATCACCACTCGGGCTAACCAGAAGTCATGGCTGACAGGGGAAGTCCATCGGCTGCTGAGGGCCATAAACAACGCCTTCAGAGCCAGGGATGAAATTGGCCTGAGAAGAGCCAACCTGTCCTACGGCATCAGGAAAGCAAAACAGGAATACACAAATAAGATAACCCGTCACTTTAAAGACAGCAGAGATACACGGAGCCTGTGGCAGGGCATTCAGACCATTACGGACTACAAACCCGTGCCACAGATCTGCGACTGCAACATCTCTCTGCTAAATAACATCAACAGCTTCTTTGCACGGTTTGAAACACAGAACAGCACACGTCCACACAAGACTCCGCCCCCTCCCCACGATCAGGCTCTGTGCCTGTCTACTGCCAGCGTGAAGAGGACACTCTCCACTATCAACACCCGCAAGGCAGCAGGTCCAGACAACATCCCTGGTCGTGTGTTGAAGGACTGCGCAGAGGAGCTTAAGGATGTCTTCACGGATGTCTTTAATACTTCTCTGAGACAAGCTGTTGTTCCATCATGCTTCAAGGCCACCATCATCATACCTGTGCCAAAGAAATCCACTCCGTCCTGCTTTAATGACTATCGTCCGGTGGAACTGACCCCCATAATCATGAAGTGCTTTGAATGGTTAGTCATGTCACACATCAAATCCATTCTTCCCCCCACCCTGGACCCCTTCCAGTTTCCAAATGGTCCACAGAGGATGCAATCAGCTTTGCTCTTCACCCAGCCCTCACCCACCTGGACATAAAAGACTTGTATGTGAGAATGCTGTTTATGGACTTTAGTTCAGCATTCAATACCATAATACCACAACAACTCATCTGCAAACTAGACCAGCTGGGGATAAACACCTTGCTGTGTAACTGGCTGCTGGACTTCCTCAGTGAGAGGCCACAAGCAGTACGTGTCGGCAACAACACCTCGAGCAGCATCACACTGAGCACAGGGGCCCCTCAAGGCTGTGTGCTCAGTCCACTGCTCTTCACCTTGCTGACTTACGACTGCACACCAACATACAGCACCAATCACATAGTGAAATTTGCGGATGACACAACTCTGGGATGATGAGACCCACTATAGGAAGGAGGTCAGCCTTCTGACAATGTGGTGCAGAGACAACAACCTCCTTCTGAATATCAGCAAGACCAAGGAGATTGTTGTTGACTTCCGGAGAGGCCACACGCAACACCCACCACTGACCATCAATGGTGCTGAAATAGAGAGAGTGAGCAGCACCAAATTCCTGGGGGTGCACATCAGTGAGAACCTCTCGTGGACAACAAACACAACATCCCTGGCCAAGAAAGCCCGGAGGAGCCTCTACTTCCTCCGCAAACTCAAGAAAGCAAGAACCCCCACATCCATCATGTGCACATTCTACCGAGGCACCATTGAGAATATCCTAACAAACTGCATCACTGTGTGTATGTAACACCCGACTCACCTGCAAAGGGACCATGATAGTGAGCGACTCCAGCCACCCCTCACACAGTCTCTTCAGCCTACTGCCCTATGGGAGGAGATACCGGAGCCTCCGTGCTCGCACCACCAGACTCACAAACAGCTTTATCCACCAGCCTGTTAGGAAGCTGAACTCTCTCCCCACTCTCCCTCCCCTCTTCTAGACTCCTCTGACTGTCTGTCCGAATTGCTGCTAATACAGAATGATCGTTTTTTAATATATACATACTGCTGCTAATACAACATGATCGTTTTTTAAATATCTTGTCTCAACGTTGTCTGTATTTTAGTCTTTTAGAAATGTGTTTTTTTTATTTATTTATTATCTGCATCCACTTTATTATATGTGCGCTTTACCGTTGGACAAGACAGAAACATCATTTCAATTCCTCTGTATGTTTTGCACATGTAGAGAATTTGACAAATAAAGCTGACTTTGATTTTGATATAGGTTTACCCCCTAGAAGTTGGACAGGTGACGCCCCTCAGCCAGTATGTCCGATTGACTTGAAATTTGACACACAAGTCCATCTCCGCCTGCTCTACAAAAAGCCTCTCAGACTCCTGGTTTCGTCTGAGTATTTTTAAAAACTGCTGATCTACTGGGATTTTCACGCGTAACCATCTCTAGGGTTTACAGAGAATGGTCCAAAAAAGAGAAAATATCCAGTGAGCAGCAGTTGTGTGGATGAAAAATGCCTTGTTGATGTCAGAGGTCAGAGGAGAATGGGCAGAGTGTTTGGAGATGATAGAAAGGAAACAGTAACTCAAATAACCACTCGTTACAACCACCAAGGTACGGTAAATGGACCTGTACTTTTCTGCTTTTCTAGTCTTCTGACCACTCAAAGCGCTTTAACACTACATGACATCATTCACCCATTCACACCCATTCATACACTGATGGCAGTGGCTAAGGTGCCACCTGCCCATCAGGAGTAACTAACATTCATACAACATTCACACACTGTAGACACTGTAGCTACGGGAGCAATTTGGGGTTAAGTGTCTTGCCCAAGGACACATCGACATTGGCTAACGGAGCCGTGGATCGGACCGCCGATTCTCTGATTAAAGGACAACCCTGCTGACCACTGAGCCACAGTCGCCCCCGATGCAGAGTACCATCTCTGAACGCACAACACGTGGAACCTTTAAGCAGATGGGCTCCAGCAGCTGAAGACCACACCGGGGGCCACTCCTGTCAGCTAAGAACAGGAACCTGAGGCTACAATTTGCACAGGCTCACCAAAATTGTACAATAGAAGATTGGAAAAACGTTGCCTGGTCTGATGAGTCTCAATTTCAGCTGCGACATTCAGATGGTAGGGTCAGAATTTTGCGTAAACAACATGAAAGCATGGATCCATCCTGCCTTGTATCAACGGTTCAGGCTGCTGATGGTGGTGTAATGGTGTGGGGGATATTTTCTTGGCACACTTTGGACCCCTTAGTACCAATTGAGCATGGTTTAAACACCCCGACCTACCTGAGTATTGTTGCTGACCATGTCCATCCCTTTATGACCACAGTGTACCCATCTTCTGATGGCTACTTCCAGCAGGATAATGCACCATGTCACAAAGCTCAAATCATCTCAAACTGGTTTCTTGAACATGACAATGAGTTCACTGTACTCCAATGGCCTCCACAGTCACCAGATCTCAATCCAATAGAGCACCTTTGGGATGTGGTGGAACGGGATAGTCACATCATGGATGTGCAACCGACAAATCTGGGATGAGTGGAAAACGGCCTTCAACACACCTAAGGGGCATTACGAGTACCTGGTGATGCCCTTCGGCTTAACCAACGCCCCCGCCATCTTCCAGACCCTGGGGAACGACGTGCTCCGAGACATTTTGGATCGGCACGTATTCATTTAAATATCTAAACATTGAACATCCCGCTCCACCAGAAACATCTGTAAATGCACAGTCGGGTGCCGCTTTAAGAGATTATTTGAATCACTCTGATATTGGACGAGGAAAAAACAATTAGTGGTCATCCCTTCAATCCTTAATATACGGTATTACCATCAACAATGCTTATAAGAGAAATTAGACAAATAATTGGAATGTCACTGATAAAAGTGGGCAGAGTGACCAAGAGGCCACTGTACGAATCTCAGATAGAGGGGAACCTTGCCTTAGGCCCCATGAGGTAGTGAAGCTCCGTGGTTAATGCACATGCATCCGCAGTAAGACCTGCCTACCTGTTGGATTGCATCGAAACTACATCAGAAAGCCTAGTCTTGGGGACTGATTGCCAAATGCAGTTAAGTAACAGGCATGTATGCATCTTGGTCTTAATTAGGTTCCAGTTATTTGGCAAAAAGCTTGTTATACCACTATTTAAAGCTGGAAACTGATTTGATATTTATTTCAGACCAATTTCTAATGTCTTCTCAAAAATCTTGGAATCATTAGTTGCCACCCAACTGAAAAATGATATGGACTCATACAATATATTAAATAGCGTGCAATCCTGGACTGACCAGATCTCAAACCAGTAGAGCACCTTTTGGATGTGGTGGAACGGGAGATTCACATCATGGATGTGTAGCCGACAAATCTGCAGCAACTGCACGATGCTATCATGTCAATATGGAGCAAAATATCTGAGGAATGTTTCCAACACCTTGTTGAATCCCCCTCTCCCCCAAAAGAGAGGCTATGGACAAATACATCAACGACTCCCTGGCTGCCGGTCCATCCGCCCCTCGTCATCTCCCGCAGGGGCTGGATTCTTCTTCGTAGAGAAGAAGGACAAGTCCCTCAGACCTTGCATCGACTACTGGGGCTAGAATGAGATCACGGTGAAGAACCGGCACCCCTTGCCACTCATCCCGACAGCCTTCGAGTTACTCCAAGGAGCCACCATCTTCTCTAAACTCGACCTCCGCAACGCATATCACCTGGTCCGGATCAGAGAGGGGGATGAGTGGAAAACGGCCTTCAACACACATAAGGGAACGAGTACCTGGTTATGCCCTTCGGCTTAACCAATGCCCCCGCCATCTTCCAGACCCTGGTGAACAACGTGCTCTGGGACATGTTGGATCGGCACGTATTCGTCTACCTCGATGATATCCTAATATTCTCGAAGAACCAAGAGGAGCACGTCCACCATGTCCAATCTGTTCTTCAACATCTTATGGAGTACTCTCTGTTTGTGAAGGCGGAGAAGTGCGACTTTCACGTTCCCACAGTCTCATTCCTGGGATATATCATTTCCCATGGCAGCATCAAGATGGACCCCGGGAAGGTTGCTGCCGTCACTACCTTGTCTGTTCCAAACTCACGCTAGCAGCTCCAATATTTCTTGGGGTTCGCCAACTTCTATAGGAGGTTCATCAGGAATTACAGCTTGGTCGCTTCCCCACTCACTGCACTCACCTCCTTCAAGATTCCCTTCTGTTGGACCTCTGCAGCCGAGGAAGCCTTTCGGAACCTTAAATCCAGGTTCACCTCAGCACCCATCCTCCAAGTCCCTGACCCTGACAGACAATTTGTGGTGGAGGTAGATGCCTCCGACGTGGGGGTTGGGGGCATCCTTTCCCAACGTTCTGCCGCTGACCAGAAGCTCCTTGCGCCTTTTTCTCTAGTCGGCTTTCCCTCGCCGAGAAAAATTATAACATTGGCAACCGGGAACTACTAGCAATGAAGCTGGCCCTGGAGGAGTGGTGTCACTGGCTGGAGGGGACGAAACTCCCATTCCTGGTTTGGACTGACCATAAGAACCTGGAGTACCTGGAGAACCTGGAGTACATCCAGGTGGTAATTATTCTTCGCACGGTTCCACTTCACTTCACCACACAAGATTCATTGGGCCCTTTGATATCGAGAGGATCATCAACCTGGTGGAAGTAAGGCTCAAGCTCCCCAGATCCATGTGCATCCATCCCATATTCCACGTATCCAGGGTCGAACCTTTCCTAGAGTGTCCCTTGGTATCTGCTGCTCCTCCTCCTCCACCCCCTCGCCTCATCGAAGAATGTCCTGTCTACTCGGTTCATTGCCTGCTCCGCTCCCGTCGCTGGGGGTGAGGTCTTCAGTACTTGGTCAACTGGGAAGGATATGGTCCAGAGGAGAGACAATGGGTTTCGGCTTGTAACATCTGCGACCCCCGACTCATCACCAGTTTTCATCGACAGCACCCGGACCAGTCTTCCAGGTCTAAGAAGACTGCCGGGAACACCCTGCAGGCCCCCTGTTTGGACAATGAGGGTCTTTCATCCGGTTCTGAGGAACTCTACCTTCAGACCCCCTCCACCCACCCGGCTGTGGATTTTGTCTCTGCGGCCTCGGTGGAGTTCTAACCCTCCTCTGGGCCCCCACCACCCTCTCTGGTTGGGACGTTTTGGACTTTATTTTCTCTTTTGGGACTTCTGGAGCCGTCCCTTGGGGGGGTTCTGTCACAGTTCAGCATCCCCTTTCTCTTGCCACTCTCTCTCACTCACCTAATCAGCTTATTTTGTGCACCTGTTAGTCACACCCATCTCGTCAGCTCAATCACTCTCACCTGTCCACTCTGCTGCTCCTACTCCCTTCAGTATTTAAACCCCAGCTTCATACACACTCACTGACAGATCGTTCTCCGCATTATGCCAGACTTTCCAACGTTTACCCTCCGACTATTTTCCCGTTGCCGACCCTGCCTGTTTGGACTTCTCCGCCTTGACTCTGTCCCGGTAAACGACTCAGTCTTCTGTCCCCGACTACGAGATTCTTGCCTTGCCTCTGCCCCGGTAATCCGCCGTATTCTTCTGTCCCCGACCACGAGAATAGCCTCAGCTCCCTGGTTTCTGTCTGCCTACTATTCAGCTTGGTGCTCCACAGAGTGGGTTTTGCCTGTTGTGATCTCTGCCCGGAATAAAGCCTTGCTCGACTATTCGCTGTGTCCATCGTACTGCTTCTGGGTCCTTACCACACCCGTTACAGGAAGAAATTATTTTTAAAAGTTCTGGATATAATAGTGTCCTTTAGAGAAGCTGTATTGATAGATACATGCGTGATCAAAATAACTCGAGCTCTGTAGTGTCATTTACACGTCATGTTAACATGTCAAGACATTATAACATGTCTACTATGCATCACATGATAATTGATATGTCTAGAATACAAATAAAAGTGCACCTCAATGTGTGTCACAGAATTAAAAAAACTGAATATGTTTCTCTTTTTTATCTCACTGGGCGGCGTGTACTTCAGACAACAAGCTTGCAATAATTATCCTCTGGTCTTTTTGGCTAATGAAGGTATATCGACATGCTTGTTACAGAGTGAGAAGACTGAGTTCTCTCTATTCTGCAGATAATGACGAAACACCTCAGTGAACACAATCGCTTTTCTTTCCAATAGGCCACACAGGTCAATATGTTGATCAGTCCTGAGCTGTCAGCTCCTCGGTAAGCAACAAATAGATTGTATTAATGACAGGGCCACAGGCTGTGTGGCTGTGCAGGAAATCAGGCTTTGACAACATTATAATTGCAGTCTGTCAGAGCTCCTTGAACCATTGCTTCCATTTATGGATTACAAATGGTTTTATTTAACAGTGTTTATCAGTGTGAGGTCTGTGCATCAGTCATGTTTGCAGAGAGAGAGAGAGAGAGAAAGGCAGCAGCATAATGTCGGAGCAGTGACTGTGTCCTGTGGGTATTTGAGTAGTGCCGCTGCTGCATTGTGTTTCTCAGGTTGTAAAATTGGCAGCAGCATTAATCCAGGATTTATTGGTGATTTGATGTTGAGGCCTGGAGCTGGAGCTGCAGCCAGCAGGTAGAAGCATGCACCAGCATATTTTAATTAAGACTGCACTCCCAGTATCTCGCTCCCAGTATGCCTCCACCTCATAGTGTGACCAACCCAGTGAGGAAAGGTCAGCTTTGTCTGTGTGTGTGTGTAAAAGAAGATGCAGAGAGGGAGGGTGAGGAAGAGACATTTTTTTTCTGCTCAGTTGTCCACAGATCCTTTTGAAAAACAGAAACTTTACATCAACTTTACTAAGACCTATACAAATATTTAAATGTATTCTGTACATTTAAAAGGACTCAAGAGGACGCAAAAAAACGCAAACTAAAAAAATATGTGCTTGCTGACTTGTTTTATGTCCACAGAATTATAGTAAAGGAAAATACAGTTTTGCATGACTACAGCAATACTAGAGGTAAAATGGCCTGATTGAGATATCAGCCGATGTGATATCTTATCACACATATCGGGTGTAAAAGGGTGTAATTTCCACTGAGGATGGGGGCCATGTGTCCCTTTCACCTTTCTAGTTTCATGTTAATTTTCTCACTAAAGTCTCTCTAGACATCGTCAACTTACCAACAGGTAAAAGGAGACTTGACAAAAATGTTGATATACTTGTCTAAGTTTCCTTCATTTGTTACACTCACAGCATCAAGCTTAACAGGCTGCAGCGATTGGTGCAACGAGTACTTTGTTGATCTTTTTGTTGTTTTCTGCACTCCTCTGATCTGAAAACCAAATGTTAAAAGGCTGTTTTAGCTCCAGCACTTGAACAAACTCCCCCTCTTTATCAGAGTCAGTGCAACATTACAAAAAGCTTTTAGAAACCCACATGCATGGTCAGGCATTTTAAAACCTTTTTATGTTTTCTACTTCAGTGGTTTTGTATTGTTCTTTTTATATTTGGTTTTATTTCTCTGAGTGTGACCACCTGGTTGATATTGTATCTTTATTTTTTCATTCACCTTTATCCATTCACCGTATAACTCTGCCGGCCTATAGGTAATAATAAATGTTAGTATAGAAATGCCATAACCATATCACTATTAAATCATTTTTCCACTGAGAGCCCCTACGAATTTAAAGAGTCCCACTTTGTTTCTTTGGGTCTATATTACACCTTATGCAGAGTGCTGCACAGCACAACGTCATTGCTGATTTTAAACAGAAGCAGATGTCATCTTCACACCAGCGCCCATGTCGTGGAAGTAGCAAATGTACTTGCGCTTTTCTGTGCATCCATGGGCGTGTTGGTCTTAAGATAAGGTGCATTGTTAACGCATTTCTATTTTGAGGCAGACCAAAGCAATTGTGTCATGACCAACAAAACCCTGGTCTAAATGCAATTGCGAGGTATTTTCCTGCCATTTAAAGGACACATTATTCAGATAGTAAGATGTTACTACTTAGGCCGGTTAACAATGCACATAAACTCTACATGTTACACTCACAGGGATGTGCAGCAGAGCTTTCCTCCTCAGTTAAATAGGTTACTGGTGCATTGGCTCATATGCAGTCAATTGGAGTTTTTGATGGGACAGAAGATTGGGAGACGGCGAAGGCAGAGGAACCATCGACTATGGACCACATACCTGGCCCTTCCTCGTCATTAGAAAGTAACAAAAGTGTGTTCTGATCAGTAACCAGAACAAGAAACTCATCAATGTAAAACAATACCAGGGCTGTACCAAATAGTGGTAAGCTTCAACGCTTCATTCATAACCTTGACTTAAATTCAAATTAATATTTGAATGTTGCTAGCTTTGGAAAAACATTTTTTATTCATTCCAGCAAAATTAAAAGCAGTTGTATTTGGTGGTAAGACAAAAAAGGAGCAAATGGAGAAGCAAAAGGGAGATGTACTGCATTCTACCAATTCCCATTCTCATTTGCTATGTGAGTTTTACATAATGCATGTGTCACAACTCCAGCCAGCTCCTAACATTCATTCTGTTGCTGACTCTGTTTACTCTGCCATATACTAGTTCTCGCAGTCATCTCAGATCCAGACACTCCCTCTTGCCCGCAGTCACCATTTTCCTGCCTTTTCCATTGCTCTGTCCACTTACTCGCCTGCATCCCATTTCCTTAATCAGTATATAGCCACCTATTCCCTGTCAGATTGTCTCGTGTTTATCTGCCCTAGCCTGCCTGACCGTGTGCCTGATACAAAGGTTGATGATTGGTCGCCTGCCCCCTGTCTGGTGCCATTTGCCTGATTTGACAGATTACCTGGTTTTGACCCTGCCTGTTTTTGGACCTGAGACTGTCTTTCTGTTGTGCTTTCAAGCGTGTTGTGTTTCAGACCCATTACAGGATGATGACATCACTTAGTTGTGGGCACACAAATGCTCATATGCTTCATCTATTTTCCAACATTCATGAGCTCTTGTGACGCATGGCAGAAGTGGCGGATATGTGGACAGACTGTTTAACTAGGTGGGTTGTTGTCTGCGCTTCAAAGCTCCCATGGGAGAGTGAATGGGAAAAGACTCTTTCAAGATTAAAACGCCATATGTTGTGTCACCCTCACCAATGAGGACAATTAAATAAATGAGTGTTTCAGAGAACAAGATAACAGGAGAGGGGGAATGATCAGCAGGCTAAGTGTGGCAGCATGGTTAACATACCATGGCCTCCTGATTTAAGATGCTGTATAAATTATTTATGTGGTGGTGACTGAGTGCTAATGACAGGGGGCGGTCAAAGGACACGGCAGGATTCAACAGTACACTGGTTTCCACTTTATTCATTTCAGCCCGAGCATTTTGGCTCACACTGTTACCCAGCACCATGGAGATAACCTCCATCACTCGATTGTAGAGCCACTCCTCTCAGGGCTGTGTCCTCCAACACATCTGTTACTACACTCAATTAGCAGTCACGTCTCATGATGATGACCTCACCATCCATCTGGCTCATGTAGCCAAGAAACTAATATGACACACTGTTTTAACAATGCTATAACCTTGACGTAGATTTCAGGGTTTGCTTATCACCTTCAATGAACACTCAGAGCAAAGTGAAGCTTGTGTCCTTATAGAGAACAATCCAGAAAGAAATATGTGAAAAGATCTTCACAGTTTGAGATGACCCGAAGAGTACGGAACATCTTCTCAGCTTATCCTGGAGCTTTCAACCACATCTCATTTCATTAGCTAGAATGTATTAAGCAAACTTTATATGTTTTACTCACAGTAGCAACTTTCCTGAGCAAACTTCTGGAAGAAGATGTTAGTCGAACTTGAATTCACTACAATTTACAAGCTGAAGGATGAACTTTGCACAAATGATGTATTATAGTCTGTCCTGAAGGTGGGTCATTAAAATTAAGTTTTTAATCTCCAAATTGGTTGTCCAAAAGTTTATCTCCTGAGGAGCATGAATGAGGTTTCATGATGGTAATTAATAGATAGACTTTCTTTAGATTTTGAAATTTCACATGTACTGCTGGAAATGTTGGCTGGATGGTGACACTACATTAGAAACCCTGTTCAGGACTGAAACTGTGTGGGAACCCATGTGGTGCTGATCCCAGTGTTATGCTGTTCATTCTGTACACATGACATCTATTGTACTGAAGGTTTCTTCCATTTTTCTCCCTGTTGAAAGGGTTTTTTTGGGGAGTTTTTCCTGAACCGATGAGAGGTTCTGGGACAGAGGATGCCGTATGTGTACAGATTGTAAAGTCTTCTGAGGAGAATTTGTAATTTGTGATTTTGGGCTATACAAAATAAACTGAATTGAATAGAAGCTGTGTTGCTATATAAACATTTAGAGAAACACAAATGATAAAGTACACATCCAGCTCTCGTGTTGTTTGTCCAAGTTGGTTTTTATGTGGTCTGTAATAAACCGAATAGGAAGATAAGGTAGCTGACGAGCTCCAACCCGCAGTACAAGAAGAGTGCTGCTATTTTACTTCCATATCTTCTACATGGATCAATAGTTCGTGAGGATTATACTTTTTGCTTAGGACCTGTTGACTTATGGTCTTGTAGCACAAAAAGACCTCAGTCACTTCTACTTTTGCTCACATAGCAAAGAGTTACGATGACATCATGTACCGTATGTATTCATCAAATGCATATTCAAGAGCCTTTTGCAGGCTCTCCTATTTTCATTTAAACAGCCAGAGACAGTTTCAACCAATTTTAGTAAATTAGCAAGCTACAGGTAAGAACATTTGCCAGTGACAGTTGTCATTTCAAACAATAAAATGAATTGTTGCAGACTATTAATAACACATTAAGAATATTAGGTGGCAAGGGTCTACTACCATTATCATAGTAGTGGGACTTAGCAAAGGGTCAATTAATAGGACCACCACTGAATATAAGTTAATAAAAGGAAAATCCACAGCATGATGAGCATGTATTTATTATGTGGGAAACTTGAATGGACATGAAGTATATTTTCAGTAATGTAACATTAGGATAGTATTTTCTATATGGATCATTAACAGGTAGGAACTGATTTTTAGGCTTCCTGTATGTATTATTCATTCATGGTAATTATTATTATTAAACCTTTATTTAACCAGGAGAGTCCCATTGAGATTAAAAATCTCTTTTTCGAGGGAGACCTGGCTAAGACAGGAAGAAACATAAGAAACACATAGTTACAGACAGAAAACACAGAACGAGACAAGTTAAAAGAAACATTGACATTTTTGGGAACCTGCCTCTATTTCTCTCATTTTATATTTAAAAGCAGTAAGAGGTATCAGTTCTTTGAGTTTTAAATCATTCTGCAACATATTCCATGATGAGGGTGCAGAGTACACAAAAGCCCTTTTTCCCATTTCCGTTCTGGCATTTGGGACAGTGAGCATAAGGAAGTCCCGAGAACGCAAAGAGTATTGTCCGACACTTTTCTGCATGATGAAGACACACAGGTAGTTTGGGAGCAGACCAAGCATTGCCTTATAAATGAAGGTGTACCAATGACAGAGCCTACGGGGGCCAAAGCAGGCCATCCTACCCGAGAGTATAACTCACAGTGGTGAGTCAGAGCTTTACAATTGGTAATGAACCGCAGTGAAGCATGGTAAGCTGTGTCCACCATAGGAAGACAGTTAGCAGAGGCATGCATATAAAGAAGATCACCATCGTCCAACACAGGTAAAAAAGTAGCAGCAACTAATCACTTTTTTACATTAGTTGAAAAACACAGCTTATTTTGAAAATAAAAACCCAGTTTTAACCTCAACTTTTTCACCAGGTACTGCACATGTGGCTTAAAAGTGAGGGAGTCATCAATCAAAATACCCAGATATTTATAAGAGTCAACAACCTCTATTTCACTTCATTCAAGAGTGACCACCTACTGTGGCCTACTCCGACAGTTTGAAAACAACATAAGTTTTGTCTTATCTGTATTTAGAACAAGTTTCAGTTGAAATAGGATATTTTGAACAACATTAAAAGCTTTTTGCAAGAGATCAATTGCCTGCACAAGAGTTGTCGCACAGCAATATATCACAGTGTCATCAGCATAAAAGTGGCCCAGATTATTTATATAAACAGTAAATAAAAGTGGACCTAATACAGAGCCTTGTGGCACACCTTTACAGACGGTTGCAATATCACAGGATAGACCCTCATATCTGATGCACTGAGACCTATTCTCAAGGTAGCTCGTGAACCAAGCGACCGCTTGCTCTGAGAGCCCTAAGTTGCGGAGCATCAGCCTTAAAACATCATGGTCAACTGTGTCAAATGCTTTAGACAGATCAATAAACAGTGACGCACAATGTTGCTTCTTGTCAAGAGCAACAGAAATGTCATTTACCACTTTCAGTGCAGCTGTAATAGTGCTATGTTTTTTCCTAAAGCCTGACTGATAGGTTGATAAAATGGCATTGGTGTATAAGAACTCCTTAAGTTGTGTGCTCACAAGAGCTTCAAGGATTTTAGCAAGTACAGATAAATTAGATATTGGCCTATAGTTATTTAAAATAGTTGGGTCACCACCTTTAAACAGTGGGAGAACAAAGGCAGATTTCCATTTCATTGGTATTTTGTTATTTTTCATTGTCAGATTAAAAAGTTATGCAAGTGGCTCTGCAAAAATCAGCAGCCAATTTCAAAAAGTAAGGGTCTATACAGTCAGGCCCTGAAGGTTTCCTATGATCTAGGCTTTTTAGGGCTTTATGAACCTGCACAGGAAATGGAGTAAAATTAAAAGGCTGACCAGTATAAATTGGAACACCAGCACAAGGTTTCACAGACCTTGGACAACAAGAGTCAAACAGAGAGCCAGAAGATATGAAGTGTTTGTTAAAACAATTCAGTATTTCCATTTTGTCATGAACAGCGACAGAATCCTTCATAATAAAAGCAGGTAAAGCTTGCGAGTTCTTGCTCACAGAGAGGGATTTTATAGTTTTCCAAAATTTCCTCGGATCATTTAAATTTTCAGCAGTGACAGACAAATAATATTCAGATTTTGCTTTCTTGATAAAAGAGGAACATTTGTTTCTTAATGCCATTCTTTTGGAATTTTACATTAGCTGTAATTATCAAACGCATCATGGCAATGCAAAAATGACAAGAGCACATATTGAGGAAGATATTTAGGAAATAAAATTTCACGTGGCCCTTCCACATCTACGCTGTTGCCTCCTTCACAGCTACACTGCAGCCGGGGACTCAATGTGTCAACAAGCAGCACTTCTACCGGTGACATCACAACCTTTAGGAAGTCTTGACGGCTTATTTTAAAGGCACCATTTCTGACTACAGGCTGTGTGCATTCCTGCCTGGATTGAGCATTTTGAAACTTTCACAATATTGATATAGCACCTAGATCTGCTTTATATTCAAAAAGACATGGGAATCTCACTTTTTACAATATGGGAGCTTTAAGTTTTATTTAATTAAACATAATGAAGTCATTTAAAACATTTTCTACACAAGTAACAAGTAAAGTTGTCACATCCTGTCTCATAAGCATGAGGAGAACAGAGTTCCATTGTTCTGAATGACCTCAGCAACTTGTCAAATGCATGTCTAATACAGCTTTGAGTTGTCCTGTTGTCCCACACTGATGCTGTTATTAATGCTATGATTTATTGGCCTGTCAGATGCCTCTCTCCTCATCTAGCCGAGGCTTGAGAGGGTCAGCACAGGTTAAGTGGCTCTCCATAGGGCAGGAGAGCTGTGATCTGAGCTGCATTCTAATGTCCAGGACCTGCCTGGCTTCCGGCAAGGATGTACAGAATGCAGGTTGACTTTGCTCTGAGGAAGAAGTGACACATGCTGGTGTTAAATAGGATCAAGAGTGAGTGCTGTGTGGTAGCAGGTCCAAATGAAGAGGCATTCACTGTTGTGCCCATGCATATTTAGAAACAGACTACTTTTTATTGCAGTGCTGTTTAGGTGCTTTCAGATTAAACATAAAGCAACTTGTCATTTTATATGGACAAACTTGACTGCATCACTACTCATGCAAGCTGCGTTTCTTTGTCACAAACAGCTATTGTAATAAATACAACAGGTACAGATATTTTCTGTACACACCAACTGGCAGTTTGCCCATTTTTAGTTTAAGACTCTCTTAATATCCGTTATTGTGTGATCACATTAAGCCAAGTCCACGTTCAGACAAGAACAGTTCAGACAGTTCACATCAGGCAGAATCCACAGCTGTTATTATGTCACCAAATGTAGTAAAAAAAAATCACTTAGACATGCTAGCTCACAGTAGCTGAGCTATACTTCCTACTACTAGTGGAAGTATAACATTCCAAAATGTTGGAAAGTACATTATTACTCATCAGAAACAAAAGAAAAATGAAAGTACATACCCAACCAATTAATTTAGTTGCTAGAGCCTTTTTTCTATATTGGTTGGGTTCAACCACTTTCCAGATATGTTAGCTGAAAGTACCGTAATTTCTGTGTTCTCAAGCAGTGAGGTATTGACAAAGGTTCGAAGGGAAAAGCAAAGACACTCTGGTGGTGGTGGCAGTGATAAAATAGAGCCCTGAGGAAAAATTCAATTCAATTAAAAATTACAAATTACAAATTTGCCTCAGAGGGCTTTACAATCTGTACACATATGACATCCTCTGAGAAAAAAGGAAGAAACCTTCAGCAGAGCAACAGAGGAGGATCCTCTATCAGGATGGACAGAAGTACAATAGATGTCATGTGTACAGAATGAACAATATAACAGATTTACAACACATTCAATGCACATGACTGTGTGGGCGACTGTGGCTCAGTGATGAGCAGGATTGTCCTTCAATCTGAGGATCGGCGGTTCAATCCCTGACTATGTGTCCTTGGGCAAGACACTTAACAGCTCCCGTAGCTGTGTCTACGATGTATGAATGATAGCTACTCCTGATGGGCACCTTAGCCGGTGTATGAATGGGTGTGAAAGGGTGAATGATGTCATGTAGTGTTGAAGCACTTTGAGTGGTCGGAAGACTAGAGAAGATCTATACAAGTAGATGTCCATTTTACAATAACAGAAATTATTTATATAATGAGAGTAGTCATGATGAAAAAGTTACAACTACCAAAAATAACAGTAACAGTGGATATAGTAGAATAATAATGATGATAAAAGCAGTAATGGTATTGGCAATACTAATAGCAATGCAACTAATAATAATAATGATAATAGCATTAGGATCAGGGTGCCGATAAAACCAGGACCAGGGTCCAGATATAACCACGATCCATGGAAACCTGTGAGGGGAGAAAGCACAAAGACTTCGGAGAAGAAGCAAAGTTAGTAATGTGCATTAATGGAACATGAATTCATACAGAAGGAGATAGAGAAGAGGAGAGAGGAGCTCAGTGTATCCTAAGATGTCCCCCAGCAGTCTAGGCCTATAGCAGCATATCTAAGGGCTGGACCAGGGCAAACCTGAGCCAGCCCTAACTATAAGTGCTATCAAAGAGGAAAGTCTTCAGTCTACTCTTAAATGTGGTGACGGTGTCTGCCCCCCGGACTGAAAGTGGAAGCTGGTTCCATAGAAGAGGAGCTTGATAACTGAAGGCTCTGGCTCCTATCCTACTTTTTAAGACTCTAGGAACCACAAGTAGCCCCACATTCAGTGAGCGCAGCTCTCTAGTGGGGTAATATGGTACTATGAGCTCTCTAGTGGGGTAATATGGTACTATAAGCTCTCTAGTGGGATAATATGGTACTATGAGCTCTCTAGTGGGGTAATATGGTACTATAAGCTCTCTAGTGGGGTAATATGGTACTATGAGCTCTCTAGTGGGATAATATGGTACTATGAGCTCTCTGGTGGGGTAATATGGTACTATAAGCTCTCTGGTTGGGTAATATGGTACTATAAGCTCTCTGGTTGGGTAATATGGTACTATAAGCTCTCTAGTGGGGTAATATGGTACTATAAGCTCCTTAAGATATGATGGTGCCTCATCAATTAAGGCTTTGTAGGTGAGGAGAAGGATATTAATTTTGATTCTGGATTTTACAGGGAGCCAGTGCAGAGAAGCTAATACAGGAGTAATATGATCTCTTTTCTTAGTTTTTGTTAGTACACGAGCTGCAGCATTCTGGATCAACTGGAGAGATTTAAGAGACTTATTAGAGCAGCCTGATGATAAGGAATTGCTGTAGTCTAGTCTAGAAGTAACAAATGCGTGAACAAATTTTTCTGCATCGCTTTGAGACAGGATGTGTCTGATTTTTTAAATGTTACGTAGGTGAAAAAAGGCAGTCCTTGACATTTGTTTAATGTTAGGGTTAAAGGACAAGTCCTGATCACAGATAACTCCGAGATTGTTTACGATGGTGCAGGATGCCAGGGCAATGCCATCAAGAGAAACTATATCATTAGATAGTTGATGTAGTAAAGACAGATTGATAATATCCAGCAGAGAGGTGCCAATCAAAGGTAAAACTTCTTTAAGCAGCCTCGTCGGGACGGGGTCTAAGAGACAGGTAGAAGGTTTAGAAGTAGAAATTGTTGAAGACAATTGGTCAAGGTCGATGGGAGAAAAGCCATCTAAATATATACCAGGATTTACATCTGTTTCTAAGGTTACTCTATTTGAGGATAGATCGGTACTGGTTGAGGGCAGGAGATTATTAATCTTGTCTCTAATAATTAGAATCTTATTGTAACGTCCGAAAGTTGTAGCAGAGCGTAAACGTTAAGTTGACACGTGTTTCTGGTCCTATGCACATAGCTCACACCGACTCTGCTCATAAGTGAAAGCAAAACGTGTTTTATTAATCCGATGTTCTTCATACAAGTTGGTGACAACAACTTCCCTTCTTCTAAATTTTAGTATTGCCGTTTGTCTCGACACACTCAAAGGTCCACAGGTTAATCCACAATTAGTTCCATAAAATAATCCACATAACACGGTCGGAAAACTGTGCGGCTCCACTCTAACAGATACTAACAGCCAAAAATAACGTAAAGTGTCATCAGAGTGACGTCAGTCCGTAACTTGCATGTATTTATTACAATAACAAATGATAATGACATCTTTGTAACATTCAAGTTAGACACACATCTGATTAAAGTTCAACATGTAAATGCAACTAAATATTGTACTGCAAATTGAATTTGGCTCTTACACTCATCATTGAAGAAGTTCATGAAGTCATTACTACTGAGGTCTATAGGAATACACGGCTTAACAGAGCTGTGACTCTCTGTGAGCCTGGCTACAGTGCTGAAGAGAAACCTGGGGATGTTCTTATTTTTCTCTATTATTGATGAGTAATAGGCTGCTCTGGCATTACGGAGGGCCTTCTTATATGTTTTAACACCACTGGACTCAGTTAACTCTCACTTCTTTGTCAAGAAGCCCACCTAACACTCACCTCACCTCTCTGTTGGACTGATTATATAACCTGCCATACTAATATATTCTCGTTATATATAATACTATACCATGTGATGCTATAGTATATTTTATATTCTATTCAAATATGTTAAATTGCTGTACTCTAGTTACACCATACATTATGTTATATTATAGTGTACTATCCTATATATTATGGTACACTACACAAAAATATTACTACACTACTACACCTTATACTATGTCTCATATCCCATAACATATTATATACTATTAATACAGACAATTACAGAGTACCACTACTTAATTATATAATATATTACCTGGTGTACACTGTTTACTTAGACTAGTTGACTCTGCTGCTTTCAATCACACCACTGTCACTTCACTATGTCATTTGTCTCCAAATTTGTCTTTTGTTTTGTTTATTTTTATTCTATATATTCTATTTTAGCTTATGTACCCCCGTATTTTTGCAATTATATTGTTATTAATTTTCACTATATAAAGGAATGCTGTGAATTTAAGGGGATCTATTGGCAGAAATGGATTATGATATCAATAATTATTTTTTCTGCACTAAATCATTGTGTTATTTTTACCTTAGAATGAGTTATTTATATCTATATACGGTGCTGGTCCTCTTTACAGAACCGGCGGCCATGTTTCTAATGTAGCCCAAAACAGACAAATCAAACACTGGCTCTAGATCGGGCCATTTGTGTTTTCATATTTTTGTGTCAGCCACCATAGTTCCTACATGCCTACATGCTTGGCACATGGAGAAGTTAGTTTGTAATCTGCAACCTTGAATTACGCCAAATCCTACACACTACAGCTTAAACAAACATAGACAGAAGACAGAGAACAGAGACACTTAGGGTTGGACAACATAATAGTATTCGTGACAAAAGTGAAATAAAATACAATATGATTAGGAGTAATTATAAAAAAAAACATCTAAAAAGAGAGCGAGAGATTGAAAAAGGAAAGGCATATGCATTTTCTTCCCAGAATCAAAACACTGGCCAGATTGGGCATCTCTTTGCTGGTTTGGGATCTAGTGTCCTGTCCAGTTCATTACTAAAGCGATACCGTCTTGGTGTAATGTCCGACAGCTTTTCCAAAACCTTGGCAGTCAGATGGTGTACGGCCTTCCACATTCCAAACATGGATATTTGACCCTGTGCACATTTTACACCGATAGCATGTAAGAAGAATGTATAAGATCAGTTGGGATATGTCTTAGTCAAACGGAGCGGGGTAAGATACATCCTGAGCATAAATTTATAATTCTGTCCAATTATTTTATTACGAGACAAAGAAGTAAAGACGTTCTGATAATCAATGTCCCACTGGTCATCACTAAAAACAACAGGATAAATAGGTGTTGAAACTGATGTTTATCATATTCTTTCCATTTTGTGAACAGGGACTTGCAAATTGAAGGTGGCGGGTCTGGATTTGAAAAGGGGCTAGTATAGAGATTCTGACAGAAGGCCCACATAACGTCTTTACATCTTGCCAAACCAGAAGAGTGTTGTGAATTACATAGGTTGTTGATACTGAGTGTAGAGCATTTATGTTTAAATAAATGGGAGAGAGGCCAGATAGGAAGGAAAGCCAAGTTTGTCTTCATTATTATTCCATTGAGGAGGTCTTTTTTTTGTAGCCAACTAACCAGGTCTTTAGTCTAGGAGTCCCGGTCCACCTTTCTCTTTAGACTTAGTTAAAGTTTAAAAAGCTATTCTATGAATGTAGTTTTTTAAAATAAAGGAGTCAATCAATTGTTTAATGGTTTTAAGAATACTTTGTCTAAGTAACAGGGCAGTGACTGAAATAAGAAGCCAAATTAAATAAGACCGGTTTTAAGTTTGGGAGACAAATTCCCTTTAGTATGTGTTTGTCTGACGTTTGTGGTTTTTTATTGCAAAGGATGAAGGGGAATGGGTGAATCGGTGATGCACTGTTGTTAACAAGGTTGAGGCAGTGAAGTTGTTGCCGCTTGGTGCAGACTACGGAGGCTCAGTGTTTAGCTTTATTAAGTATAGGCACAACTTAACCCTCGGCTTCAGAAGCTTAACAAAATGCTGTTCATGTATTCTAACCGTTTGCCACACATCTTAAAATTTGGCAAATTCTTCCCCGTTCCCCTCCCCAATAATCCTGCTGCCAGGTCTGGTAAGAGTTATTTTGGTATTTGACTAACAACAACCTGTACAGCTTTATCCATCTCGCCCAAGCCTGTTTCCTTTTTTGTGGACCACTCTGTCACTTTTTTTCATTGATGTAGTTAGATAGCTATGTACTGTAGGATGTTGCTTCCCCATTCTAAATCCCCCTACAAAGCTTTCATTGGTTGGGTGTTTCTCTAACTAGCAGAAACAGCCATCAGTGAGCTCGACATTAGACTGTGTGTGTAAATTTAGCTTTGCGTTAAATATGATCGCATCCAGTGTTGTGTGAGTTCACACTTCACAAGAGCTAGCTCAAAGTTCAGTTCACGCATATTAAAATAAACTAGTTCACGGTCATAGTTTTGAATTTGGAACTAAGTTCAAAGTCCCAAAAAATGTACTTGTTCATATTAATTTCTTCTGTCTGAAGAACAGGTCGTGGCTGTGGCGTTTAATTAGTCTCAACACCTGCTCACATACAAACCAGGCTCATGCTGGTGACACAAGTGCACAGAACCGTATCCTCAAGAGGACAAGCATCTTCCTCTGCAATCCTGCGAGCTCTGGGCTGTGATGGATACATTTAGTTCAGCGTTCAATGAACGTTCTCTTTTAGCATGTTCATGCTACATACATCACTGATGACACTCTTAGTGTTTAGAAGGATTGGGTTTGCAGTTAATGTTCATCCAAATGAAGCCAGGTACTGAAATGTAAATGCATTCTTCTATCTAAAAGTCAATATAAGCTAAGCACATAGCTCTACATAGCAATAGTGGCTTCAAACCAATGCTTACAGTTACAGCTACAGCAAAGAAATAAGCTGTTCAGTGATAACACAGTCACTTTAACCATGAGAAATAGAGAACCCAGAAATAGCCCACAGGTTCAGCCGCATGCCCACAGACAGCCAGAGAGATTAGAGTGTGTTTTATGGACGCTCTGCAGATCACATTAACGTTATTACATTGAATGGGAATGAGCAGAGAGAATGATAGAGGAGAGAGACGAGCTGGAAGGGAGGGAATGGAGATGGAAATGGGTGAGTGGGCAAACGAGACAACCGATGGATAGGCAAAGTGGAGGAGTGAAATAGAGCAGAATGAGCAACTAACAAGTGTGAAAGAAATAAGGGTAAACTCATTGTGATAAAGGTGAAAGGTAAAATATGTAAGTGGGAACGTGAGATGTTGATAAGGAGAAAGTGGGATATTAGGAGGAAGGAGAAGATGACGCATTCCCTGTGCAGACAGCTCCAAATGAACTGGAGAACAACTGCAGAAGGCTGAGTCTGCAGAGAGGGTGGCCATCATACAGAGCAATCAGATGGTGGTCAGCTACTGCTGCCCCCACAGCAGACAATGAGCCGCATGGATGAACTCCTGACAATTATTACATTCAACTAGCCACAGTGCCAAAGCAGTGGGGGGTGAAAACAAGTAAGAGTTCATCTCTGTGGAGTGTTTGGGGTGAAAGCCTGAGAGGAGGGTGACATGAACTTAATGCAGGGTTTTCATGGGCACTTAAAGAGTGGGAAAAAAGGGCAAAATTTAACGTAGCCCTGTAGTGCTGTTGGACCACTTTTTAGCCATGTATCTGCATTCTGACATCTAAGCAGTGACTTTGGTGAGTAGAATGTATCCGTAACTGATAGGGTCCAAGCTATTGTCCTGCTTTACGTGATGTGTGGTTCCGGTGTTTTTATCCTAGTTGGAGTTTGTCTCGTACTAGAGACTTTAAAAAGTCAGTGTACCTCAACCTCTACTGTTCTAATCATCTGTTTTAAATCTGTCCCATGCAAGTTCCTCAATTATTTTGGAGTTGCAATGCTAAATTGCCATTGTATCCCTTCAACACCAATCCTTAAAGTGGCTATAATCAATATTTTTAACAATGTATTGTGACAATGTGAAAACACGTGAGAAAGACGTTACTCATAGTGATGAACCGACAGATAATTATTAACTAAATCTGCAGCTTCCATTGGTGTTACAGATCTTTATAGTGAGTTTCAGCTCGGTTAAGAAATCCGGCCACTGTCTTAGTTCACGCTCACTGCTCTCATAGTGTTGTTTTAGGCCATAGCAGGAATTTGAGAGAAAAAGCAAACCTACTGTTCACTAGAATTATCAACAATATTGAAAATTGGAATATATATGAAAATTGTTAAAACAAAGACATACAATACATTACAATTTTACTATATTAAATTGCGAAATAAAGCAGTATTATTGCAGCTCTCTGCCTAGTTCTCGCGTGGGCCGCTGCACTGAACGTCACTTTCATTAATTTAATATGAAATGTTACATTAGGTCAAGCTGAATGAGGAATAATTTAACAACAACTGTAATGATGGCAGACAACTCGGCCGCAGAGAGAGAGACACACACACAGTGTTCTTACAACAAGTGTTACATTATTTCATATAAATCACACACATATTAGCTGTGTGCTCCAGATCACACTGGAGATGTAACCACTTTTTAGATGGGTAAGCAGTAGTTGCTATCTTCCTGCATTTCTAGTGACTGAAAATTACATAAAATAAAGACAATAAAGGAAACTTTCAGGTCATCACAAAAAAGGTATTTAATACATATCTTGGTAAAAAAAAGGATTATTATCAGAAATGTTTGCGTTTTTGTAAAAAAAAAGATATAGACCAATATACAGTACGTATATAAATACATCTATTTATATATTCATAAATATATATTTATGAATATCAGTATCAGCCTCTTAACTCCAGCATCTATCAGGCAATATGATGCACCTACTGAATGGCATATGAACAGTGATGAACAGACAAAAAAGGAACCAGCTCCATTGCCAATGTAGTTCGTTCAGATTTCATCTTTGAACAGAACAAACAATGTTATTTATACTGTCTACACTTTCCGTTTCACACACATAAATGTCCTCTCTTTAATAAAATTTTAACTTAAAAAACATTTCTTCTCCTGATAACTGACTTTCAAGTCTTGTTTGAATATTGAGTTAAAAGCTGGATTTCCCTGCTCTTGGTTTTGAAAAAATATGAAATCTGACTTGCATCAAATCCTGGTAAATGTTGAAATGTCTTAAACTTGACTGTGTTAGCTGATTATCGGAGAGCACGGCGAGGTGTTGGCTGTGTGTATGAGGAAGATAAGAGGAACGGGAGAGAGTGAGGAGACAAAGAGGGAACAGGAGGCATCAGAGGGTGTAGAGGAGCTGGTCAGGAGTTGGAGGGACAGACGGTTTAAACAGCAGGTGTGTTAGAAAGCAGCGGCTGGTCATATTTCACACTCCAGTTCAACAGGGAGTGGGGGGGATTATTGTAAAATCTGCAACAAGAACACAGCTATAATCTGTGTCAGGGGAATCAGCTGACTGATTACATCATGGACTGCCATTGTGCATTGTCTCATGCTTTCATTTTGCCTCCTACCGCAATGAATGCTGTATGTGTGTGCTCACCACTGGGAGAGTTGAAGATGGCTGATGATGTAATTTTTGTTTTGAAATATGTAAAGAAATGCAATTTGGTGTCAAATTGAACAAATATGTCTGGAGACAGCACTCCATGGTGGAGTGATAAAGGGATTACAGCACTGATGAAATGAGAGGGCTGCATTCAGCTAAGGAATGATGAGGCTAGCTTGCAACATGTGCTGATGTTAGCACAACAAGCTGATTGGCATGTGAGGCAGTCCCACTACAGCGAGGACAAATGAAAAGCCGTAGCTGGAGGACTTGCTGTACGTTCCTGGTCAGCTACAACAGCAACAGTGAGAGACATGTGTCATAGACCAGGATGGTTTGTGGGGTTAAATGAATGACACACATCCATCGACATCATCCAGATGTGCCAATCACCTGGACGTGGAAAAAGCAACCCCTATAGACCATCTAGCATTGTGTTCCCTTTAACGGGAAAGAACTGCGGTGTCACATAAGAGGAACAGGAAAATGCCGAAAAGATAAGAAACTAGAAAACAACCGCTGCTGAATAACATTTACTACTGATGGATAGCTAACGTTAGCTTGAGTGAGAATCTACTGTCATCTCCAACTGAATCTCAGCCTAAAGATTAAACGATCGGCTATTAATGGATTGGTTATTAACAGACAACATTTATCTTATCGATACCTGATGATTATATCAAATATGTTTTGATGTCTGGATAAGTGATGGGGCCACTGTGTTGGGTCATAGATCCACTTGGACGAGGTCCAATTGAATGTTTAGTTTCAGGCAAGGTCGCAAAAATAATTACAAATATTAGTTTAATATGACAGGAATGCAAAGCATTGACATTTCGCAAAGCAGAAATGTATACATACAGGTACGTAAATGAAATTTGACCTCTGCATTTAATCCAACCTAAGCATTAGGATGTTGCTAGGAAGTTTTTGGGGAGAAACTTTGGCTTCAGAGACAACCCGCTCCATCACTGAACCACAGATGCCCTCATGTGGTGGTTTTGTCTATTTTATATTTTCAATTTCATAACATAAGGGTGCTTTTCAGTTTTATAGCCTTTAATCCCTTTTACAGCCGACGTCATGCTGTTAGCTAGAGGCAAAACGAAGAAAAGACTGGCGGCAAAGAGGAATCCCCTCAGAGGAGTGAGCTAAATTACACATAAAAAATGTTATCCTGCCATCTTGTGATTCGAGGCTCGAGCGAGCTACAATATTGGCGAAACATTTCAGTGATGGAGAGCAAATGTTGCTAATAGCTTATTTTTATTAGGCTTAGCCTTCTGCTAACCTCGTTAGCTGTCACGGCTGCTGCATCACACTCACGCAGAAAGCTAAACTGTTTGAGAGTTGGAGAGTAATGTTGCTAATAGGCTGCACTACTAGAGAGATGAAAAGATGGCCTGCTGTTGGACTCATCCTCTGTAACCGGTGCAGCACTCAAGAATTGCGAAACGGTAAACGTGCCAAACAACGTATTGGCTAGCTAGCAGCAGCGCTGGGTCCAAAATCCCTCTACCACGCTCCTTGCCCCTAGGAGGCCACCTCTCCTAGCTCTGGAGATGGACAAGCTAGCTAACTAAGTAGCTAGCCTTCCTCTCTGGAGCTCCCGTGTCTCCTCCCGCAAAGCAGTCTGCCAACAGAGTAGTGGTTGTCAGATATGGTCCCGTTGGCTAATGTGAACTGTCTCAAATAACACTTGCGTTCCCGGAGAGTGAGTGACTGTACATATTGAGAGAAACTCATTTTCTTTTGCCATTACAAAAAAAACAAGCCAACAAAACTTTCTAGCTAGTTTTAACTGAGAAGTTCAGAGAATTATTCCACCTGTACCTACGCTTCACCAACAAAAATACATCAGGTTTACTAACAGAAAAGTTGTCTATTGTGACCTGTTTCCTTTTGGGTAAGAGTTCAGTGTTAGTACAGTGTAATACAGAATTGTTTGAAACGTTTTTAATTTATTTACAGTTGCATTGATTAATAATAATAAGAAATAATTACACATTTTAAACGTGTTCATTCTGTACACATGACTTCTATTTATACTCTGTCCATCCTGGGAGAGGGATCCTCCTCTGTTGCTCTCCTGAAGGTTTCTTCCCTTTTTCTTCCTGTTGAAAGTTTTTTTTGGGGGGGAGTTTTTCCTGATCCGATGACAGGTCCCGTGACAGAGGATGTTGTTGTGTACAGATTGTAAAGCCCTCTATACAAAAATAAATTGAATTGAATTGAATGTTCATTTTTGTATCTCCTGTATTTTGATGATTAAGAAGGGAAGAAATAAGGCTGAGCCGTGTGAGGGTGGTGTTTAAGAGTGAGTTATGTTCAAATTGGGAGCTTACGAGGTTTAAATGTAGGTTATAAATGATTTGTAATAAACTGTATTTACATTTTGTATGAGGTTTTCGCTAGGTCACAGCATACTAATCACCTAATCTCGAGTTCTCCTGGGTATACATTTTATTTTCATATTTTCCTCTTCTGAATTATTCTCACAATTTTTGTTCTATTTCCCATGTTGTTATGTATGTTCAATGAATATGTAATTACATGTGCTATGCAAAATGTCCACACAATATTTCAGTTACTTGATTTTTCATAAACAATATCTCCTCCATAAAGGGGGAAAAAGGTAAACCAATAAAAGTTTGCTCAAAACAAGAATAATAATGGAAAGAAATATAATCTGATGCCCTGGCTGAACTAACACCGAACCGTTACTCCTAAAACCCAGTTATGAACCGGACTGTCACTTCTGTCAACCATTCCATCCCAGATGTTTTATAAATTAATATTCTGACTGTGATGTTCACAGCTTCCTTCAGTCTCATAGGCTTGGTACTATTGTGCTGTACAGAGACTTAAACCTTTACTCACTGAGTTGGGTCACTTTGGCTCTATACAACATGTTAATCAGTCAGGTACATTTTTTAACTGTGGACAGAGCCAGGTCAGCTGCTTCCCATTGCTTCCAGTCTTTATGCTAAGCTAGGCTAACCATGTCCTGAGCTCCGTACTTAAGACAGACATTAGAAGTATATTCAAAAATAAGTGAATGTTTTAAAAATGAATAGTTGAAAAATACCGTATTATGGCTAATTACATAAAATGGCAATGAAATATTTTGTAAACCGTAGAGAGAGGGGAGTTTGCGAAGATGAGTGTGCACAAATTTACAAAGAAATCCCTATTTCAAATGAATGAGACTAAGTGAGTTTAATATGGATTTATAGGGATTAGTCATGTTTACCTAAATTAAATTAAAGTAGCAGAGGCCATGCATTGTGAGGCTGTCCTATAATCAATCTATCCATCCATTTTCATCCGCTTATCCGGGGTCGGGTCACGGTGGCAGCAGGCCCAGCAGGCTGACCTAGGCTTCCATCTCACCCACAACATTTTCCAGCTCGTTCTTGGGGATCTGTTATCTTATTAGATCCCAAGGCGTTCCCAGAACAGCTGGGAGATATAATCCCTCCAGCGTGTTCTGGGTCTTCCCCGGGGTCCTGGCAGAGGACCATGGCCTCAGATTTGGAGGTACTCTCATCCCCGCCGCTTCCCACTCGGCTGCAAATCGGCCCAGTGAATGCTGGAGGTCATGGTTCGAAGAGGTCAACAGGACCACATCGTCTGTCAACAGCAGAGAGGCAATCCTGAGACCCCTGAACCCGATGTTCTCCACCCGCCGGCTGCGCCTAGATATCCTGTCCATGAAAGTCAGGAACAGGACCGGTAATAAAGGGCAGCCCTGGCGGGAACACGTCTGACTTATTGCCGAGAATACAAACACAGCTCCTACTGCGGTCGTACAGAGACTGGATGGCCTGTTGTAACGGCACCCCATACTCCCGCAGCACCCCCCACAAAAACCCCAGAGGGACTCGGTTGAAAGCCTTCTCCAAGTCCACAAAACACATGTAATCTGGTTGGGCAAACTCCCAGGACCCCCCCAGTAGTCTTGTGAGGGTAAAGAGCTGGTCGTGGTTCCACGACCAGGATGGAATCCGCACTGCTCCTCTTGAATCTGAGGTTCGACAATCTGTCGGAGCCTCCTTTCCAGCACCCTGACATAAGCTTTCCCCGGGAGGCTGAGTAGTGTGATTCCCCGATAATTCGAGCACACTCTCCGGTCCCCCTTTTTGAAAATGGGAACCACGACCCCGGTCTGCCAGTCCATGGGCACTGTTCCCAACCCCCATGCAACATTGAAAAGGCGTGTCAGCAAAGACAGCCCAACAATGTCCAGCGCCTTCAGCATCTCAGGGCGGATCTCATCCACCCCCGCCGCCTTGCCACCAAGGAGCTTTTTGACTACCTTAGCGGCCTCTGCCAGGGATATGGGTGCGACCCCCCGAGTCTTCAGGTGCTGCCTCCTCTCCAGAGGATGTTGGCCGGGTTTAGGAGTTCCTTAAAGAGCTCTTTCCACCGCCCGTCGATGTCCCCCATCCGGGCCCTGCTTTCCCTTCCTGAGCCGTCGGATGGTTTGCCAGAACCTCCTTGAGGCCAACCGAAAAGTCTTTCTCCATGGCCTCCCCGAACTCCTCCCATGCCCGAGTCTTAGCATCCGCGACCATCGCAGCTGCAGCCCTTCTGGCCTGCCGGTACCTCTCAGCTGCTTCAGGAGACCCCTGAGCCAACCAGGCCCGAAAGGCCTCCTTCTTCAGCTTGACGGCTTCCCTCAACCCCGGTGTCCACCACCGGGTTCTGCGTCCCTCTCATTCTCTGGGGAAAACTCCAACACGGCGGTGCTCAGCCGGGGCGACTCCAGAAAAGGACAAAGTCCAACCCTTCTCCAGGAGCTTGTTTCCAGAGCCAGTGCTGTGCGTGGAGGTGAGGTCAACTATATCTAGCTGGTACCGCTCCACCTCCACCTCCTGCACCAGCTCTGGCTCTTTCCCCGCTAGCGTGGTGATGTTCCACGTCCCTAGACCTAGTCTATGCTGCCGGTGATCCGCTCGCCCAAGCCCCCTGCCTGGTCCGCCTCCCGGTCTACATAGCACCCTACCCTGATGCTTATCCCTGCCAACCAGGCCCCATGGGCGAAGGCCCGGCCACCAGACGCTCGCCGGCGAGCTCCCCTCCTGGGTCTGGCTCCGGGAGGGTGCCCCGGTTTCCCTGGTCCGGGCGAGGTGGCTGAAGACTGTGGGCTGCTGTTCATCTGGGTTTTTTGAACCGCTCTTAGTCTGGGCTCTCCCCTGAGACCTGTTTGCCTTGGGAGACCCTACCAGGGGCTGATGCCCCGGACAACATAGCTCCCAGGATCACTGAGCCACTTAAACTTCTCCACCACGTTAAGGTGGCGATTCACGGAGAAGTGTCCTATAATTGCAAGTCAAAATACAGTATACAGTGTGGTCATTATGGCATATTATTGACTTTCTTTTCAAATTGTTAATTGTTTGCAATTTCAATCCCACAACATGTCATATGAAAGTATTTGTTTCTTTCCCCGACTCAAAAGGAAGTTTATTTTGTGTTTTACTAAATCTACTGTGAATGCCTGTTTGTATATCAATCCTTAAGAATTTTAAGGCAAACATGCTTTTTTTGCTGGAGAGAAATCTATAGCTGTCGTGTTTCTCTGAGTTGAGTGGGAATTTTTAGCTCCCACTCTCCACCAACACATATCTTTGCCTGCAGTGATCTTGGCAGTCTCTTTAGCCAATTGTGGTGCCCTGCAGTGATCTAGCAACCTGTGCAGCCAAACATGCTGCCCTGTGTGACCTGGCAACCAGGGCGACCAATCACAGTACCCTATAGAATCAATTGAGGCCTTACAGCCTCCATTGAAGTCCCGCCTTCAAGGATATCTGCAGTGCCATTCAACAGCAGAATGCCAGTGGAAAGACCAGATTTGTCTCTCTTTTGTCCTACAGTAATATGATGCAGATGGTGCTAAATGTAATGAGGATTGTTGGGCACTATTGGCTGCCAAAGGGGAGGGGCACTGACCTCAAAATAAGAGACCACTGGTCACTACTACAATCCTTCTTCTTGGTTTTATTCACATTTATTTTGATAGAGTTATTATTGCATGCTATTTCTATTACCTCAATGTTACTATATCATGGGAATTAATAGCTCTTCAGGCACCTTAAGTGCCAAACTTTAAGTAAGATTGGTAATAAGGTCAGATGTGTTATTTTACTTGGATTGAAACTCCATGCCGTGGATGTTTCCCTCTCATCTCGTCGTCACTTTGAGCCTGTGCTTTATTTTAGAGCAACCCTAAAGGCTTACTGCTGAGCCAGGGACAGAAAGTCCATGAATATCAGATGCAGCCTGCAGCTCCTGCAGTCCTATCAGGACCATCGCACAAGCAAGCTCTTAAGATCCCTCCTCTTCCATTCACACACACTACTACTACCTCTGTTTAAAACCCTACACTGTAACAAGCCCAGCCCCTTTCATTATTGTCATTAACAGATGTCAGCCACAACCGCCATATGTTAGGCATGAGGGTCTATTGGGAGGGTAAGAAGCCATTCCTATTGCTGTGTGAAGCCAACACAATCCAGAGATTAAGGTCTCACAATAGTTCACCTCCCCTGATAACACAAGTAGTTTAGTTTAATGGCATGTTCTTGACATAGTTTTTATACAGCAGGTCCCACTTGAAGAGGAGAGATCAGCAACAGACTCAGCAGCTATGGGCTCAGGTGCTGTTCATGATTACTGTAGCACTTACTGCATATTATCATCTCAAACCATGTCTATAAGTCTGACGGTGTACATGAACGTACATTTTTACATTACAATGAAGCAGAGCTGCTCATTGATTTGCAACATTTCCCATATTTGGCCGAATACAGAGACCGATTAAAGGATAGCTACCTCAGTGCTGAAAATGGCTTTACAAAATCTCTGATGATTAACATTTCCAAGGTCTTATGGTGTATATTGTCCATCAAGTAAAATGTAAAATATATTCATAATGTACCTCAGCCATTAATCTGTGAAAACTTAACAACTTACAACTGTAAACACAACTTGACCTGTTAGCAAATGTCAAGGGTCGACCCAGCAATGAATCTGTCTTAACGAGGTGCAAACCCACTTATCAACAACCATAAATGTATTTTATTACATTACATTTCATTTAGCAGACGCTTTTATCCAAAGTGACATACAATAAGTGCATTCAACCATGAACGACCACGTCTTCAAATGTAACACTACTAATGTCTAAATTGTAATGCCCTGCTCCCTCTGCATTGCAGTCCTCATTACTGCTAATGGACCTGTATGGCCTGGAGAGGAAGAAGACAGACATGTGCTACCTCTGTGACACATCACCAGCCACTTCTTTTAATTCACCATCAATTGTCATGTGTCAGTGGAGGCCGTAGGTTTACACAATCCAGTCCCTTCAGTGAAGGTGCCCTAACCAGTAGGATGAGATCCCTCTCAAGCTTCCTACAGGCAAACATGACCAGTTGTGTTTACTAGAAAGCATTACCAAACTGGAGTTACAACTAGCAGGAGTCATTGTGAATCAAACCCTGCGGCCCCCCTTCATTTTCAGGCTCTGACCAGCCAAATCCTCACTGGTCATAGCTTAGTTTGAAATCCAAGCTACTGCCCAGTAAAAACCAACTACAGGAGAATAACCCAGTGCCAGTGACCCATGCATCCATTCTGTTAGTGCACCACTCCTCTTAAAGCTCTGTTATGTGATGAGCGACCGGCTGTGGTGCGGCAGCTAATAAGCTGTGATATCCTGTCTCGGCCTCTAAGAATGGGATAGACAGGTGTGTGAGGTGTATTACCCTCTGATGGGGATGTAATGCGACCTGATGTCCCATCATTAACGAGTTTGATTTTCGATCCGTAGGATCACATTAACGCCGGTCACAACGGGGAGTACCTATATTATTCAAAGCTGCTAGACCGGCAGAGGTGTGCTTTCTGACAACATCTAGCCAATTATATCTTTCAAGAATGGACACAGTGCTACTGTATGCCACCGTCAGTGACTGCTTATGCTCGCGAAAATACAACTACTATCCAGGGAAATCTCAGCCAGTGATGAACTCAGCTACTGATCAATGAAAACCCAGCTACTGATGAACCGAGGTACTGACCAGTAAAAACCCAGATACTGATGAACCCAGATACTGATGAACCCAGGTAGTGACCAGTAAAAACCTAGATACTGATGAACCCAGATACTGATGAACCCAGGTAGTGAACAGTAAAAACCCAGATACTGATGAACCCAGGTACTGACCAGTAAGCTGTAGAATTATGTTCTAGCTGTGAGCGCTATTCTCCCAAGACTGTTTTTTATTGGCCGAATGGCTGACATCAGTCTCTGGAGCTCTGCTGAAAGCTGCATACCAATGCGGTTTCATGCAGTCAACCCTGACAGGACTGAGCTTTGACAGACAGTAGTGAGAGATGGTATTTCTGTGCATGAACTACAAACAAAGACAACCAGCCTTGTTTGCATTGTATTTTAACCAAATTAATCCCAGTCAAATCAGCTAATTGGTTAAGTTTGGGTATTTAAATAGTTAATCAGTGGAGGAGGTAAAACAGACAGAATATTTTCAAAATATTTTCCTGGTAGTGACATTTAAGTTGCAGGTGTAGCAATATTGCCGCCGGTCAAATTGGCAAATCCTCATAAACGACTAAATCTGTTGAGTGTCATTGCCTTCCAAGATGACTGAGCTTCTAAATTGCAGGTTGACATTATTCATCAGTGAATTCCAATAACCTATATGACAGTGTCATAACAAGCTTGACTACTGTAAATTGAAGTAATTCAATACATATAGAGCTTTTACTTGCTCTAAAACAATTTAGCATTCAAGATTTTTCATGGGGGGTTTCTGATCTGCCACCTTTATGGTGTTTTTGTGGTGCTATTCAATAACAACAGTGCTAGTTTTGCTTTGCTTTTTGGCTTCTCACACAATAACAAGGAACGAAAACATAAATATAGATCAACAAAATAATCGATATTCAAGGTCTATTAGCTCGCCCATAGAAGACTGTTGCTCAGTGGTTGAGCAGGGTCGTCCTTCACTCAGATCGGCGGTTCGATCCCCGGCTCCGCCATGACATAGTCCATGTCGATCTGTCCTTGGGCAAGACACTTAACCCCAAGTTGGTCCTGCATGCTGTGCCTACGGTGTGTGAATGTTGTTTGAATGTTAGTTAGTCCTGATGGGCAGGTGGCACCTTGCATGGTAGCTCCTCCCATCAGTGTGTGAATGGGTGAATGATGTCATGTAGTCTTAAAGAGCTTTGAATGGTCGGAAGACTAGAAAAGATCTATACAAGTACAGTCTATTTACCATCTATTTGTCACTTGTTCTGTCACTTTCAACTATACCAAAGTCATTAGTAGATGAAGTTTGACACTTGTCATATAACTTGGGGAGCTTGATCTAGGAAACTGCCAAGCCTTCTGCAGAAAAAAAGACATTTATAATTCAAAGACAGACAAATCTCTGTTGAAGAAAGTTTTAGATTTAGTAATTTTGTGTACAGTACCAGTGAATGTGAATGAGAAGGTGTGTCCAAACTTTTGACTGGTACTGTATGTCTATGTAGCATTGCGAGAAATCCAGCCAGCTAAAGCAGGCAACTGATGTAGGCTCCCAGAACCTCAAGGACCCCTTGGGTGACTGTGTTTGTGGTATTTTCTTTAATAGCAAATGTGTGCATGAATATGCACCACCTTGTTACAATATCACCTCAGGTCAATAGTGACAAGTGCATTTAAACAGGTCCTGTATTCAAATGTAATTTTCATGCTGTGTCTTGTAGAGGGGCCCTGGGTGTTATCATATATTTCACTATTGAAGTTTATACTGTGCTCACATGATGTGTATTTCTTTTTTGTTTTAGGGAGACAGAAGACATACACCATGCAAATAGATAATGTATTGTTGTTGAAGGGCATCAACAAGGGCCCAAAGCTCGATTTTATTAATTTTTTTCCCCGAGGGCCTCCTAGCGGCTTAATACGATGACATCAGGTTTCAATCTTCTATGTCTTTTTTCGACCTGGTTTTGACTCACATTCAGCTGGTCTGTCATAGATTTGAGCTGTATGCATACATACTGTGCATGTTACAGTACATAGATTGGAACATAGCTTCATGCAGCTGCACTGAAGAGAAACTGGAAGACAGCAGCAGCGTAAGTAATAGTAACATGTCACAAGCTACCCTGCAGGGTTTTGGTGCTTGGGCGAATATAGAAATGTGAAACTTGGTTTGAGAGGGAAGAAGGGAGAAATAGAGACGGCGAGGAGAAGACAGTGGAAGAGGCAAAACAAAGCAAGGAAAGAGGGAGAGAAGATGAACCATCACAGCAGCTCTCTGTTTGATCCAGTGTTCTACTTCACAAAATTGGGCCTGTCAATTTATTTTTTGTCTTAAAGGACCAGTGTGTAGCATAAAGGGGGATGTGTGAGCAGAAATGGAATATATTATTCATGACTATATGTTTTAATTAGTGTATAATCACCTGAAACTAAGAACTGTAGTGTTTTCGATAGCTTAGAATGAGCTCTTGATATCTACATAGGGAGTGGTCCTCTTCACATGTCTCTACAGTAGCAGAGCAGAACACCTGCTCTAGAGAGAGCCTTTTGCATTCTCAGTTACCGGAAGGCCACTGTAGTTCTTCAATGCGCTTGGAAAGGGAGGGGTGAGCAGAGGGGTATTTAGTTGGTTGCAATCTGTATGCCACTAAATCCTCCACACTGCTCCTTCAACATTATTGAAAATGTCATTAGATGACATTGCGGAGCAGAAAGAGTCATGCAGGTGATTACTATTTGTTAATTTTACACTCAAAGTAAGATAGACCAAAAAGTAAGTCACACACCCAAGTCACAGCAACTCATGGCCAGAAGTACATGTGAAATACGCTCTGATTCAAGAAAACAGCAGGAGCAGACTTTTCCTGTAGGCAAGGTAGGCAACCTGGGCCAAATGGCTATAGATATATTGTGATGTTATGATATGAAAAATATTAAATTATTAGTCAACATTTGAATGCAGGACTTTTACTGTGCGGCATTAATAGCTTTACTATTAATAGTTGAACGTTTTATTTCAGAAAGAATAGTTTGAGGACTATTAATAAAAGCTGTTATTAATTCACTTTGACATTTTTTGTTTTTTCTGTATCGTTGAGTCCAGGGAAGTGAAGAAAAGTTCAGTTGTAACTTTACCCAGGATTCATAGCGTTAGCAGGCTAGATCCAGCATCCAGCAGCTAAAGTGAACTGCAGTCATTTAGCTGCTGTCTGATCGCTGCACACCACATGCTGGACTGCAGAGCCCTGAGGCTCCGCCCCCACTGCTACACAGAACGCTGTTCGCTTGTTTATTCAAAATGTATCAATATTAAGTGTGTTACATGTCTAAATTGCACCAAATTTGACAAAGCTCTCCATAGGATCCTCAGCAAAACACCCACCAAGTGGGAAGTAGATCAGATCAGTGGTTCTCGAGAAATGCAAAGGACAGAGACAGGATGATTATAAATGTTTCCTCATTACGTTAATAAAACAACCCTATCTATTTTAAAATACAGTTTTTCTAATATCGCCTCATGCTCAGTATGGTTAATGTAAGACATCTTAATTGATAGTTAATGTATGTAAAGCACAAGGTTAGATTAAGATTACAGTTACAGTTTCAAAACAATCACCCATTAACTGTTAGGTCCCTTTTCAAGATGTGTCAGCATATCTGCATACTGCGCTCTCCCTCATGGTTGGGTTCATTACTGTCATCCCCCTCCATTAAGGACACATGGCTTCCTGCATTGGTACTGAATGTTAATCATATGCTGCCATATTAACTCATTCCAATGATTATGTTATGAAGAAAAACTAAATTGGGCAGCATGTCTCTCACAACATGTTTTACTAAGACCCAATCTTATAAAGGGGAAAGTGTGAAAATCTAGTTTTAAAAGAACAAAAGTTCTGTTGATATTATGCTCAAATGGTACATAACCCTAAACAAATGTATATTTATCAAAGTAGTATTCGAGCAAAGAAATGCTGGTTAGTTTCAGGTACTCTAGGCTAAATTGGTTGAGGGCTGAATAGAGGCTCACACATGCTCAGCAGCCCTGTATATGAACATACCATCATCTTTAACAAATCATGCCTTGTTTAATTTCTAGCACATGGATGACCTTCACTTCAAGAAGAAAGCAGAATAGGATTAGACAAGTGAACTATCCTAAATTCTTTAATTGTATTCATTGAACACCAGCAGCTCTGCTTTTATCCACTTAATCACGAGTGTTCCATTTTACAAAATTAGGCTACTATTTATGAGGCTAGAATCAATTATCAGCCCTGCTCAAAGTGTTATTCAAATTTATTGAGGGGGAAAAAAAACTCCAAACGGATCAGGAGGCATAACAGCACCACATCTTCTTCTTGGCTTCATGTCCATGGAAACTGGTTTAACAAGTTGTGTGTGTGAGCAGTGTAGTCTGAAGTCACAGTGAACGACAGCCCAGTGTGTTGATAGCAATGAGCTGGAGCTAACGGACGTGGGAGCAGAGATACTGTGCATGCCTGTTTCCTCTAGCAGCGTGGATAATCCCAGAGAGATGGCGAAACAGATAGGAGGAGGCACAGGGATGTACATATCAGCTCACCCGAGAAAACCAGAGCCGGTCAGGCTGTGCATGGAAACCCAAATAGGATGGAGCCGAGAGAGATGGACACCACGCTGCACAACCAGGTAGAAGGAAAGAACAGCAGCGGCTCTGTGGCTGCTGGAAATGAGAAGAAAGAAGGAGAAAGAGTGAAGAGAGGGATCGGTTTCAGCCCATCACTGTGCTGATACATTATTAAAGATACACTCCCACACACACACACACACACACACACACACACGAAATGGAAGGCATCACCACTCTTAGGAAGAGTCGGAAATAAAGCAATGTGTAAATGTAGGAGTTTGTGGGGGAGAGGCAGAGCATGATTCATTGTGGCTCAATAAGATAAATTACAGTGATCCTCTTTTTTTGGATAACATTCCTATTTTTCATAATAGAATAAAAACAAATGTCCTAATTTGAATAGCTATTGCAAAACCTGTTTTATTTATTTATTTAGAATGTTTTAAATATTTAAACTCTTTTTTTTGGCATGTTCAATCTTGACCTTGGAAATAGTAGTAACAAGCTACCATCCTTACCATTAGTAACATGACAAATACAAGTATTAATAATACTATCATTAAAATAAAAGTAGTTCAGACAAAAAATCTTTACTCATGATCCCCTTACAACCTTTTCATGGAAAACTGGCACTGGCAACAGAGCAAACTCCGTCCTCTGATGAGGATTTGGTTGCAAGCTCTGGGAAAAAGGGACCTTTACAGAGAATAATTCAATTTATTGGCCAATAAAGTTTCCAAGATAAACATACATGGCAGTACGCAGGGTTTTAGAAATACAGTTGACAAAAAACTGAGCTTATTAGGGGACTTCAGGGCCATACCCCTGAAAAACGTTTGATTTCCCTGATCTGAAATATGAGCATTTTAAGATATCTTTTCATTGCAAAAATTGAATAACACTAGTTTGAAAACCATGTCAGTGGGCTATATAGCAGAAGAACCTATATATTTCTGTGGTAACGGCAGTTTAAATTAGATCAGGTGACAGCACAGGGACATAAAGCTAATCCTATCTGGGGCAGAGCTCTTCCTCTTCCATCTCCATCACCTTCTCGCTCTCTTTCTCTCAGTCTCCTCATCTTGTCCTGTATCTCTTCCCTTCCCAAAGCTGAGCATATATAACAGTCCTTTCATCAGTAAACACATGACGACTATATTCAGTTGAAAGTGAATATAAATACGGGCATCACTGGCCACTGTTTAACGTAGCACGACCACACAGGAGCTATTGGTCACATGGTTTATGGGGATGAATGCCTTTGACAAGCAGTCCACTAGCTTAACTATCACATTATCTAAATTACGCTTCACATGGATTCAGCTGCATGTCTGCTAGGTTCCTCAACTTGTTGACAAAATCACAGAACCATAGTGTTAAGTAAAGATTTTGTGGTAACAACACGATCGTCTACGTGACTACGCACGCACGCACGCACGCACGCACGCACGCACGCACGCACGCACGCATAGACGGATGAGCAAGTCCATAATATCTGCATTGTACAATATCTTTGCTGCACCAAATTCAAGTTCTTTTAGTCAGGAAATACCGAGGTCCTGGCCTGGAGACCTCCGTGGTGGGCACGGCCATGTTAACAGAAACTATTTTGTTTTACCAGGAGCCCTTAAATTTGTTTATTAAAGAATAGTGACCCAGATGCATTGCTCTTTGGTGAACCAGGACACGGTTTCTAAATGGCCTCAAAGATATCTTTTGCAATTCTGGACTGATATATAGTGGCACCAACACCATCTACTTGGAGTTCAGCTTGTGGTTATTTGATTCAATGATAATAATGATTTGTCAGGGAACATGCAGCACTAAATAACATTATAATTATGGCTTAAGGCTGCATTTTGACCTTGAGGCCCTGTCTTGTGAGGGTCATCTAGTCCTGATCTAGTTTTAATATCATTATTAGTTCACTTGATATTATGTCGATAGACAGAGCAGGCATTTTGACTGGTCTGGAACAGCACTAGTGAACAATGTTAATGGGCTCAGGTCCATCAAGTGTCCCAGTGAGCCACAGTGAGTCAGCATGCACAGAACCAGAACCCTGCTCAGGTCAGTGGTTCTTAATGTTCTCAGTGACACCTGTGTGTGTCTATGAGAAAACCAAAATGTCTGCTTGGAAAAAGTTATTTCGGGACCGTTGGCTCATTTTTGCAATGAGGCCCCACAGTGTTAATCCGGCACGGGTCCCTGCATGATTGAATTGAAATGAATGAGTTTCAGTGGACAATTCTCACTCCCACAATGGCCTTAATGAGGCTTGCACAAATACAAATTGGTACAATACAATTGGTACAGGAGAACTGTAATAGTTATAATTGAATTGTGAACATGATAGAACAGAGTGATGCACGAGCTAAACTCGAGGAGAGGGGCGAGGAGAGAGCAGGGCTTGTTGTCTGAGGAGGAAAGATAAATGAGCGATGCTGTGTTAAGGGATTGCAAATTCAAAGTGGTTTGTGAAACGGAGAGAGTGCACATCCCTCCTCTTTCCCCTCCTCCTCCTCCTCCTCCTCCTCCTCCTCCTCCTCTCTCTCTCTCTCTCTCTCTCCCCCGCCGCTGCTGCAGTCAGCCTCCTCTCACGCGCAGACCTGCTCCCGTCCTCCTCCTCTCTCCTCCTCCTCCTCTCTCCTCTCTCCTCCGGGGGGCTGGCCGCATTCCTGGAACGCGGTGGCGACTTTTCCCGTCGTGAGCTCGACCTTGGCCGCTCTCCCGTTAGACGTCTCCGGATTAGTGGACGCTGCCGTCCCTGTTGCGCGTGGCGTCCCCACACAGCCCGTTCTGTGCGCGGTGTGTGTAGGCGGCTTGATGAGGACACGTCGACAGGAACAATCGAGCTCTTGGTGTTTCCTCGTGAGCTCCGTGTCGATGTTTCCATAAAGACGCATTGTAAGGATCTATTATCCCTGAGGCCGAATATCACGGAGCTTCTGTGAGTTTACTTTCAGCACCTCGGAAGGCGGAAGGAGTTTGAAATCTGCATGCTTTAATCCCGGATCTCGCGCTGATATTCAGGCTCAGTTACCAGCCAGCAGCTCCAGCCTGCTCCAATGCGAGGCAGCTGTCTGTGCTCACTGGTTTGGGCTGGCAGAGACCATTTATTACCACCAAATAAGCATCTCCACGGTGGTGTTTTAACAGCAGATGGGTCCGATTGCTTTATATGGATTGCATTCCTTTGTCAGCTGTTAGATTCTATGTTTGCAACAAATTAAACTTCATGTAAATTAGTATTCTAAATGTGCTCCCATCTCTGAGGATCAACTTGTGCCGCTCGTGGGAATTCCTTCCTCATGACCCACCGACACTAAACCCTGCAGACTCCAAGTTGAACAGTGCAGGAGGAATAAAGTGACTTGGCTGACTGAGCCTTCATTCCAGCAGCTATGGCTCGGCTCGGCCAGAGACTCCTCCGCAGGACCGTACTTCGCTACTCTCTGACTCTTACCCTCACTGTCCTCCTCTCCTGCTCCTGCCCAGCTCTAGGCAAGAAGAAGCTCTACATCGGGGCCCTCTTCCCCATGAGTGGAGGCTGGCCGGGCGGACAAGCCTGCCTCCCCGCCGCTCAGATGGCTCTGGACCTGGTGAATAAGAGGGCCGACATACTGCCAGACTACGAGCTGGAGCTGATACACTATGACAGTATGGTGAGTAACTAACAAACTTTGGGTTACTACACTGTCTATTTCACCCACAGTATTGACTCTCTTCTTCCAACTTGGACTACATTGTATTATTAGTTGATTAGAAGCCAAATACTCTGCAGACTCTGCAACAGCCATGCAATCATTCGCATCATTTAAGTGTTTTTTATTATAGGAATTTAAAAACAAAAAGACTAATGCTTTATAGAGAAGTTAAAAGCCCCCTACCTTTGGGTTGCCAGGTTGTGAATACCTTTTACTTGTTACAGCATTTGACTACTATGATTTCAGGGCTGCAGACAATCTGGACCAACAAGTTATTAACTAACTTATTAATTAAGTTATTAGGTGTAGACTTCAATAAAACATTTAATTTAGAACTACAGACTTGAAGGTTAATTATAAATTGTGAGACCCACGGATATTTATTAATGGATTACCAAAATTTTAACAATAATACAGGATAACTAGAAGTAAAGGATAAACATCAGCCAATTGGATTTTTCACAACCAAGCAACCCAACATGTTTATGTTTTGATGACTTAAAACTGATCTAAAAGAAATGAGTGAGTTATTAACAATTGATCAACAACTAGTTACATAAAAGGGCACAGGGAAACAGACCTTAAGACGTGAGGTTGTCATTTGTGAGGCTAAAGCATACATTGCATCCCCTAATGTACTGATCATATTCATATCTTCATATCAGCCCTCAGTAGGGAGAGCGAGTTGTCATTTAAACACAAGGTTTGCGGTTTGACACCCGGCTGCTCCTGTCTGCATGTCAAAGTGTCTTTGAGCGTGACGCTGAACCCCAGTGGCCCCCGGTGGGCAGGCTTTGCATGGCAGCTCATCGAGGTATGAACGTGTGTGTGAATGAGAGGTGACTTGTAAAGCTCTTTGTCTGCTAAGGTTAAAAGGTGTTGTATGGATGCAGCGCGCCCATCTTTGGAGTCCACACAGCAGACTGCTTCACTGTGGTTGATTTATTTAGATCAACACACTGATTACTTTTTACACATCATGTTAGGCCATCATTTGGACAATTGGCAGTCCTCTGTGTGAGTGTGTTTTAAAATGCAGCATTCAGGTCTTAAAATGGGTCTCAGCCCCAGAGAAATGTTCTACAGTACTTACTGTATAGCGGCTTAACTAAGTGTCAGTGTGTGTTTGTTTAAGAACAGCACAGATTCAAACAGCACTCTACTCTCTGCTTATGGTTTCCAGTCTGCTCACCCAAGAAACCTTCCTGTTGTTCTATTTCTGTTGGCTTTCACTCAACCAGAACTCCAAACATTAGGAAAGCAACACAACATCTTTAATTCTAAATCTGTGCAGGAAAACAGACCAGGGAGCGCTGTGGTAGAGGAAACACAAGAAGAAACAGAGTCAAACAGAAGAGTAGAGAAATGAAAATGTGACTGATGTGGATGTGAATGATGGATAAGCACAAAGTGAACACATGTTTAAGTAGCTTCACATTATTCAAGTTTCTTGGCTTAAATCTGATGTAAAACAAAGTGTTTTCATTTCACAGTTTTGTAGTATCTTCTAACACGAGTAAATCAAATGATCACCAGCTGACTTTTATTGTTTTACTTTTAATTAACTTATTCAATGAAATCAGTTATTTATCTCAAGGTACATAAAATCAGTCAGTGCTTTATTATTGGACTAAAACATATATGAATGCAATTTCCACTTTCACACATTAAAAAAGTTCATCCAAATCCAGAATGCTGAAAGTCTGGAATTAAAAGTTTGATTTTGTTTGCAAGTTATTTCTAAGTAATTAGAGTCATAACTTAATTATAATTGGCTGCTTACATCAGTTGGGAAACTGAACTTTGTAAAAATAGTTTGTTTCTACAAAGGCTTCCTAAGGTCCTTCTCCCCAATTACAAAAGAGGCAGCATGGATCAGTGCGAGTCCGAGTGACTGCTGATCTGCCTGCAACAACAACGACGCAAGCTAGGCAAGTTTCTCCCCAAGGGAAATCAGAAATGTTTTCGACAACTATTTATTTCTTTTCCAGTAAGATAGCATGACATATTTGGTATCAAAAGATTCATTGCAATCTCAAGATTCATATGATATCATTCAAATCACAGCAATGCTAATGCTGATGATCAGAGGATCCACCATCCTTTTCAGAGGGTTAAAAGTAGGCCAAGTAAACCAAGAACTGAGGAGGAGAATAATTCAATACAATGGTTCAATTATGTTAGCAAAAGGCCTACTAGTAGTCTGAGGTTTAATCCTTGGCCAATTCAAACAATACAGTGTCAATGTCAATATGGTATACCATTAGTAGGTCAAGAGGTTATGTCAATCCTGTATGCACAATTTGTCCACACTGATCAAGAACCTCTCTGCATGGCCCACTTTTTTTTTTTCTTGGCAAAACAGAGACTGCTTACTGCCCACAGTTGTATGTAACTACGATTCAATGAATTCTGGATGGCTCCCAGAGACAGTACGTTGCTGTTTGACTGAACACTGCAGACAGAGACCATAATCAGTTAATATTATAATAAAGTGACTATACATATAATTTGTACAAAGAAATAATTCATATTTATTTATTAATTGCCCTGACTAATTATTAGCTCGTGAAATATTCATCCTTTGGAATCATAATGTTGACATGGAACCTGCAGGAGTGGTTGCTACGTCTGTAAGCCATTTTTTGTTCAAATATTTCACGGAATGCTGCTCGGAAGCTAGCTAGCTATGTAGAAGATGACGGCACAGTCTGCAACTTTCTGACTGGTCGAATGTTTCTGCAACTGGAGCAAACAGCCGTCATTGGGCACAACACCAGACCTACAGTGTATGAGTCACTGAACTAATGGGCTGTGTGTGAGACGTGGGCTCTACAGAAGCCCGGACATCAGTTCTTTGACAACTTGAACTCTCAAAGCAGCACGAGGCATGAGTCATGAGTCATGACAACTTAGTGTATGACAATAAACTGCATGGACAAAGAGGGGCAGCTGTCACAAGCTGAATCTAACCAACAGTGACAGGATGGACATCCATACATACTGCCTTCTGAGTCCAATAAAAGAAAATAATGATTCAGGGTTAGGGTTGATTCCACCTTTTGTTGCTCTGAAAGGCAGCAACATATTAGGGATTAAAGGATGTTTTTGTCCAACACGCTTTTGTTTGACTGTTCAGTACCCATGTTTGTTACTCCTCTCCTGCAATTTGTCAAATAAATGTTTAAGCTTTATCAATAGCTTGTAACTCCCCATGTAATACAATTTGTATCCATTTAAGCCCTGGGTCTTGATCTCTAAACATCTGTGAGAGGGAGCTATATTGTAGCTTTCATCTTCTGTATCAATGTGTACAGACATGGTTATAGCATTCATTTTTAATTGCGATGTGGTTTTACATTTTCGGTCACATTTCTCTTTTTCCTCACCTGAGCGCACACACACACACACACACACACACACACACACACACACACACACACACACACACACACACACACACACACACACACACACACACACACACACACACACACACACACACACACACACACACGGGTGGGGTGGGGGTGGGGTTGGCATGACAACAGTAACCAAGACAACTATAGATCAAACAAACACAGATTTGGCTCCCAGAAAAAGACAAGATCATGCACCTAGTATCACTGCACAAACAGGAGCAGATGGCTGGATGATTCAAGCTCGTCTGTGTGAGAAAGCCATATTGACAGCAGTTAGCCAAATGTAAGAAGTGCTGGCCGGAGCACTCATCGATCACAGCCCTCACCACTCCACCACTCTGCTTGGCCAGCTGCACATCACACTGAACATGCTTTGATGGATCTCCTGCTGATCACAGTCCAGAACTGCATGCTGCAATGCCCAAGAAGCCAAAAAACAAGAAAAAAACTGCCTCATCAGTTAGTGAGCAGAGCATTTCTCAAACTGTCTTCTGAGGACTGGTGCAACGATGATGTGATGCCCCGCAGCGCTGAAAGTTGAAGGCAGGTCCCAAAGGTTCAGAGTGGGGGTGGCGGGGGGAGTACAGTATCTCATTTGAATGTGTTGCTGATTTCCCCTGAGTGCCAGGGTTAATCAATGAATCAACTGTAAAGAGTGCAGCTCTGGATTACGGTGGACCTGCTTTACAAACCAATCTGTTTGATTCAGGACTAAAGTGGGCAGCTTTCTCCAAGCTGCTTGTTACTGAGTCGGTTGACTCAGTGTCATTAGGTGAGGAGGGTTGATCCAGCACATGCTTCAGCGGCCTCCTTTAACTCCACACAAATGGAATTTACCCTCACAAGGATGTAGACCGCTTCAAGAGCTAATTGCTAGGAAACAGCTTGGGTCCAAGTTTACATCCTGTCAGGTATTGATGTTGGCAAACACTGCAGCACAAAATTATGTCAAGCCCATTTTAAATATTTATGGTTGTAACTGAAGCGGTCTCTGACCTTCACCATGACCCCCTGACAGAGCTTTATCTTTCCATGTTTTAAAACTTAAATTTGTCCCACAAAGGGAAAGTACATTTTTTTAAGGGCTTCATTACTTTGAATTGAAGTTTTTTTTTATTTATTCGAGGCTGTTAACAGCACTTCCTCTTGCTCCTCTGTCAAATTATTTTTTACTTTGCAATTACTGTAATTAGGATGGAATCTCTGAAGTTCATTCAAAAGGCACACGATGCAATTTAGATAGTGATGGTGTATCTGCTCTCTGTTCGGTAACATATGTGAGAAAACCATTCATAATCATTCAGTAGATTGTAGTTATCCCATGTAATGACTGTTGTGAATATGGGTTTGAACATTGTATGGATAAAACTGATCATTATTACTTACCAGACAAGGAATGATTAAGTAGAGCAAGTCAGAAAACAAACAGCAATTCTCTTTTCACGAGATGTGGAAGAAAAGAAATAAACTCAGTCAGCGCTTGTTAAGGAGATCTTGAACCATGGAGGAAGTGTGTCAACACGTATGTGAAGTGGTCAGAATCCTTTTAACATTAGCGGTTACCAACAGCTTGCACTATGATGTAAATGAAGATGATCAATGCCTTCTTCCACCAGCCTGCAAACAACTTTTACTGCCCACCCACTCAGATATCGCACCAATCAGTCCAGACATCCTCAGGTGGTAACAAATAGTAATGCCCCATGGAACACTTTTTTCTTGGTAGTTACCATTTTGGCCACATAAGTAAACAAGTCCAAACAAACACCAGGCAGATGTGTATTGATTTTTCTAGTACAAATTAATTTAAAGTTGATCTTGGGGTTCACCTACCGAGCCATGCATGTATTGATTTCTTTTGTATGTTTTGTTTGTGTGGGTCATCTGTTCAGCTGCAATCCAAGCTGGTACCCCAATTTTAAGTCATTATGGGCAGAGAGGCAATGAGAAGCTGGAGAATTGCCAGTGGTGGTCGTTGCCACCACAGGCTGAGGTCTTGCCAGCCAACTTGCCACCCAATACAGCAATATATTTCCCTATTTTTTTCTGCAGCTGTTATTCTATCTTGTTTAGGCTTTGCCCTTTAAGAGCTGTCACTATTGAGTTTGTCCTGGTATTGTGAAGATTTCTGCCCTTGCGCCTGCACTTACCCCGCAGGATGCTTGCCAGTTCTGTGCTCGGCGATAAGCAGAGGTCTTCAAGGCGCTTTTTGTTGAAGGTGGCTGGGACTTCAACGACATCCCCGATGAGGACTGCTGTGACAAGCACGAGTGCTGGCTTTGCTTTCTCCTTATCGGGCTTTCTACCTGGTTCTCCCTCCTCTTCTTTGGGAGCACTGGAAGCTGATGATGATGATGATTGCGGCTTTCTCTGTCCCTACCGTGGCTAGGAGCCCCACAACAGGTAAATGGTGAATAGACTGTACCTGTATAGTGCCTTTCTAGTCTTGCGACCACTCAAAGCTCTTTAACACTACATGTCATCATTCACCCATTCACACACTGATGGGAGGAGCTACCATGCAAGGTGCCAACTGTCTATCAGAACTAACCAATCATTCATACCCATTCCTACACCAACGGCACAGCCTTCAGAAGCAACTTGGGGTTAAGTGTCTTGCTCAAGGACACATCAACATGGACTGGAGGAGCTGGGGATCGAACCGCCGATCTTCTGATTGAGCCACAGTCACCCCACATATGTTGCAGCTTCCAAGTTTTTCTCCATCATTTGCCCATCTCTAAGGCACACTTTCAGGTCCTGCCGGGCATCATAAAAAAGGGGGCTGATCTGAGTGGCATGGTGATGCAGACAGATCAACCTGCCCAAAAACTAAGAGTGCAGGTATCTCACTATGGGCCGTTCACTATTAACTACAGGAACATGGAAAGGGGCTTTTCTGCAGCCCTGCAGCTGGAACAAAGCCTGGCATCTATCCTGTTTCCGAAGGCAGCTTTCCTCGGAAGGCATAAACCCACAGCAACATCTCCAGGTTTATGCTCGCCTAACTGATTGCTCACCTGTGTGCCTCTCAAGTGGCTGCAGCGCAAAATAACATCTCACTGCTGTCCTCCACTGTCTCAACCATGGCTACTGAGCCTAGGACTCTCTCCTCACAGCTGGCCACAGACATGTGAAAGGCTATGATGGCTGTCCTGACCCTCACTATTTCTTCTATGGTGACGGTGTCCAGAATTATGGCAAGGTAAACGATGATGTGGCGTAACATCAGGCTCCACATGTCGCAGCTTCCCCCTCGGATCAGACGGGGGTTGCAGGATGGTCCCAAATCCCCCGTTGGGCTGTTTGCACCACATCAAATTCCTACCCATCGATGACCAATGATGTCAGTGTTAATGTTAAAGTGATAATAAGGATAAAGGAATGCTTGTCTCATTCCTGCTGAGCAATGGGAACAGAACCTTTTCAGGGCTATCCAGGGCCAAGCTCAGTTTCCTCTCAGCCAGTCTGCTTTTAATCCCACTGAGCATTTTTCAGCTTGTCCATCACAGACACATGCTCCCCACTCAAAACATGCATACATTGCTGCATGGATCGAGCAGTCACTTCCTAAAATTTTCATGAGTAAGAAATCCTCTTTTAAAGTGTGCATTACTAACCATAAAGAATTGTCAACCACCTCACACCCATCGGGGCGTGTTCGTGGTGATATCCCTGCACAACCGGGTCAGACTTGGCCAGCACCAGTCCAGTCGGCCAGCACGCTGCAAAGAAGTGGCCACGTTTGCTTACAGAGCCTGCTGTCCATGAATACATGAATGTGAAGGCTAGTTCCAATGGAATACTTTTTTACTTTTTTCTCCCGGCTTTCATTCTTTTGAGACGTTCTGTAGGAGAGAGACGAGCCCGGCCCATCTGTATCGGCTCTGGTTCAGGTAGCAACCCGGCCATCACCTGAGCTTTAATATGTCAAATAGCAGACTCAGCCAAACTACGACACTGGCCCACAAACTCATTAACACTGAGTTTACCCTGTATTAGTTTCATTAAGTGCTGACCTGACAGCTGTCCTCGTATAGCATGGTCATAAACAAGCCCAGGTTTTGCTGAAAATACTGCAACAGCAAGGGAACCTGGCTCATAGTGGGCATTATACAAGCTAAGTGGGGCTTCCTCCAACAGATCTACTCTATATGATATTTTAGCTGCCTCATTTCTGTAGTGGAATTACTAGGCACAAAAAGCTAACTGACACTGGGTAAGGAACTCTTGGCAGGTGTGTGGACACCAGTAGTGGGTAATCAGCAGTAGTAGAATCAGGGAGTGAGCCAAGAGAAGAGCCCCACGCCAACAGCACACAGACACATACATACACAGGGGTAAATGGTAATTAGGGTCCGAGCACTGACGTAGTCAGTCCGGGAGGACCCTATTGAAATTCTAAGGACGCAATTGGGCGCATATTTGGGGTACTTGTCATGCTCGAAAACTCACACTTGTCAGGCTTGGTGAAAATACACATCTGATATAGATGTCATATTTGTGTATTAAAAAATGGCTCTCTAGCGCCCCCTAGAATTTGGACAGGTGACGCCCCTCAGCCAGTTTGTGCGATTGACTTGAAACTTGACACACATGTCCATCTCCACCTGTTTTACAAAAAAGCCTCTCAGACCCCTAAGCTCCGCCTACTTAAATTTTCCACTATTTTAAATTTTGTGAAAAACACATTCTTGCGAACTCCTCCTACAAGCTGGGTCTGATTCATACCAAATTTGCTTTGGGTCATTATTGGAGCTACATCATAAAAAAATTCAAAAGCTTGCTGATATCTTATTGCATTCATAAGATAGGGACCAATGAACTTCTTAGGGGCGTGGCTTGTACATCAATACTTATAACCTCAAAACCATTGGGCCTAGTGTCACAGGATTTGCCGCATTTGTGCATATTGTATCCTGTAACATACCCCAAAATGTTTATGCCATTTAGACACTAGGGGGTGCTACATTAATTTGGCCAATTTGGGCTTTTTTGTCATTTTTCGCAATTTTCAGGCTTTGAACTTTTACGAGAATATAGAATTTATGTGATCAACTTTAGACCTTTGTGAAGAAAAGTTATCAAAATCGTCAGTTTTTTCTCAACGCCCATTTCACACCCATTTTGTGCGGTTCACTATGGTAGAGAAAGTTGTTGTAACTCCAAGGTACATCATCCGATCCACCCAAAATGTCTCATGCATGATGCTGGTCCAGGCCTGAGCACATTTCCATGAAGAAATGTTCACATTTTCATAGCGCCACCTACTGGCAAAAGTAAATAACATATTTTATACTTTGATGTATTCCTCCCAGCCAGTTGACCAGATTGACTTCAAATTTGTTATGGAAAGCCTTAACACATTGCTGATGCATTATCATGAATATTGTGAGTTTTCGTGAAACTCCATTGCCGTGGCGACGCATCATTGCCACATAAAATGAAGCTGATTGTTTAGTGGCTTAGAATGCTCAAAAACTCATGCAACTTTACACATGTGTCAAAGGTGATGGAATTAATTATTTCATGTGAGTATTTGTCTTGGCAATTAAAAATCACGTGAATAGCGCCCCCTACACATTTTCAAGAGTAGCCCCAGCGCTGCGTTTGCCCTACATATATGAAATTTGGTAGGCACATGTAACACATGGAGACTTAAAAAAAAGTATCCTGCCACCATGCTCTAACCTGTACCGGAAGTCGGCCATTTGTATTTACTCATTTTTCATTATTTTTTGCCCCTTTTCTAAGTGCTTTACTTTTACGAACTCCTCCTAGGGAGTCCATCAGATCCACTTCAAATTTGGTCAGTATGATCGAAAGACCTTTTTGAATAAAAGTTATTAAAAGCTTTACGTTTAGGGGGAAAATACAGGGGTAATATAAATCCGGGGGTAGCTCATCGCGGCCTACAAGAACCACGAGGCAGATCACACTAACTGACCCGGACCAACCCTCTCTCACTCGCAGTGAAAGCCCAGGTATGACCACTGAACGGATGAAAGCGGACATCTTAACTTCCCCTAAAGGGAGAGATTTCTACAATTATAAGAGAGGAACTCAAAAGTGCGCTAGCAGAAGATTTTAATGCCCTCAAGTCCGAATTACAAGCGGTGCGGTCCGACATTGCTAAAAACATGACCGCTATCCAAACAGAAGTTGACCACATGAAAGCTGACATACACGACATGAAGGGCGGCTTATCAACATGGTCCGACGAGGTGGCCGCACAAGAAGCTACGATAACCAGCCTTCAGAGACAGGTGACAACTTTAACAGACCGATGCGAGGATATGGAGGGGAGAATGAGACGGTGTAATATCCGAATAGCCGGCATTCAAGAACAACCGGACTCCAGCTCCGCTAAAACAGTTGCCAAAGTTATTAAAGAAGTCCTGCAGCTGGACCGGGACATAAAGATCGACCAATCGCACCCCACATTCGCCACCAGGAGACCGGGACAAACCACGAGTGATCATCGCTAAAGTACACAATGACGGGGATGCCGTAGAGATCCTGAGGAGAGGCCAAGACAGAGCGCCGCTGGTCTACAACGGGAACCGGATCGCTATCTTCCCAGACTACACACCCAGCGTTGCCAAAGCCAGAGCCGCATTCACGGACATACGGAAGACCCTACGCGGAAGGAAAGGAGTCCGCTACGGTCTACTGTACCCAGCCAGACTCTGGATTTCGCACAACAACGAAGACGAGGAGTTTCTGAATCCCAGCAAAGCCATGGAGTATGTCCAGAAGAAGGTTATCCCATCTACTGAGGTTGCTGACTAAATGTATCCCTACCAGTACAGTTATTCACAGTAAGGCCTGACCAGTGAGTTTTGCAATTTCACATACTGGCACATCATTCTCATCATTTTCTACTTTTATTCATTAAATATTACTCGAATCACACCTGAGAAGGGAAAAAGAAAAATGTATCCATTGCTAATATTTTTAATATACCCATCTCCATTACAGGGAAACAAACCCTTATAGCCTATAACGTGCCCGTTATTTCTATGCATATTGTTTGTATCATTCCATTATACTTGCTCACTGACAGCTACCCTAAGAGGAGACTACTGATACGCCTTTAGCTCTGTGTGCAACTCAAACACTATTTTACCACGAGGAGCTGTTTGACTCTACAGATGTATGCCAGGAACTGCAGGGGCCTGAATGGCCATTACTCGACACTGCCCTTTTCTGTGTCGACTTTTCTTTTTCTTCCTCTATTCCTTATCTTAGCACACCCATAGCATAGTCAAATCAATCTCGACTGTGCACCGCTGCTCCTTGCCCTTAGCGGCTAGGGACTAGGTCCCACCGGACTGTTGTTAATGTCTGTTAACAGCAGTCACAACTGTTGCGTTCCCCTTGTTCTGATCCCACTGTTCCCCGAGGATCCTACATTGGTTATAAGAACAACAAGGTCATCATCCATTTTTCTTAAATACCCTTTTGTACCCCACCCCTATTGGTTTCATTATCTAGTCCAACTCCCCACACTCCACATAACGAGATACATGGCCCATGTGCTGGCTGTTTGCTTCCCATCTCTCTACACAAACTCCCAAAATATGAAAATTGCATACTTTACATAATGGACCCGCTAAAAGTGATAAGTTATAATGTCAAAGGTCTTCATAGCCCTGTTAAGAGAAAGAAAATTCTACATCAGATGAAACAAGCCAACTGTCACATTGCATTCCTCTAGGAAATCCATTTATCGGACGCGGAACATGAAAAGTTGAGAAGGTCGTGGGCAGATAGAGTATATTACTCTTCACACCGATCAGGTAGAAAAAGGGGAGTATCTATACTCATACACAGACAAATTAATTTCACACAAACACTAGTACATAAAGACAGAGGGGAAATGCATCTTGGTTAATGGATTAATTGATGGCACAGAAGTGTCCCTCATAAATGTATATGCACCTAATGAAGACGAGCCTGGCTTTATCAGGACATTGTTCAATAAGATCCTACAATATAGTACAGGGCTGCTACTCCTGGGAGTGGACCTGAATTGCGTAATGTCACAATTGATGGACCGACAACCTGCCTCTAAAGCTCCACTCTCTAGAATGAGTAGAATGCTCAAATACCAATCCCTGGAAACAGGCCTTGTAGATATATGGAGAAGCAGAGATTTCACCTTCTATTCAAACAGACATACATCCTACTCAAGGATTTATTATTTTGTTTGCTCAAATCTGCCCCAAACTTGTCATGCTTCATAAAAGTAAGGGCCTGAGGATATCGACAAGCCTATTTTCACTCAAAGTCAAAGTACCACCGACTGGCGAAAGGAAATTAGCTCTACGTGACAAACGGCATCAGATTGACATGACATTTACATGACGTGGTCTACACTTCACAAAGAGAAACATGATGCATGTTGTTGAGCGTGTTGTCTAGCGCCACACAGCGGATACAGGAACTGGTGAAGTATTTGCAAAGCGTAATTTCACGCACTCCACCCGGGGAAAAAATGTCTGACTGGCAGGTGAACGTTCTCGGCCGAGCGAGCCAGCGTCCCGCCAGCACCCCCAAAGCGCGCAAAGGTGCTCGGACCCGTTCATCGCTGCTTGCAGCTTTAATTGGACTTGTACGTGCTTTTCTAGTCCTACGACCACTCAAAGCTACATGTTAATTCACACCCACCCAGAAAAAGACAGGCAAAAAAAAAAAGGAGGCAGCAGGAAAAATGCAATGATTTACTGGCAGGAACAGGTAGGAAGCAACAGACAAGGACACAAGCAAACTGGTGCAGAACTCCAAACATAAATACACAAGAAACTAATATATCTTTCCACAACTCTACATCATGCTAAATTCCTACGTCAAGCTCTCTGTTTTTACCATGAAATCAAATTTCAAGGATTAATCCTTCTCATAACTAAATCCCACTAATATATGCTGTTTAACTCAGAAATACGTCACATGACTGAAGCTAAAGACGCTTTATCTGACACTTTATTTAGAGAGCATATCTTTGGCCAGTGTGGCTGCTGTCACCACAAGTAGCAAATACAAGGTAATGGTAAATGCTAAAACTTGACATGTCAGTAGAACAAGTAGTCTTAAGAAAGTGAACTAACTCAGTAATACCAGGTAATTTCCTAACGACAGCTGTAGCAATAGCCACCATCAGTGTTGGGCATGTTACATTCATAATGTAATGTATTACATGTGACTAGTTACTTTCATTAAAAATGTATAAGTTACTGTAGGGAGCGCTTCATCCCAGGGCTGTGCATGGGTTTTGTATCTATGGCAAGAATATCTTGACAACATATCGCCCCTCTTACTGCCACTTTGGATTTTATCCAATAAAGAAACTATAAAATGTACACAGACCATGGATGTATTATGGATAAGCCCTTGGGGCAGCTCTACTACTTGGTCCTCATGTTGGACTGTGGACAGACCGGATGCTACAGTGACTCACTAACACCACAAGAGGTACAAGTGGTGTCACAAGACAAGGCGGGCCGAGGCTAGCTGGTTAGCATGTTTAGACATCTTTGAATCAACACTGTAACCGCTTCACATTCTGTTAATAATGGGAGTTCACTTTTGAATATTTGAAACTAAAGTTCTGGCCAGATCTTAGTTATTGCACATTTAAACCTACACCATTGTAAATTGAGTTTATGAAATTACATCATCTTTCAAATGACTGATGGGGTTAGTTGTTTGCAAAATAAAATAAAAAATACAGCTGAAAATTGGTGCAGTCTATGTGTAGAAAAAAGTGGTATTCATTGCTTTGTGTCTATTTTGATACAAACACTTGGAGTCTGGAATCCTTTTCATTTTACACAGTGAGCAGAGCAGTACAACGAGCAAAACAGAGAACATACCGGGAATAGAAGCAGACGAACCAACACTGAGACAGGAGACACACAGGGTTCAAATACACTGGGGAGGTGCAGGTGATTAGACACACGAGGATTCCATCAGGGGCGGGGCAGAGAATCACAAAGGCAGGAAAACATACAAAGGCAGGAAGTGAAGTGAACACAGGACACAAGAGGGAAATTCAAAATAAAAACAGAAAACCAACTAAACAAAACCCAAGACCCTAACAACTGCTGGGATTTTGGTAATACACTAGGAAAGCAATACATCGTAATATCTATTAGATACATGTAGTGTGTATATGTACTGTTGAAAGTGGAGGAAAACTGAACACAGGGTATGAACAAATACCACACAGCTCACTAAAAGAAGTTGTTAAAAACAGAATTCGCTGTAAAATTCACTGTTCTTTGTATATCATGCATCATATAACCATAAATAAATGTGAGGCACGTTCCAAGGTCACCTCAACCTGAGTCCTGGGACAGTAGTTCTGTGTAATGCTGGGGAAAACATTTATACACCAGTCAAGCCTCATATTGATCCACAAAACTGTGTTCCTCGCTTTCCATTTACAGCCTATAGTCAATGAAGAATCAATAAGCTATTTAAAAGATAAAGGTGTGGTGGCAATTAATCATGTAATGATCATGTTTGGATGACTGTAATGTTATGTCATCATGTTATTAACATTTGTCATTGTGTCATATTACTCCACACAAACAACTTTCAAAGCAAAGTAGAAAATAGGAAAGGCTTGAGTTGATAAGTCATTGCTCAACCCTCTCACATTTTGTTACTGTATTCATAATGCAGATACACGAGTCAAATATATGTAAAACACCATCCATATGCAAACCTACGCCCTTGGTGTGCTGTTGGCGTGGGGCTCCTCTCTTAGCTCACGTTGATTCTACTACTGCTTATTTCCCACTACTGGTGTCCACACACCTGCCAAGAGTTTCTTACAGTGTCAGTTAGCTTGTATAATGCCCTCTATGAACAAGGTTGTTATTTTAAAAGATGTGCAAGGGCTGAGTGGAGAGCAGTAGAGCTGTGCAGCGGCATCCTCTGTGGATCTGATGGAAACTGGTGAGGGTCCAGGATGGCTTTTGATGTGCTGAATTAAAACAGTTTCTCAAAGCATTTCATCAGAATGAGGCAGAGTTTCACAGGGCAGTAGTAATTTAGACTGGACACTGCAGACGTTTTAGGTACAGGAACCATGAAGCAGGTGGGAACTCTCTCCTGTGACAGTGGTATGATGGAAATATCAGTGATGTCATCAGTTAGCTGGTTGGTACATGTTCTTAGTGTACGACCAGGGATGTTATCAGGCCCAGCAGCGTTACTCATATTCCCTCTCATCAGGGTTGTCCTCACATCCTCTGAGGATACTGACAGTGGCCGGTCCTCTGGCAGACTTCACAGCTGATTCTGAGATCAAAGCGAGTATAAAAGGTGTTCAGCTCATCTGGCAGCGTGGCCTCACACATGATGACACACACACACACTCACTCACACGCTTTGTCTTTACGATCACCACATTTGCTGATATACGACTTCACTGTTGATGTATATTCCTCCAGATTGATGTCATTCTCCTGAATGTTGACTTCCCAGTCTTTACATTCAAAACAGTCCTGTAAAGCAGCCGTTGCCTTTTCTGTCCACACTAACGGTTTCTGATGTGTGACCCGTGTAGGCAGCAGAAGCAGGGAAATATGATCCAATTGTCCAGAGAGGGTTGTGGAGGGCTTTGTTGCTGCAAGGAATATTTGTAAACATGGTCCACTGTATAGTTTCCTCTGGTGGAGATGTGGACATACTGGTGGAATTTAGGTCTGTTTGATTCAAATCACCAGCTATAATAAAATGATGTGCTGATGACCTCATACAGTTCCTGTAGTGCATTTTCTGGACATTACACACTTTGAGTTGGAAAAACAAATTCTGTTTTTCATTTAGGGTAGTTCTGGACCACATTTCTGATTTGTTTGGTGTATAACGGGTGTGGTAAGGACCCAGAAGCAGTTGGGGTTTAAATACTGACGGGAGTAGGTGCAGCAGAGTGGGCAGGTGAGTGTGAATGAGTTGACGAGGTGGGTATGACTAACAGGTGCACAAAATAAGCTGATGGGTGGGTGTGACTAACAGGTGCACAGAATAAGCTGATTAGGTGGCAGGAGAGAAGGGGCGGAGCTGTGACGGGCTGGTGAGGTGGGAGTGGCTGAGAGGTGAGTGTGATGCAGTGACAAGGGAGTATGGAAGCTGAACTGTGACAAGGGGATTCTAATAGCTCTGACGGCTGTTTCCCCAGTTGAGGAAACAATGACAGAGTGGCAAGTCAGTCTGAGTACCAGGCTTATCCTAAATAAATGAATCAAATTAACATACAAACATACAGTATTGGACTCTGTGACAAAGTGGGTGAGAACATCCCATTTGTCCCCATATTTCTTTATTGATTCAGTGCGGATTTTCATTAGTTAATCATATCTTTTTGTTGTTACTTACCATACCCACCATGTGCTCCAGAGTCCAAAGGAGGAGGTGCCCAACCATTTCCTCTATTTATACATTGGATGATGTCAGCAGTGACATCATGGGGATAGTCCAAGTAGGGGGGGAGGGGAGTAGATTATGTAAAGGTATGTATTTAGGTTGATTGTGATTTGTTATGCATGTTTGCAAGGTATACCATATGTTAGACTATTTAAAAGTCTTTCTACCTGCATGGACAACATGTTAAAGGATTTGCAAGATCTCAAAACGAGCATTCGATACACCCAGAAGGAAATGGATGACCTGAAATCAGCCAACGCAAATCAGCTGGCCGTGTGTGATAGTAAACAACAGGATACGATGAGGGAAAACATCCAGGCCGTCAACAAGAAAATTGACTATTTAGAGGGCCAGTCCAGGAGAAATAACCTGGTTATTGATGGGATGGTAGAAACTGAAAACGAAGGATGGGCTGAGGTGGAGGATAAGGTACGGCGATTACTGTCGGAGAAACTACAGCTTGGGAGCAACCGTGACTTGGAGCTGGAGCGCGCACATCGAACGGGAAGGCCGGGTGCAGAAGGCAACAGACCGCAGCCGGTAGTCATCAAGTTCCTTCGATACAAGGACAAAGTAGCTGCTCTTCAGAATGCTAGACACCTAAAAGGAACCAACATTTTTATCAACGAGGACTTTACGGAGGCTGTCCGCCAGTAGAGGAGGGATCTCATGCCAGCCATGAGGGCAGCGCGTGAGAGAGGGGACATTGCCTATCTCCGGCATTACAGACTGATAACACATCCTCCTACAAGACAACGACGCAGTGAGAATACCACCAATCCTGTGAGTGAGTTGGGTCATTAAGCCTTGTTGGTGTTATTTTTACTATGGGCTCAAAAACTCTTAATATCCCAGGCAAAGGCCTGCTGATAGCTGGTGTAAACATTTGTAGCTTAAGAAATAAGATCCATGAATTAAGTTGTATGATGCAACCAAACAATATCCACATACTTGCAGTATCTGAGACACATTTGGATCCCTCATTTGAAAACACAGAACTAGCGGTTGATGGATACACACTGTTCAGGAAAGACCGGAATAGATATGGGGGAGGCGTGGCTTTTTATGTCCAGAATAACATTCCAGTAAAAGTACGAGGTGATTTAATGATGTGTGACATTGAGGCACTGGTTACAAGTTCACCTGCCACAAACTAAACCTATACTTGTGGGTTGCTGCTATAGGCCGCCTAGTGCGGATATGTCAGGCTTAGACTCAATTTGTGAAATGTTGGATAAATCTAGTGATGATAACCGTGAAGTGTTTTTTGTGGGTGATTTAAATATTGATTGGTTATCTAACTGTCTGTTAAAGAAGAAGCTTCTTGCAGTAGCCAGTGCTTGTAACCTGACACAAACTATTACACTACCAACAAGAACCAGTACAAATAAGAATGGGCTAAGATCATCTAAATGTATTGATCACTTCTTCACAAATACCCCTGAACACTGCTCTAAAGCAGTGTCAGTGTTCTTGGTTTCAGTGATCATAATTTAATAGCGCTTAGAAGGAAAACAAAAATCCCGAAAGCAGCCTGTAGGATTACACACAAAAGGTCATACAGGCACTTCCAAGACGAATCTTTTATGGTGGATGTAAATAATGCTAACTGGTCAATAGTGAGTCAGGAGGAGGACCCTGTTTTAGCCCTCAGTATATTCATGAATTTATTTATGGAAATTGCTGATAAACATGCACCATTGGAAAAAAAACAACTGTAAAGGCAAACTGTGCTCCATGGGTCAGTAGAGATTTAAAAACACTTATGGTGCAACGGAATGAGGCAAAAATAGTGGCTGAAACATCTGGCTTACTGTCTGAAAATGTACTGTAAATTAAGAAATCATGTAACTAAACTGAACAGAGGGAAAAAGAGAGAGTATTCCCAGAGTAAAATTGATGACTCAAAGAATGACGGAAAAAAACTATGGAAAATTATGAATGATATAATGGGTAGGTCCTCACATCAAGCAATGCCTAACGTAATAAATAATGGTACTTTCCTCACTAAACCAGTAGAGATTGCCAATTACTTCAATAATCACTTCATGAGTAAAGTTGATAATCTCAGAAAGAACTTGTTATCTATTGATGGCTCCTCCTCATGCACACTAATTGAGAATTATATGATGAAGGATAAAAACTGCCAATTTGATTTTGTGCAGGTTACCTCCCCTGACATTGAGAGAATGTTGTTGTCTCTGCCTACTGATAAAATGGCTGGTATAGACCATCTAGATGGTAAACTGTTGCAATTTGCTTCTGTTCACGTATCTATTCCAATATGTCACATCTTCAACAAATGCTTAATGTACGGTGTATGCCCAAAGGTCTGGAAAGTGGCAAAGGTGATTTCTATACCAAAGGACAAGAAATCAGCCTTCACATGTGCAAATAGCCGTCCAATTAGTATACTCCCCATTTTGAGCAAATTATTGGAGAAAATTGTTTTCAAACAAATGCAGGATTATTTTATTCAGAATAAACTCATTACTAGTTCCCAGCATGCATACAGACAGAATCCCTCAACAGCAACTGCCCTTGCCCAGCTAACTGATGACTGGCTGATACAGATGGACAATAAGAAAATGGTCGGCACAGTCTTGCTTGACTTTAGTGCTGCATTTGATGTAATAGACCATGATATTATGATTACTAAACTTGAAAGTTATGGATTCAGCATTATGGCACTCTCTTGGATGGTCAGTTATCTTTCTGAGAGATCGCAAAGAGTCTTTTATAATGGTAGTTTATCAGACTGTAGATACGTTAGCTGTGGGATTCCACAAGGAAGTTGCTTAGGCCCTTTACTCTTTTCCATTTTCACAAATGATCTCCCTTTGTCAATTAAGAATGCCAAAATGGTAATGTATGCTGATGACACAACACTGTATAGCAATGCTTCAAACAAACAGGAACTTGCAACCATTCTGAATCAGGATCTGGAGAGTGTCTGATTGGGTGAAAGTGAACAAACTAACCCTGAACATTTCGAAAACTAAATTTATTGTGTTTGGCTCAAGGAATATACTTAATGGTGACACACAGCTTCACCTGTAAATGTCAGGTTCAGCAATAGAACAGGTCAAGAAGGTCAAACTACTGGGTGTAGTGATGGAAAAACAGTTGTCGTGGTCTGAGCACATTGACGGCATTGTTACTAAAATGGGAAGAGGCATAGCTATATAGCTAAGTGCTTTGCTTATTTAACACTCTCTATTGTTTGTCAGGTGTTACAGTCCTTGGTCTTTAGTCACCTGCTATACTGTCCATTCATATGGTCAGTAGCTGCTAAGAAGGACATAAATAAACTACAACTGGTTCAAAACCGAGCTGTCAGATTAGCACTCCAGTGTTCAATTAGAACTAATACAGCATATATGCACTCTCGCCTGTTATGGTTCTCAGTGGAAATTCAACTTCACTATAGCCTTCTCTTGTTGTCCGAAAGGTAGTATTTAATCAGACACCTGAATATTTCTTCAATCAGTTACAATATACATGTGACAGACATAACCATCACACAAGGAACGCTAGCTTAGGTCACTTGATACCTCCAACCCCAAGAACAAACCTCCTCAAACGTACAGTTATTTTTCGTGCAATTACTGCTTGGAATTTACTACCTCCTCATATAACTCATACAGGTAATATTCTGTCATTTAAAAGACAATTAAAGGCGCACCTCAGGACATTAACCAATTGACGTTTTCCATTGCTTTTTAGTCATCTGATTTTTTGTTTTCTTTGTATAAATTATGGATGCACTGCACAATATACATCCTAGTCCTCGACAGTACTAGGTATCTGACTGTACTATTTTTATTTATTTTTGTTCTGTTTGTACTACTTTTTACTGTTTGTTTCACGTTATGTTTTGCACGTTTTTGTATGTATTATATTTTGTCCTTTCCGTGGACCCCAGGAAGATTAGTGGCGTCAGCTAATGGGGATCCAGTTAATAAAGAATACCTGAAGTTAAGGTTTTTAAGGAATAGCTTTTGTCACTTAACATGTTTAAGGAAGTAAATAGTTTCACCTGCACTCATGGTACAAACTAGATCCTGCTGATTGAAGGCTCTATTTAAGCAGATGCCTTTGGCTTATGGGGGGGGAGAACATTACTGTGTAGCTGTGTGCAGCTGAGTTTATGTTAAGTTGCCTTAATGATGAGTTGAGATTTATTCAGTTAACGTTTTGTTTCTTTATATTGTTTGTATATATGTTTGGTTACATGTGTAGCAGAGCTACTTATGTAAATAATAGGGATGGGCGAATGAAGCCTTGTGAAGCACTGAGGCTTTCTTTCTATTTGTACCGAAAAGGATTCGAAGCTTCGAGGTTTCACTTTGAAGAACAGTGACATCTGGTGGCATACTGGAGTCAAAGCAACCATTTAAAACCTGTTCTACCCGACGGCCCCACGTGTGGGGCTGAAGGGTACACCTTGGTAAAAACTTCGGGGTTCCCGCTGGGAGAGAAGACACTAATCAAGAACAAATATATTGATGTTGCCTATCAGAAATCACAAAAATCTTGGCTACAAGCTCATGTAAGCCATTTTTATGTGCTCCAAACACAACTAAACAAGACCAACTAAATGCATAACCAAATATTCATATTCATATCTCGCCAGTGACTGGACTTGCTCGGCATATGTCTCCCTTGCGCGAGTTAGCTTTATGCTACATAGGCTTGCGACCACGCAAACGAACGCCAACAAGACAGGGATTCTGCACATACTGCTCAAATCCCTACAAACCACAGCCTCAGCGATCTCTGAGCCAAAGAATACCAGCCTCAGACATGAATTATATTATTACATTATGAAGCAGCACCATAAGTTAAAAAGCCCCTTATCTCATCATGAAACGCTGTAAAAACATATTAATTACGCTGCTCCTGGACTGAACTAAGCCAGAAGGAACCGTCTACAGAAGAAACAAAGCAAAGCAAGCTTCTGTGACTGACAATTTCCATATGGGGGGATGGTAACCACCTATCCTATTGCCCAATGACTTTAGCATCTGCTTGGCCTGACTGACTCTTATTGGCTAAACGGTGCTGTCTTATCACATTCGGCTTCCCTGTATACTCCTATCTCTGAGAGTTAACAGGAGGTCTCACTCTGCTCTGTGAGACGTTCACATAAAAAATAACAGACCTCTAATTTTGAGAACAAAAATATGCATTTTATAGAGATTTCAGAGCAAAAAACATGATTTTAGTTTGGTATTGTGTATGTTAATGCTGTATATGGATGTATTAAACTAATTAGTGAAAAAATAAGTAAAAAAAAATTGTTTTGGTAAAAGAAATTATTCAATAAATCCTAATTTTCAAAGCATTGTTCTGACCTGTCTCTACTAAAAACTCTTTCATTGTTTTCTACTTCACTTTATTCAAAGTCAAACTGTGCAGAGAGTGTTCACATATTGTGATATGATATAAAAAAGGTTTAAACAAGTAACTGCTTTTTTTTTTTTTAGGCGAAACTGAAATATTTAAAATTCTTCTGTGTTCCATCTTCATTTACTTTTAACAAGTTTTATTTATATATATATATATATATATATATATATATATATATATATATATATACACACAAACAAATCTCACAGTTATTACCTTTTATAATAACACCAAAATTATTCAAATAGACCTGTGGTTGCAGATATATACTCTTTTTAGTATGGGCATGCTTTTTTTCATGCGGAGGCCTCAAAAATAGGTTAGGGTAGAACAGGTTTTAATAGTGTGACCGAAGCATGAGCACAACACCTCTGTTTCAATCTCATATTTCTGCATTAAAAGTCAATTAAATGTCCGTGTTCATTCATGGATTTGATGATATATTCAACCGTTACCGATGTTGCCTCTGTCGTTTTTTACATTGCAATAAAACTAAATGCTGGTCAAACGTGTCAAACCAATGAAACACTTCGTGAAGCACCTGTGACGTTCGAAGCTTCGGACGTCATCAGTCACATGACAGTTGATACAAGCTCCGAAACTTAGACTCGACACTTAGACTCCACACACGGCGGTTCAGTAGACTGAAACAAGCTTCGGCGCTCTGTATCGTTTGCCCATCTCTAGTAAATAAATACCTTCGGTTTTCTGGACAAAGTATCTTGTGTCTGCCTCCTACCACTTTCCAAGCCACTACGGTCAGGCTTCACCATACTTTATGCCCCTATCGGATTCATTTCTTGAACAGTATATTTCTCTGTAGTGTTTTTTCTTTTCCTATTATAATTTCAGAATTTGCTTCAGCTACAAGTAACTGTCATTAAAATGTCTTTTGGTTGTGAAACCTGTGGTCACCCTGCATATTCCACATACCTGTGCACATAGGGTCCTTGTTATTTATCTGATGTCAATGATACCTTTGTAGGATGTTGGGCACAGTTTGTTTCTTACACTGACGTCCTGCTGTCTGTGTCTCTGTGTGTCCACAGTGTGATCCAGGTGAGGCCACCAAGCTGCTGTATGACCTTCTGTACACGGAGCCCATTAAAATTGTGCTGATGCCAGGCTGCAGTTCTGTGTCCACCCTGGTGGCTGAAGCTTCTCGCATGTGGAACCTAATAGTGGTAAGGACTTTCACCTTTCTGTCTGTGAATCTTCTGTGAAGTTTTCATAGTTCACTTACTTCAACGTAATACAACAGTGAATTTAAGTTTTTCATGGAGCCACAGTGTTGAACATTGTCGCTGCTCACCAAGAGGGAGTTTGCATTTTGTAGGTTAATTGACTATACAGTAAACTGCCCGTAGGCATCAATGTGAGCATAAAAGGTTGCCTTTTGACATGTAACACGGGGTGTGTGTGTGTGTGTGTGTGTGTGTGACTTTGCTGTGCTATCCAAGTCAGTCCTTACCTATCGCTCTACTTGTTGTTGTCTTTACTTTTTCTATCTGTGCAGCATGTTAGGGCACAGAATTAAGTATGACGGGGCTTATTGCAGCTAGGCAAGCTTGGTGACAAGGGATTCTTCAACCCTAGCAAGCTCGATAGTTTTCCTGAGCTACATCGTCGTGGTGGAATTCCGCCAGGTCCTCCGTCAACCAGAGGCCGCCATGGAAACGTGGCAGGCAGGGAGGCATCCAGAGAAAGGCTAAACCTCCCGGTCATAGTTTTTGCTAACGTACATTCTCTAGTAAACAAGATGGTCGAGTGCCAAATAGCTACACAGAGGTATATTCAGGACTGTTCTGTGCTTCTGTGAAACATGGCTCGGAGAGACGATACCTTATGAGACCATAACACCAGGGGGCTACACAGCCTTTAGGGCCAACGACTTCAGGCCAGTGGCACTTACCTCAGTTGCTATGAGGTTATGAAGTGACAATCTTTGGCAAACTCCCATGAGAGCTGCAAGGGTAAAGAGCTGGTCCACTGTTCCACGGCCAGGACAGAATCCGCATTGTTCCTCAAAGAACTGAGATTGGACAATCGGTCGGAGCCTCCTTTCCTGCTACTTGGAATAAACTTTCCTGGGGAGGCTGAGCACTGTGTTACCCCTTATAATTGGATCACACTCTCCGGTTTTGAAAATGGGAATCACCACCCCTGCTACTCCACAGGCACGGAAGGTGTGTGCCTGCTAAGACAGCGCAACAATGTCCAGAGCCTTCAGCATCTCCAAGCGAATCTCATCCACTCTTGATGCCTCTCCGCTGAGGAGCTTTTAACTACGTCAGCAACCTTTGGGCGACTGTGGCTCTGTGGTAGAGCAGGGTCTTCCTTCAATCAGAGGATCAGCGGTTGTCGTTGTGTCCTTGGGCAAGACACTTAACCCCAATTGCTCCTGTAGCTGTGCCTACGGTGTGTGAATGTTAGTTAGTCCTGATGGGCAAGTGGCACCTTACATGGTAGCCCCTGCCATCATTTTAGGTTGCCGCCACGACAGTCACTGATGACCTTGTGACCACAGCTTCTCGTAGCTGCTTCCACTATGGATGCTTTGAACATGGCCCACTGGATTCCATGCGCCCAAGCCTCATCTCGGAATGCACAAGAACATTTTCTGGAGCTGGGAGTTCAATACCTCGTGGACAGGGGCTTCAGCTAGACCTTCCCAGTTCACCTTCACCACACAATTGGGTGTACCAGGTCTGGCAGCCTCCCTCGCCATCTGATCCAACACACCACCAGGTGGTGATCAGTTGACCTCTCTGCTCCTCTCATCACCCGAGTGTCCATGACATACGGCCGCAGATTTAATGAAACAACCACAAAGTCGATCATAGAACTTTGGTTTAGGGTGTTCTGGTACCTAGTACCTCGAACATGGTGTGTGTTATGGCCAATCCGTGACTAGCACAGAAGTCCAACAAAAAAGTAACACTGGGGTTCAGATCAGGCAGGCCGTTCCTCCCAATCACCTCTCTCCAGGATTCTCCATCATCACCGACATGAGCGTTGAAGTCCCCCAGCCGAACTATAGAGTCCTCAGTCTACGCCTTTTCCAGAATGCCACCCAAAGACTTCAAGAAGGCCGTGCACTTCAAACTGCGGTTCGGTGCATTAGCACAAACAACAGTCAGACTTCCTCTCAGCGACTCGTAGAGGAGCGAGAGAGGAGCTCAGTGTATCCTAAGATGTCCCTCAGCAGTCTAGGCCTATAGCAGCATATCTAGGGGCTGAACGAGGGCAGACCTGAGCCAGCCCTAATTATAAGCATTCTCAAAGAGGAAAGTCTTAAGTCTACTCTTAAATGTGGTAACTGTCTGCCCCCGGACTGAAAGTGGAATTTGGTTCTATAGAAGAGGAGCTTGATAGCTGAAGGCTCTGGTTTTTAAGACTTTCAACCACAAGTAGCCCCGCATTCAGTGAGCACAGCACTCTAGTAAGGTTATATGGTACTATAAGCTCTCTGGTGGGGTAATATGGTACTACAAGCTCCTTAAGATATGATGGTGCCTCACTAATTAAGGCATTGTAGGTGAGGAGAAGGATTTTAAATTTGATTCTTGATTTTGTGCAGGGAACCTAATACAGGAGTAATATGATCTCTTTTTTTATTTTTTGTTAGTACACGTGCTGCAGCATTCTGGATCAACTGGAGAGATTTAAGAGACGTATTAGAGCAGCCTGATAATAAGGAATTGCAGTAGTCTAGAAGTAACAAATGCGTTAACTAATTTTTCTGCATCACTTTGAGACAGGATGTGTCTGATGTTTGAAATGTTACGTAGGTGAAAAAAGGCAGTCCTTGTGATTTGTTTTATGTGGGAGTTAAAGGACAAATCCTGATCAAAGATAACTCCGAGATTCTTTACGATGGTGCTGGATGCTAGGAAAATGCCATTAAGAGAAACTATATCATTAGATAATTGATTTCGGAGGTGATCTGGGCCTAATAAAATAACTTCTGTTTTGTCTGAGTTTAACATTCGGAAGTTGCAGGTCATCCATGTTTTTATGTCTTTAAGACATGCTTGAAGTTTAGCAAAGTGGTTGGTTTCATCTGGCTTGATCAATAGATATAATTGGGTATCATCTGCATAACAATGAAAGTTTATGGAGTGTTTTCTGATAATATTACCTAGAGGAAGCATATATAAGGTGAATCAAATTGGTCCAAGCACAGAACCTTGTGGAACTCCGCGACTAACATTGGTCACTACCTGGTCTGTCCCAAACTCCTGCAAGCAGCTTCAATGTTTCCTGGGGTTCGCCAACTTCTATAGGAGGTTCATCAGGAATTACAGCTCAGTCGCTTCCCCACTCACTGCCTTCACCTCCTCCAAGATTCCCTTCCTTTAGACTTCTGCAGCCGAGGAAGCCTTTCAGAACCTGAAGTCCGGGTTCATCTCAGCACCCATTCTCCAAGTCACGGACCCTGACAGACAATTTTTGATGGAGGTGAATGCCTCCGATGTGGAGGTTGGGGGTGTCCTGTCACAACGTTCTGCCGCTGACCAGAAGCTCCATCCCTGCGCCTTTTTTCTTTTCTCTTGTTGGCTTTCCCCTATCTCCCCAGAAACTATGACATTGGCAACCGGGAACTACTAGTAGTGAAGCCGGCCCTGGAGGAGTGGCTTCACTGGCTGAAGGGTGCCAAACTCCCATTCCTGTTTTGGACTGACCACAAGAACCTGATGTACATCCGCACAGCCAAGAGATTCAATTCTCGACAGGGCAAGTGGTCTCTATTCTTCACACGGTTCAACTTCACTCTCTCCTATTGCCCCGGGTCCCGCAATGTCAAGCCTGATGCCCTTTCCCGTCAGTTCCAGGGGAGGAGGAACCTACCTCTGGCTCCTCTTCCATCCTTCCTGACTCCTGCCAAGTCGCTGTCCTCACCTGGGAGATTGAGAAATCAGTGAGGCCCGCGACTGAGGACCAAGCCGGTCCCAGCGCCACCTGGGCATCCAAAGGACCCAGGACGCTCTTCGGCAGCGCTTCTGGTGTGTCCATATATATATATCTCAATATCTCAATAGCTCATCAATCGCTTCTCCTTCATCGCTTCTGGTGTGATGATGAAGGAATCTCCGCGGACACTGTTCTTGCTGGTATAATGAAGTTTATTACAAACAAGCAACATATGTCAAGACGGGCGTCATGAACACCCGGAGAGTCCCAAAGTCGAACAGAACTCTACCCGTCGGGGCTCTTCCGATCACTTATATATGGATGTTGTTTACGCCCCAGACTTGAGGATAAAATGACGTCACAAACAGGGCCCCCAATGAAATATATGTTTCGGACATATGCATACACACTCCTTCATCCTCCAGGCCAAGAACACTCCCCAGAGGGGTCACCCAGCGGGCACCAGATGTGTAACATCAATAGTGGATCCGACCTTCCAAAGTCCCGGGCCCCTTCACGTATGCTATCTTCATGCCTTATAAGAGCAAAATATACTACAGTAACTAAATGGCTTGCAGATTCCTGCCTTCACCTGAATGTTAAAAATACTGTTTGTATGTTCTTCACAAAGAGGGCTTGCAAAGTGTCACCGGAGCCAGATGTTTATGTTGCTGGTGAGAGGCTACAGGTAGTGTCAGATTTTAAATATTTAGGAATTTTTCTATCGATTCTAATCTCTTTTAAAAAGCAGGTAAAACATGTGACAAATGTTTTAAAATTTAACCTCGTGAATTTTAGATATATAAGAAACAGTCTAACCATGAAGGCTGCAAAACTATATTTTGATGCAATGATTATTCCCCATCTGACCTACTGCTTAACCAGCTGGGCACAAGCCAGCAGCACAACATTAAAATCTATCTACATTCTCCATAAACAAGCTCTAAAAACACTTGATAAAAAAACTAAAAGTTACCATCACTGCAATATCTTCATCAAACACCATATCTTGAGTTGGGAAAACCTCGTTAAATTCACTGATGTGCATCTGTTTTTTAAATTTTTACATGGTATGGCTCCGCCTCCGCTTAGTGATTTTCTTAAACAACGCACTCAAAGTAGCAGACAGACTAGATCTGCTTCAAGAGGTGATTGTGTAATTTCACATAGGTCAAGCTCTTTTAGCAAATCTGCATTTTCTGTGACTTCAGCAAACTCGTGGAATGCTCTGCCATCACACATACGCACAAAACCTCATACAGAACATTCAAACATAGCCTGAAGGAATGTATTGTTGCCAATTAGGTGTGCAAGCATTAATGTACCGTCTGTCCTGCCTGTTTCGCTTATATGTGCATTTGTCTTGTTCAGTGTTGATGTATGTTATGTGCCTCAGTATTATTATTGTGCTTATTCTGTAGGTACACTTTTCTTTTTCTTATATGTGAATTGTTTTTGTCTATACATTACTGACTGTTTATTGATGAATCTTAATTTCATTATGTTATTTGAATTTTTTTAATTTTAGGCAATAATCTGGCTGGGGACAGCCAGATTTTGAAAATGAAAATGAGCCTCTCTGGCTAACTCTGGCTCACTTACAGTATTACTGTTGATTAGTGTGCATTGTCCCTGCAAAATAAACAGCAAATAAATAATAATAAAAATACTGCCAGGTGTGCCATCAAAGCTTCCTCATGGTTGCATCTCACTGCCTCACTGATCTTTTGCATGGTATTCATAGTGTTGCACTCAGTGCTACTTTCTCACCTCCACAAACCTGACAGATTACTGTGTGATTTTAGACGTGATCTTCTAAATGTCTGTCTAGGAAGTTATACAACTTTTTGGACTTGACCCCCACAATTTCGACATCGTAAAGGGGTTTCAAACACAGTCAGACAATTGGACAAGCAGTTTGTTTAAAGCATTCTGAGTTCCTAAGTCATATTTTGAAAGTTGCACTCTTTTAAAATCACCTTTTTGTTGAAAAAACGATGACAAATGTAGTACTTGTACACAAGAAACAAAAAATTTGAATGAGTAGATTGTTATTAAACTCGAGCTCTACACATGGATCAATCCTTTCCATTCTCACCCCATGAACCTGGTCACCACGTAGGGCAAATATTTTTCTTCTCCACATAAGCTCTGCAAGATGCGACAACGACCCAAATCTATTGTTTGCTGCATAACGACTATAGGGATGTTGCCATTTTCCAATTGCTTCTATCTATTGAAGAAATCTACGATGTAGCATCCAACAGACAGATCAATTACACATCAGTGTGGCTGATCCTGACAGACCATCATCTCCGAGTTAAGAGCAACGTACAGCATTATGTCATTCTGCTCTTTGGGGAATGCTAGGAAAGTGCACTCCCACAAAAAAATGTTTGTCTTATTCCTTCATTTTTCATATGCACTGCTATTTTTATTTTAGAAAGAGCTTTCCCTTCAGTTCCTACAGTAAGACTGTGACCCATATTTCCATGTCATAATTTATGACATTGTCATAATGTACTAACTAAAACTACAGGCTATCTGCAGGAAAATTGTGAATAACGCAACACATTTGATTCAGTGTGATTTGGATATTAAACCAAACATTAAGATACTGTAAAGTGATTATGGCTCAATTATCCTGTATTCTTATGAATTGTGTAGTTGTTTTGAATAAATTAGGGAGCAGCGGAACTATTCAGTTTTGAATTATGTTACTGCACTTCCAGTTGCTTACATTATGCAAGTCCATTGTTGGATGATTCAGAAAAGATAGATAAACTATAACACACATGGAACATTATTTCTGCCTAAGCAGACTTTATTGTTCTTTATACTACGTCATCTGACTTCCTTCTCAACTCCTTTCATAACTACAGCCACATAAAGCTTCATAGAATGATGTGTAGGGTTACTGACCAAGCTGGCATATTTGATAACTTGAAACTGAGCAACGAAAACTAGAGCAAAATATACTTGTCAACACCCTTTTTTCCCACCAAACACCAACTGAGACAATATGAAATATGCAATATTGTTGGCAAAAAAAGACAAGACTAAAATGCAGTTAAAAAAATGAAAACTCTCGAACCAAAATCTCTTTTTCCCTTTATCTTCCAACTTTTTTCCCTTCTCTCGATCACTCTCTTTCTGTCTCAAACACAAACACACACAGACAAACACACACCGCACACTGCAGTATCAGCATTCAGTCTATCTCTGTCCTTCTTGTCTCAGACTTGTGTTACTATGAAAACTAAACTAAAAGTTAATGGTTTGCATTTTGGTCGGTGAGATTCATTGACCCACGCATTATTAATGACAGTTTTTGCATTATTTTGATCCGTTTAAGTAATCAGGATGACACTGGCTTTAACATGGGTGTTTCTGTCTCCCTGTGTCTCAGTTGTCGTATGGCTCCAGCTCCCCGGCTCTGTCCAACCGCCAGCGTTTTCCCACCTTCTTTCGCACTCACCCGTCTGCCACGCTGCACAACCCCACTCGAGTGCAGCTCTTTCAGAAGTGGAAATGGACCAAGATTGCCACAATTCAGCAAACAACAGAAGTTTTTACATCAGTGAGTTGTTTCATCTTTGAGCACCAAAGTCATATAAGAGTATTAAGTTACAAGACACCACTTGTCGTCATTTAAGGGTACTTTCGCAGACTTGGTTGTCGGACAAGAATTTCCAAAATGACTTCCCAGCTCAGTGATTATATTTTATATTCATCTGTGAACTGACCTTTAAGTAAAAATCTCCCGTGAACAGAAATTGTCCATTCATAGCTTAGCAACAGTAACTAGGCACAGCAGACCTGTCAAGCTTTGAATTTCTGCACGTGTTGAAGGGGTGTACATAGGGCATTGTAAGAGAGATACTCTGCTTTTAAACATTTTAGTAAGTTGCCCTCAATTAAATTTTTTTTTGTATAGTCTAAAATCACAATTCACAAATTTGCCTCAGAGGGCTTTGTGATTCAAAGTTTCAAAACATCATTGGGGTGCTTCATAAGTTTTTATAAATTCTCTCCTCCCTTATCTCCCTCATCGTCTATAACGTCTACCCTCCCTTGATTGCCTATCTCTTGTCACCTGCTGTTTTATCTGTTGGTAGCATCACCCACGCACCCACCATCATCTTTCTAAACCACCAACTCATCTTCCTCCTCACTACTTTGCTCCTTCTTCAATTGCTGTTCTACAAATTTATTTTTGCAACCTACCATTCCATTATCTCTCCCACTCCTATTTTGTTTGCTGTCTCTCTCGTCTTGTCATCTTCTGCATGCTCATGATTGTGTGTGTGTCTCTCTCTGTGTTTGGCAGACTCTGGATGATCTGGAGGCGAGGGTGAAGGAGGCAGGGATTGAAATCAGCGTTCGTCAGAGCTTCCTCACCGACCCTGCTGTGGCTGTCAAAAACCTCAAGGTGCCAGATTTTCCCATACTTGCATACCAGGCAGCTGAACAGCAATCAGTCAGGCCTTGTCTGTCCTGTTCACCACAGACAGCTCCTGGATACGTGGCAACAATAGCCCAGAAAGTACAGAAGTAGTGTTATGCCCAGAATGTACAATCATCTCTGTAGCTCCAGCTGACCAGTGGCTCAAACTGTGGTTAAAAAAAAAAACATGACAAATGCTGAAGCTAAAATATTTAAAATCACCATTCTGTTGAAAAAAACCATGACCCATGTCGTACTTGGACACTAGAAACAAAAAAATTTAAAGAGCAGATTGTTATTAAACTCTATTAACTATTAAGGCTCTACACTGGGATCACTCCTATAATAATAATAATAATCACTAAAATATGTCCATTTCCAATAAGATCCCTTCAGGAAGTGACAAGTTATCTGTTGAAATACAAAGTCAGTGTTTTTTTCCATTATGGTCTCATTCTTGAGGGTAACTTAATTGAAATTTTCTTGAGGGTAACTTAATTGATAAGAATGTAGGATAGGAATATATAAGCATTATATGCCTTTTAAAAGTCTACGCCTTTTCAGTCATAGTGTATGCTAGATTGTATATAGGCTTTATTCATTGTATTATGTGTGATGACTGAATAAAACACTATTACAACTACTACTAATAATAATAATAGTATGTGGCATCTCTAAAGGCAGTCCACACCGAGAGTGATAACCATAAATATATTGTTTAAAAAATTATTCTAACTCAAGTGGATGGCTTGAGAGTTTTGCCTCCTTGTGATCAATTGTCAGTTAATAATGTAGCTCCCCGGTGCCACAGAGACCCGGTTCAAACACCGTAAAGGCAAGTACACGCAAGAGGCAGCGTTCTTATGAAAATATCACCCTTTATTGGGACAGTATAAATATTTGATTTAACCAGTGACAGCTGGTTTGGCGGGCAGGAGGAGTTCACAAACGGTGGGCCATGATAGGCACCACAAACAACTTAAAGGAAAAGAACAAACAAAAGACCAAGGCAGCGTCCCACTAACTAGAAAAGAAATAAAATGAAAAAATAATTAATCACAAATAACTGCCAACAAAGAGAAGACCAACCCGAGAAGAAGCTACCTCAACCCACCGGCTGTCCAGCAACCCAGCCACCCCACTTGGATTCCCCCCCAGCTACGATTGGGTGCACTGCTCAGGCAGCTCTATAAAACACAAATACAACATTACATTTTTCATTGTACCCAATTCTGGGCCAAATATTTCATATATTGCGTTGGGTGAGCACAAGCCAATGCAGGAAGCCCCAACGTGAAAACATTTAAAACATTGATAGTTTTTTTGGTCAGAATTTGCAGATACAACATTTATAAAGCACTTGATTTAGCTTTTACTTATCTTATTCTTATCAATAAGAAAAATAATCAGAATACAGTTGAAAAGTATCTGCTGTTGTGCGTCTTTCAGCACCACAGAGGAGAAGAGAGAGAGAGATGCTGTCGATTTCAATAAGTACACTTTATTATTGACAGAAAACGTTTAAAAGGTAATTTTATTAATCCATCCTCTTATGTGGAACAAATACTACTTTGAGTACTACAGTTCATACATCGATCCATCCATCCTTTTCTTACCACTTATCCAGGTCTGAGTCTTGGGCGTAGCAGGATTAGAGGGGTATTCCAGATGTCCTTTTTTTCCAAGCAACGTTTTCCAGCTCTTCCCGTGGCGTTCCCATGCCGAGGAGTAATATAATCTTTCCAGCGTGTGCTTTGTTTACCCCGGGGTCTCTTAACAGTTGGTCGTGCCCGGGAAATCCTCTATAGGGAGGCGTCCTCAAGGCATCCTGATCAGATGCCCCAACCACCTCAGCTGGCCCCTTTTGAAGTGAAGGAGCAGCAGCTCTACTCCGAGCTCCCTCTGGATGTCTGAGCTCCTCACCCTATCTCTAAGGCTGAGCCCAGCCACCCTACGAAGAAGATCATTTTGGTCACTTGTATCGGCAATCTCATTATATAGGTCACTACTCAAAGCTCATGGCCATAGGTGAGGGGTGGAACGTAGATGGACTGGCTCCTTGGCTCAGCTCCCTCTTCACCACAACAGTTCAGTACAATGCCAGCATCACATTAGTTAAAGCTATTAGAAGGAACGTTCATTTTTGGTTGATTTTAGACTCTAAAACATCGGTCCAGATACCATTCTGTGTTATCCATTCATTATACAATGGCCATGAATTTGACAGTTTATTGAATCTACAAGTTTACTTTCTAAACGATGAGGAGGCTCAGTCAGCTTTCACAAAAACATAACTGAGCAGAAATGATCAGTAGCTGTCTCAACATACAGTACTAAATTGATCAAAAATAGTTATTCTCGTGCTTGGATTACATGACTACATTTACCAGTGTTTACTGCATGAACGATTCACATCTCTGAAGCCCTATACCAATGCAGTGTGTGGGGAGTGAGTGTTTGGCTGTCAGCTGAAGCTTTTTTTGGTTACATCTGCCCACTGAAAGTGAGTGTTTTTGTTTGCTTAATAAATGTGCAAACCCCATAATGAGAAAAAAAACGATTCTGATAAATTATTGACCCATTGCCTATATGCAGATATCTGTATATATAGATTAGGAATAGGTAAAAACTCTTTATAAACTGAAGAGAGATATAAACGTTATTTATAATATTGTCTGTATAAGTATGTTTGATCATTCTTTAGTTCCTCTAGTTCCTATAGTCAACAATTACAACAATCACTGCTGAAAACAATTTATCAAGACAGTGTTTTGTTTCAGGACAGCCTGGGATTGGCTACAACTACATCGTGCAATGCAACACAAAAGGGAAAAATCAGACACAGTCCTGTTTTTCAGCTGCACGCAGCAATGTAAGGGACTGAGCGGCTCCAGGCAAAGATGTGGCCTGTGTGTTCGGTCTGCCTTGGGGTCTGTCAAGGGTTTTAGCCGCAAATGTCTGCACAAAGGATTTAATGAAAGGGTGGGGGGGGGACACTGAACCTCTAGCTTAGCCTTGTTCCTGTCCTCCATTGTTCCCTTCCTTCCTCCACCAGTGTTAACTTGACTAGCTTCCTTCCTGGCACACATACACTTTACAATGACCTTGCGCAGCATGCCGGCCTAGTTTTGGTGTGCAAGATTAATTGGCCAGAAACCATGGTAACAGCATGGATGTAACCCAGTGGAGAGGAAGTCTACTGCTGTGTGGTGCAGGAGCTGGGAGGAGGGGGTTGGCTCCTCTGTTCCCTATCCACACTGCAGGGCCTTTAACTTGTGTTCTTTATCTCCACCCTGTGTGTGACTGTCCTTTTCTTTTTCAATTCCAAGCGCCAAGATGCCAGGATAATTGTTGGCCTGTTCTATGAGACTGAGGCCAGGAAAGTCTTCTGTGAGGTAATGTGTTCTCCTGTTTAAATTCATGTCAGGCAAGTCTGTCACAAATGAATTTGAAGTATCAAAGACACGTAACAAAGAGTCTTCTAAAAAACAGTTTATATTGGGTTTTAACTGTTAAAGTTTTCTATCCCCTCACTTATTGTGAGTCCATCCAGTAAGTATGGCTGCAAATAGATAATGAAAAATCAACGAGCGCCAATGAGATCTATGCACGTGGATATAGATGAGCCGCACATGCAACTCAAGCATATTACTTTACCGAGCGCTTTCACATCACTCGCGGGCAGCATATCTCTACTTGCTACAGTGCTTGTCTTGCTTGATTGGTACTGCAACTCTTAACAAAGATGAGAAGGAACGAAATGACTCACTCATTCGTTATTTCCATCATCAGCTTCTGAAAAAACAATGAGCCTCATTCACCACTATGTGTGTGTAAATGTTCTTAATTTGCGCACAAAATAAGTATACACGCAAACTTGCCGTCTGATTCATGACGTGACATTTATTTAACAAGTGTGTGTTAAAGTAGTTTTGTTGCCTAAAGTACTTCACAATCTTTTTTTTTCAAGGAGTAAGAGTAGTTTTCCCAACTCACAAGAAATGAGGAGTAACTTTGCGTAAGATATCCTACGAACCTCTGTCAGGGGATACATTGTATATCTGAGTTGCTGCGTAGAGCTTTGTGCTCAGCCTTTGGTCAGATTGAAGTTTATAATTGCAGAGCCTTATAGAACAAAACTGACTGGATGTTAAATCGTACATCAAATCTATCCATCACATGCTATATATGTAATATCACTATCAATGTGACAAAAGTTGAAAGCGGCTCATCGCTGTGTTTTAAAAATTAAACTGTTAAAATAACAAAAACAAACAATTTGACACTGATGTAATTGCACTAAAATGTTTACTGTTGCCCTCTCTTCTTGTATACTTAAAGCTAGGGTTGGTAATCTCCTTCGAAAATGTTTTTTATTTATTTGTTGAAATTCTCATTCCATCTAGAGAGCTATCAATAAATCAAATGCTCTGACAAAAATCAGAAAACAACAAAACTGTAATAAGCCATTCATTTCACATAGAATGAACGAAATGATTGGACAATAGCCATGTTTGTTGTTTTTGTTCATAATGATAATTTGGGGGAGTGGCTTGGACGGAGGTCTGAAGGGACGGGCTATCAGTGTTGCAGACTTGATTTTCTTGCTATATTTCGAAGCTAGTGCTGCTAGCTACTTTCATTTGAAAAGAGTTGGCAACACTGAGCTGGGTTTTTCGGTTGGACATTTTTCTAAATCCAGCCCATTCTTTCTGGGGTTTTCATTATTACCTGCCCAAGTTCTGAATTTAGGAAATATGAATCTCTTTGTTCGCCCTCTCAGTAGCTGTTCATGTGTCACATTCTTCTCCCTCATCTCATCTCTGCATTGTCCCTCTGCAGGTGTACAAGGAGAAACTGTATGGGAAGAAGTATGTATGGTTCCTCATCGGCTGGTACGCAGACAACTGGTTCAAGATCAAAGACCCCTCTATTAACTGTACTATTGAGCAGATGACAGAGGCAGTGGAGGGTCATGTGACCACTGAGATCGTCATGCTCAACCCAGAGACGGTGCGAGGAGCCTCCAACCTGGTAAGACAATATCTCAGAATGTAGCAGTGGTGCTCAAGAAAGAGGCTGCGAGAAATTCATGATGAATGCACTAATACACTTTAAGTAAAGTAACTGTGTACTTTAAAAAAAAAAAGGATAGCTGTGTATAGTCAGGTTTACCTTTAGTTGAGTGTGGTTCTTCCATGGGGATAGACCTACTATTCAATTTCTCAACCTTTTCCAGGTAGGATATTCACCAGAGTCCATTACAAATGTTTTCGTTTCAAAGATTTCCAAGAAAGACTGTGGCTCAGGCGGTTCGATCCTCGGCTCCACTAGTCCATGTTGATGTGTCCTTAGGCAAGAAACTTAACCCCAATTTGCTCCCGTAGCTGTACCTACGCTGTGTGAATAGTAGCTACTCATGATGGGCAGGTGGCACCTTAGCTCCTCCCATCAGTGTGTGAATGGTGTCATGTAGTTTTAAAGCACTTTGAGTGGTCGGAAGACTAGAAAAGCGCTGTACAAGTACAGGTCCATTTACCATGATACTCGTGCAGCAATAAGCTTCCATCTGTTTTGTTTTTAGATGATTACTGAAATAAGGAAAGCTGCACTGGAAACAAGTCGAGTTGAATGCTATTTGCAGCTTTTTTTGTCTTTTACGATAAAAAAGTCAATTTAAACCAGATGACTTGTAAAGACAGACATATTTTTTTGTAATATATGAACTATCACCTTTTATTTTATGTTATGGTTCATATGAGCAATCAAAGTGCTGATACTCAGCAGCAATGTGTATTGCTCATCTATACATGCATGTGCCTCCCTGCGTGCGTCCTATTGATACAAACAAAACCAGGACTAATTAAGAAAAGCATGGCTCCACTAGTGCTCAGAAACTATACAGGGTACCTTTTAAATATTAAAAACCATTGAGAGATTCCGTCTCTAATGCTGCAAATCAGCTTTGTCTTTAAAATATTTAACTGAGAGCACCATCTTTCCCTAACCATAACTAAATGCTTTGGGCTGTCTATATCCAAATATTAACCATGCTTAGTTGCTCGAAGCAGAAAGTATGACCGTGTTCAATATTAATCTTTCCTCTTTCTGTTGAGAAAAAACAGAATCGAGGCAGCACTCTGTTTCTTATTTGCCACTGCAATATAAATCTATTGTAATGTTGACCTTAATGTTGCAAAACCTTTTATTTTTCATTGTTGATTGAGAATTAACCATTAATTATCAATATACAGTAAATGTGTTTGTTTTTGTAAGATAATAAAAGAAAGGGGAGTGGCTGAATTGTGAGAGAATTGGTCAAAATATGTATGTCATGAAAAGCAGAATGAAATCCATCGACATTCTTTTTCTCCAATTCAACAGATCATCAAATAACTTAACTTAGCCAAACTTAATTAATTGCTTGTAAGGAATTCTCATTTGTTTGTGTGTCTCTTGTGTATGAAAGCTTTATTTGACCTCAATATAGTCATTATAAACTAAAACATGGTGGAAAGGCTTAGTGTTTTGCTGCAGGTGCTTGCTGGGTAGTTTTCCAGGATACTGCTACGCGCTGATACTTATTAAATGAAACATATTTTTATAAACGGCCAGAGCTCGTTATCTGCTGGCCCTGTTGTCTGGAAGTTCTGTCTGAATGAACAGGGAAGCACTTGAGATGCAGGAATGGCCTCTATTGATCAAAGTGTGGTGAAGTGATACCGTCTGTGTAACGGGCAGAAAGCATCAAGGAAAAAAACTGGTTGCTGCCCCACTCTTTCATCTTCGGCTCTGTGTCGGAATGGAATAAACTAATCACCAATCACACTTTCTATGGCTCAATTTGACAGTGTGATAGTGGTTGATCACTGAGGTAAATGATGCATTTTATCTAGTTTCTGTACTAACAGCATGTGGAGCTCACTTGGTACAGTGGATAACTATTACTTGAGTTGTTGGTTCGATCCAAGAGCTCCTCCTGTCGTAGTGTCTTTGAGCAAGAAACTAAAACCCCAAATTGTTCCTAATTGGAGTATGAGAAAAAATGTGTCTGTCATATGAATGTCATGTAAATGTGCATAGATTATGATACATTTAAAAGACTGTTTTACAGTAAAACAGTAACAGAAGGTTAAAAAAAGAAAGAGAAATTTCTAGTAGACAAATGAGATACAAAGAAGTCTAACCACTTGGGAAAATGTCATAAGATAGGAATGAGGATTGTGATTTAAAAGGGAAAGTTGTGCCTGCCTGAGATCATGAGGCAGGAGATCCCCAGCTGAGCAGGAACTTAACCAACCATAATGTAACATGTAGCCGTTGTCACATTGTCTGCACGCTGTTCTCCATATGCGTTCTCTACCTCCCTCACTTTACGAAACTAAACAGACCTCACTGTGGCCTCTTTAATGTTGTATGTTCAAAGGCCCCAATGTGTAAAATTCAGGAAAAGGGCTTAGAAGAACCTTGTGTCAAAGCTTCACATGTTTTTAATAGTTCAGGTAAGTTCCCACAATGGGAAAAGGCTATTAATGAGAAGGTGGGATTTTGTAGGGCACTGCGAGATGGTCTCATGCAGCAATCAGACTTGGGCCTCAGCAGAACACAGATATAAGCAGGAGCCTGACCGTATATAAAAATCAGTAACAAAATCTTCAATTCTTTTTTTTTTTTTTTTACTTTTTATTTTGCATTTTCAACACTCTTCTTCAATTCTTTAAATGACAGGTCGCAAGTGTAGCTTACTTTTCTCACTTCCATTTTCAAACATGTGCAGTTTCCCCACTTGATAGGGATTGATGAATCTACCCAGATATTTTAACTGGATTCCACTCAAATGACCAACAACTTTTCCTTTTCGTCTTTTTATTTGGTAGGGTTAGCATATCCATTAAAGACATTTCAGCCATTTCAGGTGAAAAACCTTTAAACAGAAAAAACAGAGAAAAAAACCCAAATACTCAATATACAAGTTAATCCAACAAGCAAAGCACCCATGACAGCCTGAGTGATAAAGCACCAGTGCCATTCTCTCTAATCTAAACATGCCGTCCACTTAACACCAGGCAATTTATTTATTATTAATATTATCTATTTACACTTCATAATTAGTGACCAAAGACCAGGATGTACTTATAACCATCACCAAACAATTAGACCTAATTTGCTGTCACCATTTACTGTGCTTCCACCACCATCTGATTAGCAAATGGATAGAAACAGTCATCAGACAATTAACCATAAACAAACACAGATATTTGTACAACAAACAATCAACTATCGCCACACGCAGACGGGCTGCGGATTCCCGTGACGTCAAGCCAATGCTCGTGCTCCCCAACTGGTGGCGGCAGTGATCTTCAAATACAAAGACGCTTAGTTCTTGCAAAGTTCACCGCTCTTACCGGCTGCCTCTCCGGACTTTGTAGAGTTTGTCAGCATGCAAAGTTTTACCGCCAATCTTGATCCAACACTCGATCTGTCTGTGCGGCGTTTGTCCGATTCCGGACCTTGTCTAAAACAAAGCCAGCGCCACTGCGTCTCTGCTTATCTAGTTATTTCCGGTGGTTCAGTGGCTCCACTCTGTTTCCTTTCTGAGTACTCAGTAAAGTAGTTGATATACGGAAAATCTAATTTCTTTACTCATTACTTAATTTACAATTATTTTTCATCTCTTTTAGTCCTTTATATCTTTTTCTCCATTAAAGAAAAATCCGGTTTGACTTGACAGTAACCGGTCAGGGATACTTCTGACTATGACTAAAGACATATTCTGTCGCATCTAAGGCTCTTTATCTGTGATTAATGTGTCGGTTCTGGAACACCTTACAGTGGTGCTATTGTGACATTTCTGGTGACAGACATCTGGTGAAAAGGTATTCAAATATTCCCTGCTTTGACATTTATTTTATTGAGAATAGAGCTGAAATACTTTCCAATTCTGTCCATTGTCACATGGCACAAATAATGTAGGCTTTTAGTGTAATGATATTTTATTATGTTTGTTAGTGCTGCTGCCGGCTGCACAGCTGGGAGCAGCAGGTTGACGTGCTGTCTCTAGTAACTTGTCCTGGATGTTCTCCAGATGCTTCTGTCAGTATCAGAACCAATGACCTTTTCTGTCATCCTCTGAAAATTTCCTGGGATGTCCTTGACCCTTGTACAATTTTACTTCAGGTAATATAAATAGTCAGGCTGTGGTTCACAATGGATCAACATACCAATAACTAGGGACCTGACCATGCAAAGTCTTAAAAGTTACTCACAAAATCTTAAAAGCATCATTCTCAAGATCTGCAACTCTTAAAATAATTTCCTTTTAGCTATTGTCCACAGCTAAGCAAAGCATGACTTGGTTCTTAGTTGTCCAATGATTGATGTTTGAGATTATGTGCAGACCCCTTAATATTGGATGTAAAACAACCAAGTCTGGATTTTAGAGAAGCTGTCAGGGAACACGTGTGAGCTCTGTGAACTTTTTGACATTGTGTCCTTAGGGTGAGTGGCACCAGAGGAATGCTCATTGTGCCCACTCTATTTCATAGCAATCTTTGCCTTATATTTTGATTTTTTTGTGTAAAATGTGGTTTGATGGTGATACCAAAGGAGATGTTAGAGGGTTTAACAAATCATTAGATGTGATCCTTTGAGGACCATGACTATCCACAGCAATGGCTGGATAGATTGACCTGCTGCTGGAGACACAAGCAGTACAACACCCTTCATTGCTGTTGGCGACTGTTGCTCAGTGTCCTTCAATCAGAGGAGGTTCGATCCCCAGCTCCGCTAGCCCATATCGATGTGTCCTTGGGCAAGACACTTAACCCCAAATTGCGTAGCTGTGTGTGAATGTTAGCTACTCCTGATGGGCAGGTGGCACCTTAGCCCCTCCCATCAGTGTATGAATGAGTGTGAATGGGTGAATGATGACATGTAGTGTTAAAGCGCTTTGAGTGGTCGGAAGACTAGAAAAGCGCTATACAAATACAGGTCCATTTACCATTCCACTTCCATTGGCCCATGCTTGGTTCATATGTATTTTCTGAAAGTACTGGATATATTCCGCAAGCTGTTAGCTGTTGTTAGTATAGGTACAGCGGGGAAAATAAGTATTGAACACGACACCATTGTTCTCAGTAAATATATTTCTAAAGGTGCTATTGACATGACATTTTCACCAGATGTCGGTAACAACCCAAGTAATCCATATACAAGGAAAACCAAACAAATCAGTTCAGACATTAAGTTATGTGTGATAAAATGGAATGACACAAGGAAAAAGTATTGAACACGCTCACTGAAATTTATATAATACTTACTAACAAAAGCCTTTGTTGCTAACGAGCTTCAAGACGCCTCCTGTATGGAGAAACTAGTCGCATGCATTGCTCAGGTGTGATTTTGGCCCATTCTTCCACACAAACAGTCTTCAAATCTTGAAGCTTCCGTGGGCTATGAACTCTGATCTTTAGTTCTTTCCATATATTTTATATTGGATTCCAGTTAGGTGATTGGTTGGACCGTTCTAGCTGCTTTATTTTCTTTCTCTGAAACCAGTTGAGAGTTTCCTTGGCTGTGTATTTGGGATCATTGTCTTGCTCAAATGTCCAGCCTCGTTTCATCTTCATCATCCTGGTAGATGGCAGCAGATTTATATCAAGAATGTCTAGGTACATTTTTCCATTCATCCTTCCTTCAATAATATAAAGTTGGCCAGGGCCGTATGCTGAAAAATCGCCCCACAACATGATGTTCCAACCTCCAAACTTCACTGTTGGTATGGTGTTTTTGGGGTGATGTTCAAAGCATGTTGAAGCTCGTTTAAAGTTTGCTACACAACATTTAGACAAGCCTGTGAAATACTGGGAGAATATAGTCTGGTCAGATGAGACCAAAATTAAACTCTTTGGATGCCATAATACACACCATGTTTGGTAGTCAAATGGCACTGCACATCACCCATAATTATAGTTTATCCTGATTAAAAAGGAGAGGGTTCTATTTCATCCTTCCTGACCGCCAGAGGCAGTGCTTAACACTGCATATCTTCCGTCTCGTGCACACGCAGGTCGAGTCTTTTATATCAACAAAGTCATCTGTGACCTTGGATGACCCCAGCCGGGTATAAGTTCCAGCGTCATCCTGAGATCAGTCCTTTTTCATCTTCTCACTTACAGACTAACTACCATTGTAAGCATAAGCTTGAGCAGAATTTGTCTACGATCAAGACTTATTGGAGTTTGTCGCCTGTAGCCTTGTGACCATCGGTCGGAGTTGCGGATGTCTCGCCCTCCAAAGGCTGCGACAAGCTGTCCCTCTCTACCCTAGCCTATTTTTGAGGTTTCCGCACAAAAAAAGCAAGGCCATACTAAAATGAGTACAACTCTGCAACCACAAGGTCTATTTGAATAATTTTGGTGTTATTATAATGGTAATAACTGTGAGATTTTGTAAATAATATGTAAATATCAGTATACAGTATATGTCACTGGTTAAAAGTAAATGAAGATGGAACACAGAAAAATGAAAAGATTTCAGGTTCGCCTAAAAAAAAAAAAGAAGCACTTTCAGGATGATCATCACTTTTTCATCAGGTTTAATCTTTTTTTATATCATATTACAATATGTGAACACTCTCTCTGCACAGTTTGACTTTGAATAAAGTTAAGCAGAAAACAATAAAAGAGTTTTTAGTACAGACAGGTCAGAAAAATCCTCTGAAAATTAGGATTTATTGAATAATTTAGTTCTTTATTTCTTTGACCAAAACTATTTTTTTTACTTCTTTTTTCACTAATTATGTTTAATACATTCATATACAGCATTAACATACACAATGCCAAACTAAAATAATGTTTTTTGCTCTGAAATCTCTATAAAATGCATATGTTTGTTCTCAAAATCAGAGTTCTGAAGAGTAAAAAGGCTGGAATTTATTCTGTGTCCGGTTTTCAGAGCCAAGTAAGACCTCCTGTCCAGCTTCAGAGATAGGTTATAGGGGGGGAGGCAGCGAAATTAGATTGACAGCACTGCTAGCCAATACAAAGTCAGTCAGGCCAATTATGGTAATTTCCTTTTGAGCCATTTCGAAGCTGCTGCCCCTCTCCCCCCTCCCCCCATATGTAAATCTTCAGTCACAAAGACCCCTGGAACCTTGGTTTCTCAGTCGAGGTTTTACACGGACGTATTTCAGTCAAGACCAGCGGAAATACATCCTTCTACAGCGTTTCATCATAAGGTACGGAGCTGTTTATCATATTTTCCTGGTTTCATATTTGTCTGAGGCTGGTGTTATTTGGCTCACAGATCGCTGATGCTGTGGTCTATAGGGGTTTGACTGGTATGTGCAGAATCACTGGGTTATTGTCGTTCTTTTGCGTGGTCTCAAGCCTATGTAGCATGAAACTAACTCGAGCAAGGGAGACATATGCTCAACAAGTCCAGTGGCTGGCGAGATATGAATATGAATATTTGGTTATGCTTTTAGTTGGTCTTGTTTAGTTGTGTTTGGAGCACGTACAAATGGCTTACATGAGCTTGTAGCCAGGATTTTTTCTGTTATTCTGATAGGCTACATCATTATATTTGTTCTTGATTAGTGTCTTCACTCACAGGGGGAACCCCAAAGTTTTTAAAAAGGGGTACCCCAAAGTTTTTAAAAAGGGGTACACCCACAGGTGGGGCCGTCAGGTGGAACGGGTTGAGAGAATGGTGTGTTATGCCGTTTGGACCATCGAGCCCGGACTGGCGGACGCTCCTGTCATTGGTCATTCACCAGGGTGATATGGACCATCTTTATTGGCGAACATCAACCGGTGAGATCAGTGAATATTGTTTCTATAACAGTTTGTTAATTTCCCACGGTTGGCAGAGCGCTCTCGCTCGAGCTAATCGAGTGGCGTGCTAACGAGAGCTTGTCTGCCTGGCAGGGAGAGAGTTCCCGCTCCCCTCTCACCGTAGAGTTATACACTGTCGCGGTCGCCCTCCACTGTTAGCAGTTAGTAGAGAACTCGGAAGGAAGAGGGTGTCTAGAGTTGCTCCCCTCTCGCTATACGGACCATTTTCCGGATGGTTTCCACAGTAGCAGAGTGCTCTTGCTCAGGCTAACTATCTAAAGCTACTGTCCTAGGGAAGAGAGTGTCTTCACTTCCCTCTCACTGTTGAGACTGTTTAAGGCTATGTTTAACTCTCCCGGCTGTAAGACCTGTATGGCTCCTCTTCAGCCTTTGCAGAAATGAGATCTGCTCCATCCAACGTCGGATGAATGCCGTCTCTCCTAATCAGACCAGGTTTTCCCCAGAAAGTCTCCCAATTATCAACGAAGTCCACATTGTTTGCTGGACACCACCTCGACAACCTGCGGTGGAATGATGACATGCGGCTATACATCTCATCATTGACCAAATTTGGGAGAGGGCCAGAGAAATCTACGGAGTCCGACATTGTTTTGGCGCTTGTACACACCGACTCCACATTAACTTTAGTGACCTCCGAGTTGCGAATTCGGGAGTCATTACCGCTGACGTGTATTACAATCTTACTGTATTTACGTTTATCCTTAGCCAGCAGTTTTAAATAGGATTCAACGTCGCCCGCTCTGGCCCCCGGAATGCATGTGACTGTGGCCCCTGGCTTCGCTATCTTCACGTTTCTGACTATGGAGCTGCCAATAACCAGAGTTGGTTTCTCAGCGGGTGTGTCGCTGAGTGGGGAGAACCGGTTAGAAACGTGAAGAGGTTGGTGGTGCACCGTGGACTTCTGCTTTGACTTCTGATTCCTTCGGACAGTTACCCAGCCTCCCGGCTGCTCGGGGGTTGCCGGGGGTTGCCGGGGGATGGCTAGCAGAAGGGACAGCTAGCAGAAGCTACAGCTGGCCAAAAATCCCACATGAAATCACCTAAAGTTCCATTAATTTTTGAGCATCCCAACCCATCAGATAATCGGTTTCCTATTACGTGGCAATGATACGTCACCACGGCAAAGCAGTTTAACGAAAACTCACAATATTCATGTTGAGGCATCAGCAATGTGTTAAGGCTTTCCTTACCAAATTTGAGGTCAATTGGCTCGGAGTAGTACATCAAAGTATATAACGTGTCATTTCCTTTTGCCAGTAGGTGGCGCTATGGCAATGTGAACATTTCTTCATGGAAATGTGCACAGGCCTGGACCGGCATCATGCATGAGACATTTTTTGCAGATTGGATGATGTACCTTGGTGTTAAAACAATTTTCTTTAACATACCGAACCACAGAAAATGGGTGCGAAATGGGCAACGCATCACGTCAAGGTCATTCAACGAAAACTCACCATTTTTATACATTTTCATCACAAAGGTCTAAAGACCATCCTGACCAAATTTGAAGTCGATTGCATAAATTCTGTAGGAGGAGTTCGTTAAAATACAAAGTTGAAAAATGCCAAATTGGTCGAATTACTGTAGTGCCCCCTAGTGTTTAAATGCCATAACAATGTCGGAGTATGTTACAAGATGCAATTTTCACATATGGTCCTTGTGTAAAAATTTTGTGATACTGGTTTTGAAGTTATAAGTATTGATGTACATGCCACGCCCCTAAGACGTTCATTGGTCCATATCTTATGAATACAATAATATATCAATTAGCTTTTGATGATATAGCTCCAATAATGATCCACAGAAAATTTGGTATGTATCAGACTCAGCTTGTAGGAGAAGTTTGCAAAAATGTGTTTTTCACAAAATTCAAAATGGCGGACAATTTTGGGAGGCGGAGTTTAAGGTTCTGAGAGGCTTTTTTGTAGAGTAGGCGGAGATGGACATGTGTCAAATTTCAAGTCAATCTGAAATACTGGCTGAGGGGCGTCCCCTGTCCAACTTCTAGGGGGCACTAGAGAGCCATTTTTTATTACACAGATATGACACCTATATCAGATGTCTATTTTCACCAAGCTTGACTAGCGTGCCAAATTTGGTGAGTTTGAGCATGGACAATACCCCAAATATGCGCCCGATATGCGTCCTTAGAATTTCAATAGGGTCCTCTCGGACCGACGTTTGTCGGTGCTTGGACCCTAATGAATATATAAATAAAAAGTGAAGATGCAATATAAAGGTTGTCACCCCGAAGCACACTGCACATTGAGTGTCAGTGCACTAGGTGCTTTCTTTACACTCCCGCTGCCAAATTGATGAGCTTCTATTTTTATTTCTAACTGGTGGTAACGACAACAGGGATGCAACTAACAGTAAAGAAAGTGTCTCTTTACAGCATCTGGTGCACACTGTGCTTAAATAAATCAGCCATCATTGCAAACCCTTCCATAACTGTAGGAATCAAGCCAAATGTTTAACATTTCCTATATGTGGCAATTAACGTATTTGGGTGGCACAACTTATGAACCCATAATGAAAATGTATTGCAAAGAGTACTTTGGTGGGTATAATCTTATCATAACTGATAGAACTGAGGGCCCAAGCTATAAAAAAGCCTAACTTCTGATAAGCTCTAGTTTTCCTTTAATTATAGGGACGCAGAAGACAATCATATGAACTATATTTGCATCAGGTCAGAAAAGTCTAATACGGGTCAAGTTAAATATAAACAAAAAATCCCCACTCCAGGATAGTGCATGAGTTAGTCATGAAGGTAATCAGTTTCCAAAAGGAAAACAAGTTCACTTCAATGATATCACCATTTTGAATCACTCAGAACTGCAATCAAAACAATTAGACCAACTGATGTTCTAATTTAATGGCCTTAACATCGTCCTCGTGTAACCAAGCACTATCTCTTGCCATGTTCTCTCCTCTCCAGACATCTCAGGAATTTCTAGCCCAGCTAATGTCTAAACTCGGGGGTAAAAATCCAGAGGAGACAGGCGGTTTCCAGGAGGCCCCCCTGGCCTACGATGCTGTGTGGGCTCTAGCCCTGGCACTCAACAAGACTGTGGGACCCCTAAAGGCCAAGGGTCACCGGCTAGAAGATTTCAACTACAACAACCGAGATATCACAGCTGAGATCTACCGAGCCCTGAACACCAGCTCCTTCGAAGGAGTCTCAGTAAGTACAAAACCCAGAGGAGGGAGGAGTTGCAGAAAGTGAGAAAGAGTTGAACGTGCTGTATAGTAAAATGAGAGCGAGAGGGTGGGGGTAGGGGTAGCACTCTGTGATGGAGGGGGATGGTAAAACATTTAAATTCTGCTTTTTTCTTTCAGGGCCATGTTGTTTTTGACGCTCAAGGGTCTAGGATGGCCTGGACTCTTATTGAACAGCTACAAGGTACGTCACAGCACATGTCCCTGCTTGAAAATGTAACTCTTTTTGATAATCAGCTTATTAGATACAATGTGCGATGATCTTGTGCTTTCCATATTTAGTATATACATATTGTGTTACGAAGTGTGGTGGCGGACCCAAACGCAGACCAGGGAGTAGAAGGAGGAAAATGTTTATTGCCAGGGAACAGCTAGGGAGGAACAGTCGGGGAGTGGCAGGGAAGGGCAGACAGACTGGGGAACCGGGAGGATGGATGACTGCGAAAACAAAGACAGGGTCAGAGGCAAGGCAAAAACAATTGGGTTCAATCTCTGAAGTTAACTCGTCCACAGAGCAGCCAGGAGCAACAGGCAGGAGGCACGGCCTGGCCGTGACATATTGTGGGCGACTGTGGCTTAGTGGTGAGCAGGGTCGTCCTTCAATCAGAATATCGGCGTTTCGATCCCCGGCTCTGCTTGCTGTGCCTACGGTGTGTGAATGAGTATGTATGTTATCTACTACTGATGGGCAGGTGGAACCTTAGCCACTGCCATCAGTGTATGAATGGGTGTGAATGGGTGAATGAAGTCATGTAGTGTAAAAGTGCTTTGAGTGGTCGGAAGACTAGAAAAGCACTATACAAGTACAGTACCATATATTGTTGGCAATGTTTGAAGCATTTGTCTTTGTATGTAATATTTTTAATCATCATTTCAAACTCAGACTGTGTGTATGTGCAAAGCCCTGTATATTTATTAGAATAAATAATGTTTTTTTTATTATGTTTGTGTGGCCTGTGGTGGAAATCAACCTTTTTAATTTCCTCGGGAAAAACAAACGTGGTGTGAAAATGTCTTTAAGTATTTATTGAACAGACACTTGGAATAATTCAGCTGAATGGATAGAGCTCTTTCCCCACAGATGGTTCAGAGGTCTAACCACGAGAAAAGGTTTAACAGAGTCTATATGCACATTATTTCTTATCCCTCCCCCCCTTCGCGGGCGTCCTCTTCCGTTTGCCGAAGCGGAGGTCATTCATGGATTGGGGGGCTTTCGGCTTGTAGATGGTGATTTGTCTGAGACCTCTCCAGACAGAAGCAGAGTCACTTGCTGAGAACTGGTGTTGCAGTTTCTCAGAGTGCAGTCGTTTAGCATCTCTCACTGCTTTGCTGAACCTGTATTTTGACTCCTTATATATGTCCCCACTCCTAAACGCCTGTTCCTTTATCAACCTTTGTGGTCTGAGAACCAGGGTTTGTCGTTGTTATAACTCACCCTGGTGCATGATGGTACACAGCTATCTTCACAGAAGCTGATGTATTACGTCACAGCCTCTGTGTACTGCGGTGGAATGTAAACACCGACCAGTATGAACTGAGCTCCGTGTCACGATCCGCTCTGAACAGCGGAAAGCCTGCCAGCCGGAGCTCAGAGTCCGGTATCATTCCACAGAGCCAGGTCTCAGTGAAGCACAAAACGTAGGTTGAAGAAAAGTCTCCCCAGCAGTAGCTAAAATTCGTCCAGTTAGTTGCACAATGAGCGCACGTTGAAAAGAAGTATATCGGGCAGCGGTGTGCAAAATCTACCGACTCGTTTCCCTCTCCTACGCCATTTCACTGCATGAGTAAAGGTGAGCGCACCTTTGACTAGAATGTCCAGTAATTCAACGGAAGTAAAAAAAAAAAAGTTGGAAGTAAATCCGCTGGATTTGTTTCCTTGATGTTTATGAGCTCATCTCTGGTGAAAGAAAACAGAATTTACAACAAAAACTACACAAAACAATGCGCACCAACACACCGCGGCAGACATCCGCGGCGCCATCTTGATGCATATACAACAACCAAATAGGGCAATGACAGCTAAAAAACAACTACCATAATGCCCATTGTTGCGAGAATAGCAGCCCATTGGCCGAATAATTAAACCACTTTCCTGTCCATGTGTCCTCACCAACATTGTCTCTGAGTTCTGTAGCTGTGGTTTGGAGTTTAGAGAGGGCTTTGGTGAATGAGCCATCCGGAGTTTGTTGGAATGAAAGTACAACAAGAGTCTCCGAACACAACACAAACCCCACCTTTTTCAGCTAATAACATGTCTAGGGCCATCCTGTTCTGCCATGCCATCTGTGTTGTAGCGTGGAGCTGCTCACCCAAGGCCTGCAGAGCATCTCTGGTATAGTTAACAAATCGCTATTTTTTATTTATCCGATCAACATTCTTGTTGATCGTTACCATGTGGAAAATAAATTAAAATCAAGCTGCTATATTATTTGAATTCAGCCCTTTATTGTGACGTTGGCCGTGGCGTATATTGTCTGTACTTCCGTCATTCCCAACAATCACACATCGTCAATGACGTATTTCGGCACTGTTGTGTTCTATGTACATCACTGTCTCCGATGCGCTTGTTGGTAGCTTGGTATGCTACTTAGGCACTCTTAGTTATTCTAGGACAAATCCCTGCTGTGATATATTATACTGTATCCGGCCAACTGTTTCAGTGAAACAATTGAAATAAACTATAAATATTATTTCTTTTCCGTTCTCTTAAATTCCCTGATGTCAGATAACAACTAATTTGAATACAATAACATTCATTTTATTTTATATTTTCATGAATATGAATAATGAATGAGTACAAAGGGGTCTAAAATGTTCCAAAATATTTATACAAATTTTATTTAAGTGGTGCTCTTATTTTCTTTGATGATTGAATTTACCTTGCCCGCTATTGAGTCTTTAAAGCTTATTTCTGAAATAATTTTTCAGTCGTGAGACCGCCAGAGTTAAAGTCACACTGAGTTATATAGAGAGTGAACACATGGTTGAGGAGACATGCATTGAGTGGGGAGACGTATATTGAGACGTGTATTGAAAACATCCTGTCTGGGGGATATGGAGTGAAACAAACTGGTGAGGGGGCATGTATTGGGATGTGTATTGAAAACATCCTGTCTGTTCTCTCTTTGTAGTGTAACATTATTGTTACTTCTTGCCTCGTGGAGGCAAGATTCGGGAATAAAACAGGAGACTCAGACAGTAATCATGTAACAAAGTGTCCTTAAATAAATAGGTTAGGGTAAAGGGGGATGGGGTCAAACTCAAAAGATTCCTCCCGGTCGGGGTCTTTGTCCTTCGGTCTAAACCCGGTGTGAGACGGTTCCTTCGTCCTATGTGGAGAGGAGAGAGGTGAGTCTGCTGGATTAACTCCCGTCTGATGCAGCTCCTCTTGAGAGGTTCAGGAGATCCTCGTAGCATCCTGCCCAGTTTGTCCACGCGTGCTGCTTCCCAGCTCTGTGAACATATGCTCACTCTAATTAACTGATGGGCTGCAGGTGTGACCAATGCCCCGTGCCTTGTGGCTGCAGCACCTGCACTGGATAATAGACTCCCTTTTTGCAAGTTTTGCAATTCCAAGAACCACCGTGTAACTCGTGCATTAGTGTCCTTGGCTATTGACATCCATCTTAATGGTGCATGATCTGTTACCAGGGTGAATTTTCTCCCCAGGAGGTAATATTCCAGCTTGGTTATCACCCATTTAATTGCCAGACATTCCTTCTCTACAGTTGAATAGTTCATTTTGTGTTTTAGCAACTTACGGCTAATATAGGTCACTGGATGTTCCTCCCCTCCCCTAAACTGGGACAGCACAGCTCCAACCCCTGATCCTGAGGCATCTGCATGGACGACGAATAAGTCCCCAAAGTTTGGTGTACTCAGGACCGGCTCAGTGCATAAGGCCTTATGAAGGGTTGCAAACGCTTCCTCTGCTTCGGCACTCCAGAGTACATGGTGTCGGTGGCTGTTTTTGATGGCATACAAAGTTTTCGGTTGGTGTTTGTTTTCCAAAATCTCTGTCCCTCCATTTTCCTCTACCGCCCCTATCACTGCATGGTTATACGGCCAGTTTTAAGTATCACCATGGTCGTATTTAACACACTGCAGCTGGTGTGAATGCCACAGATATTTTATGATAATCTAGTTTGAGAGTCTTATTTCAGTCATTTTGGGTCTGTTCTCACAGACAAAAGAGGTAAAAGTTCTCTAGAATTCTGTGAAGTTGCCCCTTGAACTCTCCACAAGAGTCATGACTTCTTCCTCACATCTTATTTCTCTATTGTAATGTCCTCTTTGTCTTGCGTTCAGATGATCCAGGTATATATTGTCATCAGTGTTCATTGACTGGGCTGTAGTTGTGAATGCTGACATGGTGGCTGTAGATTTTGATTAAACTTGTTTGTCTTCTTCATCCTCGGAGTGTTGAGTGGTGGGTTGTGGCTGTAATGTTGATTGTTCCTGGGGAGTAGACGGCAGCGGCGGTGTGGAGTGTAGATCAGGATCCACTCGACCATGTTCCTAGGACAAAGAAGGATAAAGTTTAGCAATATATTTTCATTTTTTTATCACTTTTCTTACACAATCATTTCTTAATCTCTTTCTTTCCCTTGCTTCCGCTTACTCTCTCCACATATTATATGCTTTCCAGTTCGCTTTAACCTGTTTATATTTCGTACTTTCCCTCTTGGACATTATTTAATGTTTTTCTGCTTGAGGCTTGGACTTGCTTTGACTTTTATCCATTCTCTCTAGCTAGTTGTTTACGGTATCCTCAAAACAACTTGGTCCAATCAAGACTTGACCAGATACACCAAATTGATTTTTTCAAATACTACAAGTTCACTAGGACACATCTGTCCGATACCCTTACAAAACTTGGGTCCAAGAACACCGGTTTACCAAGGCACCAACTTCACTCTAGTTAATTGTTTATGGAATTTTCAAAACAATCTGGTCCAATCAAGACTTAGTTCAACTTAAAAGGATACATTAAATCATCTTCAAATACTAAAAGTTAACCAGGACACATCTGTCCAGCACCCTAATGTGCGAGATTACAAGTTTACCCCTTCCAAGAGTCTGTTACAGTACATCACAAAATAATTTCTCACCAGGTAGGATTCTTTTTCCCAAATCCAGGATCGGAGCGGCAATCTCTAAACCCGTGTGAGAACAGCCTTTCCCCTTCCGGGAGGAATCAGCTATCTAGTAGTGCACTTCTGTTGTCCAACAAAGTTCTTATTGCTTGTCCAATCCCATTCTCGTCGCCAATTTGTGGTGGAAATCAACTTTTTAAATTTTCTTGGGAGAAACAAACGTGATGTGAAAACTCTTAAATGTCTTTAAGTATTTATTGAACAGACACTTAGAATAATTCAGCAGAATGGATAGAGCTCTTTCCCCACAGATGTTTCAGAGGTCTAACCACTAGAAAAGGTTTAACAGAGTCTTTATGCACATTATTTCGTATCCCCTCCCTTCTTAGGGGTCCTTCTTTGTCCGCCAAAGCACCAAGCCCAAGGTCCCAGCCTTGGTATGTGCTTGATAGGTGCTGCTGTCTCCAAGGAAGAGGGTTAGGTGGGGAGATCAGGATGACACTACAACAAGTTGGACATAAGATATATTTAGGGTCCGAGCACTGACGTAGTCAGTCCGGGAGGACCCTATTGAAATTCTAAGGATGCAATTGGGCGCATATTTGGGGTACTTGTCATGCTCGAAAACTCCCCAAATTTGGCACAATTGTCAGGCTTGGTGAAAATAGCCATCTGATATAGGTGTCATTTTTGTGTATTAAAAAATGGCTCTCTAGCGCCCCCTAGAAGTTGTACAGGCGACGCCCCTCAGCCAGTATGTCTGATTGACTTGAAATTGGACACACATGTCCATCTCTACTGACACTACAAAAAAGCCTCTCAGACCCCTAAGCTCCGCCTACTTAGATTTTCCGGCATTTTGAATTTTGTGAAAAACACAATTTTGCAAACTCCTCCAACACGCTGCTCCGATTCATACCAAATTTGCTGTGGATCATTATTGGAGCTATATCATCAAAAGCTATCAACAGATTGCTGATACCTCATTGTTTTTAGAAGATGTGGACAAATGAACTTCTTAGGGGCGTGGCTTGTATATCAATACTTATAACTTCAAAACCATTTGGCCTAGTGTCACACGATTTGCAGCATATGTGCACATTGTACATACCCCAAAGTTTATATGCCATTTAGACACTAGGGGGCGCTACAGTCATTCAGCCAATTTGGGCTTTTTTGTCAATTTTTCGCCGTTTTCAGTCTTTGTATTTTAACGAATTCCTACATAATTTATGCGATCGACTTCAAATTTGTTCAGGATGGTCTTTAGACCTTTGTGATGAAAAGTTATCTGTTTGTTTACCATATTTATCTTTAAATTATGTCTCGATTATTGCCCTTTTTATTGTTTTTATTGTTTGATTGTTTTATTCTATGTCTGTTTATTGTTATGCACCTTTTACCTAGTCAAACTCCTTGTATGTGCAACGTACTTGGCAAATAAACGATTCTTATTCTGATTCTGAAGAAAGAAAAAGTTCAGACAATGACTGTTGAGTGAATGTTGTCAACTCTTATTAAATCAGTTTAAACTCTAAAAAGAGTAAAGCAAACACTCACCAATGGATTATTTGTGTCTGACCGCTCTGTCAGGTTGTCAGTATCTGCCAGATATGTTTCAACCTTATTAATGCCTAGCTAATACCTCTGGCTGTCATCCTGAATTCATACAACTGTACTTACATACTAACTCAGGTTTAAGGGTCTACAGGACATTTATGCACACTCATGGTAATCTATCACTCCGATTTAATGGTGCAAGGTAAAAAAAAAGTCAGAGGATTCATCCTCTTGGGACCATGAACATACAATACATTACATACATTGTAGGTTTTGTAGACATTTAGTTGTGAAGGGCATCTGAGTTATAGTGAGTTTTAGTGTTATATTGGCAGGTTATGTCTTGGCAATAGGGCCAATAACAGATTTACGTCAGCAAGGAAACACAAGGGTTGTTTCTCCTATGATGATCACTATTTTTGAGAGTTGTGGAGAGTCTTACATTATCTTTAGCTGCTTCAGCCCTTACTGTAGAGCATAAGAAGTACTTCTGAGTAGAGTCATGTTGGTTGGCTGTAGGAATAATGCCCAATGACTACTTGACAATTATAAGTGGAGTTCAGTGGGTGGTGGTTTGATGCCCCTGGGCTGTGCCTCCCTGTGCTACTGCACTGGGATATTAAAGTGTTATTACAGCAAACCACAGGATTGTGCTACAGCTGATGACAGGCCAGTTTCTCACATGGGTAGCATTTTTTTTTATTAAAAGAGGCTTGCAGGACTCCCTTTGGCCTGAATTTCATTAATGAAATGTCCCATAAAGTGTATTGGTTCATAGAGCGGAAGAACAAGGACGCAGGGCATCTGTCGGTTGTGATTTCCCAGGAGAAAAAAAAAACATGAATGTCGAAACATTACATTTGTATTTGAAGTAAACCAAAGCTGCATACTTATTAAGGGCGAGCACAATTTGAAACTACTTCTTCGTACAAGCAGCCTGGTCTCACTAAAAGGGCATCAATAAAACACTGCTTGGTCAGAGGCCTCCAGCATCTTGATACCAACCAAAAGGCACCCTTTAGTTTATGAGATGCATCAGACTTTAAACTCCAATCAAAACCCATCTGCGTCATTATTAGATGTCCAGAGCAATGGGCATTGTATTCGGAGTATGATCAGTCATCTAAAGACTGGAGGGGGGGGGGTTGGTGGATGGGTCAAACAAACACATGACTTTTACTCAGGGGACCAGCATTTGTGTCTCATGTGAAACCAAAAGTTGAGTGATTTTTACTGACAGCATTATGTCACATGCCGTTTTGTCAATGTTTGCTGATATGATACCCGAGTTTCAGTACCACTAACAAAATTATACTTTTCTCATGTCTAAATGAGAATTACAATATTTTTTTCTTATTAACCCTTTTCCATTTAAAGGCAGGGTTGGTGATGTTGAGAAAGTAAAATTAATTAATTATCCAACCGAAAAACCCAGCTCTGTGTTGCCAAATATTTTCCAATGAAAGTAGCTAACAGCTCTAGCTCCAAAAGTTGCTAAATCTAGCTCAGGAGGCTCGCCCGATCGTATTCGGGCAGAATGAAATGATTGGACGGGCTGGATCAAATGCTCTTTTTTTCCAGTGCATTTTATCCATTGTTTGCTGTCACAAATGTAATGAGAATTTCATAAAAAATTACCTACTTGCCTGTTTGTTATACCTGCTATGCACACATTTTGGTTTCTATTAGAGATACCCTACCCTAACTGGTGGAACATTCTCTCTCTCTCTCTCTCTCTCTCTCTCTCTCTCTCTCTCTCTCTCTCTCTCTCTCTCTCTCTCTCTCTCTCTCTCACAGGAGGAAGCTATAAGAAGATTGGATACTATGACAGCACTAAAGGCAATCTGTCCTGGTATGGGAATGACAAGTGGATAGGTGAGGGACATTCATCTTCCTCAGCGCCTATATTTTCCCAATGTCTGTTCCCCTCCTTCTACCTTGTAATCATCTGTTTTCTCTGACCCTGCAGCTTTGCCTTCTTTCCCTCTAATTCCTCTTTCCTTTCCCCATTATTGCACTTTCCTCTCTCTCTCCCTTGCACACTTTACATACAAGGTTGGCTGCAAATGTTCATCGATCAATCAGTCAGGTTTTATTAAGCATGTGAGAACAGCTAAGCTCACCAGACACCCAAGTGATACAGCAGCAAATAGAGCCACAGTTAAGGGCTTCATTTGGGCCGATGTGCCCAATCTGGGTGGCGGTGTAATGCGATGGGGCCCCATGACCTTGACTTTGAGGAATGAAATTGTGTTCCCTGATCAGTACACAGGGGAGCTCTGTGTCCATGTCTGTTCTGCCTCCCTGAACACTGACGAAATACAGATCTAAAAGTGGTTCATGCCCTGAAAACTGTGGAGGAATTTGCAAGTCTGATAAATTGAAAACAAAACCAAGTGATGCACTGGTCATTGACTGGGAGGGGGTGGTGGATATGGATCGACCTTCAGTTGTTTATTCAGTTTGCTTGTTTGTCGATTGTCTGTCACGATTGCTTTCTCAGACGCAGCTCATTGGATTTCCTGTCACAATTACATTGATTGTTTCAAGATGGGGGAGGTGGGTGTGAGGCAACTATTCTAGAGCTCGACAAGGTGAAACATTGGTTGCTGACTGGAAGAGGGGTGGAAGTGTAATTTGGGAAACAATATTACATTTTCCTTGGAGTCAGTAATTTTGAATGACCATACCAGTGCTTTTGAATGTCCTTTATTACAAATACCGCTTTCATACTGAAAATTAAAATAGAAGAGAGGAACCAGGTATTCTTTTTTATTTTTTTATGTAATTATAAGTAGATTTAGTTTTATATTTACCCCTCCCTCATTTTCCTGTCTTCTGATCTACTCCTGTTTAAATTTAAATTACATAACTAAAAGCAGCAAATTTTGGTCTGAATGACCAATTTCCACGCAAATTAAATGAACGCCGCAAAGTACTGTCTCTGATCCTGAAGGACAGCAGGAAAAATAAGAACATTATACACATTATACATATTTACACAAACACACACTCCAGTCTTCTCATGTCCTCTCTAATTTAACTCCATCCCCTAACCCTTTACACACCTTCTTGCTTGTTTTCCTCTTTGTTTTCTCTTCTTTTACTTACTTCTTCACCTTATGTCCCCATACCAATTCCCCTTTGTATAATGTCTGTGCAGTTATGTGTCTTTGTGTTGTATTGTTTTTTTTATTATGTTATATTGCTGTATTGTAAATGACAAGTATGGATCCTCTCTCTATTAACAAAACATTAATTTTAAAGACCAGAAACAAGTCCCAAAACAATACATTGCAATTCAATTTAAGCTGCTAATCTAAGTGAGGAATGGGGACAACACTGTTTTGAACAGGCTGTAATCCACTTTAAGTTGTAAAGGCTCGGATTGTTCTGTCTGACAACATTATGGAAAGAACCCTCTTTCTTCTCATTAGTCTCTGATTGGGTCCAGCAGCGCTCTCTCTCTCTCTCTCGCTCTCTCTTTCTTTCTTTCTCTCTCACACACACACACATCAATCACATACAGATAACATTTTTAACTGACTAACATAGCAGAGACATTCAACCTAATAAATTGGAATATGCTCGGCATTCACACTCAGACTAAAAGAACAAACATCTTAAACCATCTTAATAAACTAAAGGCAGATATCTGTTTTCCACACATTTATCACAATCAGAATCATATGACCTCAAATCTCATCATTTTAATCACGTATTCTTAGCAACTAAAAACAGTAGACAAAGAAGTGTCTCTATTTTAGTAAACAAAAGAATCTCTCTAACTCACCAGTTCACAACTCCTACCTCTGAAGGACGATATATTATAATCACTGCATCCATCTATGACCAAAAATTCACAATAGCCAATATTTACAACAGCAATGATCCATCTTTTTTTCCACATTTTTTCTACATTACAAGAACCAACAAATATCATAATTGGCTGAGACTTTAATACAGTAATTAATCCTGCAATTGACCGATCAAGTACAGCTGGCAATCTAAGAAACTGGCACTCTTCCGATTTATTAAAACAATACATGAAAGATTTTGGTCTTGGCGACAGTTGGAGAACTAGTAACCCATCATCTAGAGAATATACTTATTTTTCACCACTCCACCAATCATTCTCGCGATTAGACTTCTTTTTGATCAGTAATACACTACTAACAAAGGTATCTGAAACCACCACACACCCAATAATTATTAGTGACCATGCAGCAGTTTCCCTCACCGTAAACATACAATCTACTATCAAACACTCTCCCCGCTGGCGCTTCAATACCTCACTGCTTAAAAACTCTGATTCTATTGCCTTTATAAAAAGAGAGTGGGCATCCTTTATGGAATTGAACGACTGCACAGAAATTTCATCATCAGTACTATGGGAAAAAGGTAAAGGAGTAATTAGAGGACAAATAATATCATACTCAGCAAACAAGAAAAAAAGGAACAGGAACTAGAAAATAATTAAGCAATATATAGACATATACTCAAATAATCCTAATGAACAAACAAAAGGTGAGCTACAAATCTCCAAATTACAGTTAAACGAAATTACAAATAAAAAAACACAATGTCAATTCGACAACTCAAATAGGACAAGTCAGGCAAATGCTGAGCAAATCAGTTACTACGCAAAAAGGAAAGAGCAATAATGCCAGCCAAAAAAAATTCAACAGGTGACACCACCTAAAACCGACAAGGAATTAACATTTTTCAGACATTTTATAGTAATTTATACTCTTCAAACACTGACCCTAATCCATCTCAAATTCAATCCTTCCTTAACAACCAGAACTTACCCAAATTATCTAAATAAAAGGCAGACACCATTGACGCACCATTGCCACTAGATGAACTCCACAAAGCCCTACTTCAGATGCCAAATAACAAATCCCCCGGACCAGACGGCTTCCCTCCTGAATTCTATAAGACTAACATCAGAAATAGAAAGTAGGTAACATATTCCCTCGCACATGAATGCATCCGTTATATCAGTTCTACTTAAAACCAAATAAAGATCCAAATCAACCTTCTAGCTACCACCCTCTGTCCACCCTCTGTCTCTGACACAGACTTAAAGCATCCGACCAAGTTAACTGTACTTTTTTATTAAGTACTCTGCACAAATTTGGCTTTGGGAAGCCACGGTCACCACAAATGGAATCCCGTCTACGAGTTTAACACTTCAAAGGGGCACCAGGCAAGGATGCCCACTCTCTCCTTCATTATTTGCTGTCTTCATAGAACCCCTCGCTGCAGCTATACTTCAAAACAATGCCATTAAATGAGTTCATACCACAAACCTCCAACACAAATTCATCTATATGCAGATGAGATTCTATTATACTTACAGGATCCCTTACCCTTTCTAGATAAAACCTTTACTTTCATCAACACCTTCTCCAAAATCTCTAACTACATAATAAACTGGAACAAGTCCCCTTTCTCCCACTGTCAGAAGATGCCTGGGATTCTGCGGAACAGAAATCCTCACTCCCATTTTGCACTGGTAATATTAGATACTTGAGTATTGACATTTCCCCAAGTGAGTTGTTTCATCTTAACTACACTCCATTGTTAAAAACAGTAGAAAATGACCTCCGTTGCTGGATGAATCTACTTCTCTCACTCGTAAAACTGTCAAAATGAAAATACTCCCCCACATTAACTACTTATTTTCAATGCTGCCTATCATGCCAACAGATAAATGGTTTAAATCTATTGACTGTCTCATCACACATTTTTACTATCAACTTTACAAAAAAGTAAATCCCAAGGCGGACCAGACGCTCCAAACTTCCTATTCTACTACCTGACAAATCAAATACAATACCTTGCTAAATGGATTCATCTAACCAACCACAGTACCCCATGGATTGACCTGGAACAGCTATATTTTATATATATATATATATGCAATAACATCTCAATTTCAGATTTACCTTTCCTCAACACATCCATCAAACAACATCCATGCTTTAAAAATACCACAATCTCCACAACTCTGACAGCTTGGTGGAAGGTCATTAAGATTTTTTATTCCACTCTAGTACCGTGTAAATATACTCCTATTTGGCACAACCCCAACTTTTTACTCCAAAGCAACCCTCTTCACTACCACACATAGGCCCAAAACGAAATCACACAGCTCCAACATCTTTTCGACAACAACCAGTTCATAGATTTCAAAGAGCTTATACAGAAGCATAGACTTGGGAGACATCAGTTTTTGGAATACCTACAACTTAAAACCATAATAAAAGCAAAAATCAACACAATTTATAACCCACTTCAACTTCCCCCAAAAAATTATCCAATTTATAAATTTAGATTAATTAATTTCCAAACTCTACAGACTGCTACTAACCTCTGATAATTCTTTAACAATCCCATCAGCTAGTTGGAACACGGACATAACCATATCTACCTTAAACCACTTCACTCCCAATACAATCATACAGCTAATCCCATATAAAGTCATCCACAGGATACATATTCATCAATATAAAATGTACAAAATGGGAACGGCAAACACAGACACCTGCTCACAATACAAATAGGCATAACAGATCATTATTTTCACACACTCTGGGTCTGCCATCCTGTTCACTCTTTTTGGAACTCTGCAGCACAAAACTCTCCACAGTCCTGGACTGCAGAATCCCTCCATCCCCACAGCTCTGTCTGCTGGGAGACATTTCATCAATCAAGATAAAGAAAAAACAGCTTGCTCATTTCTTTAACTGTTGCCAAGAAAACAATTATCTTAAACTGGAAATCAAAAAAATTAAATAAACATTAACCACTGGACAAACCTATTATCAGAATATATAACTAGAGAAAATCACAGCTTACAATACCAACATCAGCACAGTTTTCTAGGAAGGATGGTCTCCATTCTTGTTGTTGTTGGGACTGGAGGAGGGCTGCGCACATTCCTACACACACAGCGGGATTCTGATTATATTATACCTAATACGTGCTGTGCATTTGTTTTTATGATTATTTTCTGTTTAAGTTATTATTGTTTATATTATTGTTATTATTATATGATCATTATGATAACATGTCATTATATTGTTATTATTATTATATTATTGCTGCTTCTTATTATTAGGATATTGCTGTTGAAGCATATATTTGTTTATTACCACTGCAACAGTTCCATTACATCTTTTGTCTTTCCGCAACAGATCTCATAGACTATACTGTTGCCTCTTATACAAACATGCACACACACACACACACACACACACACACACACACACACACACACACACACCCTACATAACCCAATCTAATTGTAATCTATACTGCCGTATATATATCATTCTACATTCTTAGCAACAAAAACTTTCTGTTAATTTCAGTGCGGTATAATTGTCAAGAAAGGTATAGGCATCGCTTTTTATAATCCCATGATCTCAGCAAGTCACTTCCCCACCACTCCTCTACTAAGCTGCTGATTCTCAAGTGTTTGTTGACATCTCAACTGTGAAGACACAAGCCAAGCTGCAATGTCCCCAGGTAGTGTTTGACGTCACTACTGTCTACTGTCACTGAAAAGCTGTAAGCACTGATGCATTACTGGCTGTGTGACAGAAACTAGTTTTTGTAATCAAGCCAACGGACGGCAAGGTCCTCCAAGTAGCCTCTTGCTCTGATATGACAAGACTTGAGGGAAGGCCGAAGGAAGTGTGGACCTCCTGTGTTTTTGGTGTTTGACCCTGCAGCTAAGCTGCCCTTCGTGAGACTGTCTGGGCCATCTGGACTGTGTTTGGAAGTCAGCAGATGCTCTTGGACAGTGGACAAGCTGAGTAATACGGTATAAGAAGCCAGTTTCATGTGTGTGGCAGCCAGTCACCCCAAGGCACTTGTCAAGATGTCCTCCTCCCTCCCTGCCAGTATGCGGCGTCCTTCCTCGCAGTCAACACCAAAAATAGCCAGGACGGTGACATGACAGAATTCGGCCTCCTCAAGGTTACCAGGACTCTGTGGTAGATTGGTTGCTACATGTTGATGTGTCACAGCTCAGGGTCTAGTTCAACACATATTAGTTAGTTTTATTCTTGCCTCTTACCTTGTTCATTACCACTCCACTTCCCCTTCCTTTCTTTACAATCCATTTTTCCATAATTCCTCCTTCATCTACTCATCTCATTGTATCTTTCTAAGCCCTCTCATTTCTTCACTCCCTCTTTTACTTCCCAGTATTTGTCGACAATCTCCTGTCCTCCCTCATCCTTTTGGTCTCCTTGACAACCACTGCCTTTCTCATATTGCCTTGGTAACCATTATTAGTCGCCATGGTAACATACTGTCCCTATTCCATCATCAAGGGCAGGGGGAGATATTAGTGTTGGAGAACACATTTTCCCAAAGGAAAACACACACACACACACACACACACACACACACACACACACACACACACACACACACACACACATAATCTCTATCTGCCTTCAACAAACACTCCCACTCACAAGCATTGTGCATCATTTTTATGAGTTATACTTCTGGATCCTTACTTTTTTTACTGCAGAACTCTACTTTAATTATGGGGTATTACTGTTATTAACAGGGTGAGAAACATTTCATAGAACATGCAGAAGGAAACAGGAAAGTCATGTGATTCTTAAAAAATGTACATCATGGGAATATGGTATACACTTTTGTTAACATACTGCAAATGTTATGATGATATCCTTAAATGTTACAGGACTAAGACTCTACAGCCATCTGCGAGCCTGTACTTGAGCTTTTAGCTAAATGCAATCATCTGCATGCTAACGTCCTGAAGTTAACCATGTCCACCACCTTAGTTAAGATTGTTGGACAAATTGAAACTTTGACGTAATGCTGGCACTTGATGACAAGTCAGGGCACCACCAAAGTGATTAAAATTCATCTTGACGGGGAAATGAATGTGTGTTATAATTGTCAAGACATTTCCCCGAAACCCAATATGTCAAATTCCCTGGAGGAAATCAGGGACTCTAAGTGGTATATTATCTACCAACTGACATTCGACATTGCCATCCCTGCTGCTAGCACAGCTATGTCGATTTTCGATAACAATTAATTCATTTCACAATTTATATGAGCCTCAGCATACTGAAAAGTTCAGCTAGTTATGCACACGAGTGATATTTTGCTTTTCCTCTGAAGTTTGATGTTTTTAAACTTTGTAGGAAGGGAGTCATTGCCCTGTAATAGTACAGTCAGTAAAACATACCTTTTCCAAAACAAGCTAGGCCTACCTTGACAACTACTTGCAAGGTTTCCATGACATGAGGATGATTTAAAATGTTTCTAGTGACCCCATAACTTTTCCTCTAATATACACACAGGTCAAAATGTCACTTTGATGTAAAACTATATCCTTTAATCTGACTCCTGTCCTTAAACTTGTTGAGGTTTGTATCCTTGTTGGATGGTCAAACGCATTAGGAAGGGATCTCTTGATGGATAGGAATGACGACAGCAAGCAAAACCGGATTTAATGTACACATGGGCACTTGGCTATTGTTTTTAACAGACTCGTCAAATTGTGTCCTTTACTGTACCAGCTCACTCTGCAAAACAGAAACAGGCAGTATTCTACTAGTTCTGTAATTTAGGGATCAGTGATACTAACAACTGTAGCGAATGTGGTGACTCCAACTTTACACCTTCCATAGAAATTTAATTAACTTTCATGACCCCTGGGTCAAAGAAGAAGCCCTGTAGGACTCAGGGGAGACACTAATGGAGGGTGAAGGGAGAAGTGGCCAATTTCCAAATAAAACGCGTCTTGCACCTCATGGCACAGACTCAACACTGACCCTTTTAAGGGTCAATATCTCACAGCCCAAGAAGATGTTAGAGATTGAAAGACTCACTTCTGGGCTGGAGAGAAAATTGGAATAAATAAACTAATTGTATAATGCAAAATTGAATGTATACTAATTGACATGTGGTGTCTATTTAACAAAACAGTTGTGTACAACTGAAATTGGACACTGCACCACTTTGACAAAAGGCTATAAAACAAGTAGAAGCCCAAAGATCTCTTCGGTTGGACTTTTTTCTTTTTTGTTTCCTTGGTGCCCTTTTGCCACTGGTCCCTTCGCCCAGACATCAGCTGAGTTCCCAAACCTACAGAATGTACCAAAAGGCCTGCACCCAGCCAACTGTGGGTGAGCTAAGAGGTTACCACCTTGCTGCATTGCTGAAAGAGAGAGAAAGAGAGAAAAACAGATTGGCGCAAGCAAAGTCACCTTGTGGGGCCGATCTCATCTGAGAATGCCAAAGAGCTCCCGGGAATGGCATGGGAATCGGTTGCCCCCTCCCCTCCAGGGCAATTTTCCCCAGGCCATCAGAACCATTAGTTGAAACTTTACTTTTTCCTGTGATTGGAGGTTGATGCTTTAAGACCTTTTCTAAGACCTCCCAGCAATATAGCAGGCTAATATTGATTTGCTTTAGGAACTTTCCCTTGTGCTGCCCAATCTCTCAGCTGCTGAGCATTTAATGAATTCCATCCACTTAGTGGTCTCCTATGTTTCCACAATCATATATCACATCTGGTATATGGTCCTCGGTCAGTTATTAATTGTTCATCTCTGTATTCATTGCATTTATTTATGGTTGCATGTATATTTTTTTGTCTGTTTGGTAGGTTCAAGGTTAATTTATTGTCTTCACACAACTCAGGGTTTCACACAACAAAAACACAACAAACAACAAAAAGCAGTTGTATTTCCTTTATGCTACAAAACAAAAAAACCTAAAACAGTAGAGTATTCCTGTAGTGCATTTTTTTTAATTTGCAGCAGCTCATCTTAACATTAAACATCATGAAAACATTGTCCATCAACTTTGACCACGTTTTAGCATCAAGCATCACTGATGCCCAAGTCCTATTTCATCCATTCGACTTTCCTGCAACCTCCATCAGCTGGGAGCAGGCTGGGTAGTGGAACAGCCAAGGACCAAGCTGCGCCAGCCTAGCTCTTATCCCTGCTCAGTGGCATTTGGTCTGGCTGGTCGGATGTTGTGGGCGATGATTGTCTAAAGGTTCGCTGCTCTTTATCCAATCTTCGCGCTTCCTTCTCTGATGTTTGAGTACTGTATCTCAATCATAGGCTATACATACTCCTGTAACATGGCAAAAAAATTATTTATTAGTTGTGTTTATTGTCAGTAGTTTAATAAACCTCTCATTTCTAAAGAACTTGATTATGTAGTTTGAAGTATTGCAATCACTGTTTACAAGTCAAGAACTAACCTCCAGAATTGAGACTGAATTTATTTCATTAATCACTTTCTCTTTTTGAAGGGTGGTGCTGAGGTGGATTTAATGCAATTTAAATTGTTATTTAATTTGAATACTGATTATTTCTGATAGCCCAAAGTTGAGTTCAATCTTATACTACATGCCCCTAAATACAAATAATGGCATTTACTCGACACAACAGTCGGCCTCTCCAGATATGCTCAGCTCGATGATAAAAAAAGATCTCTCTTTTCCTCAGTTTTTTAAAGGTTGTGTTCTCTGAATATGACATGAATCAAAAATAGCTGCCGTATGAATAACAAACACTAAGCTTTTGAAGTAAGATTCTCAAAGTAATCCTCTGCATCAGACTCTGAAGTGTGACACATTCTCAACTGCAGCCAACCAGCAGCCTCCATAGCAACACGTTTGTGAGGCAAAAGAAGCTCCTGTTACTATTCTGACCTTAAGACTCCATGACAACATGGCTGCTATTAACATCTCATTCAAACATGCCAAGGCTCACAGATGTTACAATGCATCGCCTGGGGCTCCTCTGTCACTGCTCAAGCAAAAGCACAGCTAAGTTGGCAACACTGACAGTCACACACACTCCTGTTCCCACACAGGCTCTGCCATCCAGAGTAAATAGAATGGAAATGTAATGGAAGCTGAATCTCTTTACATTCCTTTTCCAGTTTAGGAGTTTAACTGGTGAGTATTTCTGGTGAAAAATAAGTTTACATAGAACTTAAATTATCCCGAGGGATCCCAGCAGTTGCAGTTCAAAGTAGGAAAGAGTACGACGAGTGTAATATATAACATATTGAATATCAATAAGGTGCCAATTTATATTCACTATGCCAAATAGAACAGTTTGGCTATAAGGATCATACAATATAAAGTGGTTAATGGTAAGGTGCCAATCTAAAATATACACCATGCCAAAAATATATACAGGTTAACTGTAAGGATTGTAGATATGTACAATAAGGGGCATGTAACCATATATATATATCAAACCTGAAGTATAGATACGCGTGTATAATTCATTTGAAATGATTATGTTTGTGATATTGCACATTATGTTCTGTAAATCAGAGAGCTGTAATGATTGTAATCCACACAGAGACAGTAATCCACAGAGAAAAAGAGAAATGCAGGCTGGAGCCACGTCAGCACCCCAGGCCTCTGCTGTCCTTCTCTGGACGCGAGGTAGAGGAGTCTTAATGGGTTGGTGCATCCTGGTGGTAACGAAGGTGCTCCTGTGGATGACCAACACATTGTGGAAAGGGTGAGAGTCAGCAACTACAGCAGGGTTTATTGAATTCAAATTCAACGATGTCAAGTTAGAGAAAACTTCCTCATGCAAAGGTACGGAACATCACCATAATGTCTAACTTGCGCTATGATTTAGTTTCATATGCATTGAAGTAGCCAACCGTTGTATTAACATCTGTATGTAGTCAGCAACTGACTGTCAATTCAAACAAAGAAAGTTCAATTGAACAATAGCTCAAAAAGATTTATTGTCAGTTTTCAAACTGAACTGGATGAATAATAAATATATAATCTAATAATAAATAAATTATCTTCTCTTGTTTCAAGTAAAATAAGGACTTGATTAAAAAATAAAATACATAACAGAAAGCTTTTTTAAAAATGTGCATCCTCAAATAAAGTACTTAATTTTAGAAAAAATGAATTGAACTGAATTGCCCTGCAGCTTTATATTCAGTTCATTCAGGTGTGAAGTGATGTCATCCCAAAAAAGTCACAATATGATATTCTTCTCATCTTCTAAAGAGAGAAATTTGTGTGTAGGGACTTTATCTGTGGTATTTAAAACCACTCTATTCTCCTCTCTGTTAATATGATTGTTGAACAGTTAAAGATGTTGTGTCAGAATTCTCTTAGGTTTATTTTCTGTGCCTTCATTTGGGATGATTGTCGGTACGTTTGCACAAAAGATTTGTGCTTTGTCTCGTAGTATCTCTTCAGATTACCGCTTTTAATAATCCCCACGGTCTCTGAACATGAGACATACTGCTTTTGAACTGCCCGTGTGAAGAATGAACATATAAGAGTCTGTCCATTCTTGGTTCAAGGCTCTGGTCTCGCTGTCCACAGTCCTCTTTTTGGACAAACGCCATGTGAAATAACTTCTCTGACTCATGTTGTTGGGTCTCTCTCCCCGTCTCTCACATGTGTGTAAATCTCACTCTCGTCGAGTGCGATACTTATCGGAATACACATATTTGATTGGCACACGTGAGATGTTTACAAAGCATTTAATTGGTCAGTGTTTTTCCCGGACCGGTTAAAATAGAAGTGCTCCATCAAAATGTAATAATTTTCAATTATCTATCGGTTTTAAGTCTGGGTCCAGATGCAACGGCGTCTGGGTCCGGACTCTGCCTATTAGTGACCCCTCAACTACGGGCTATATAGGCACCGTCGACCAATTAATGCAGTGAATGATAGCTTGGCTAGATGGCTTAACCTGTGGGAACAAAGGACACCACTAAGTGGATGAAAACTTTAACCTTAACCAGTGAAATGGACTTAGCAGCTGAGATTGTGGGGAAGCAATAGGGAAATACAGGTCTGTTTCTATTGGTGGGAGACGTTACCTCTACACTAACATTTCCATATCACTCTTATTCTGTAAACCAACTCCAATCAAAGGACAAAGTAATGTTTCACTTGGTGGTTCAGAGTCAGGGGGGAGAGTTGCCCTGAAGGGCTTGGACCACTCCCTGAAACTATTGTTTTTTTCTCGTTGTTAGACATTCAGAGCCCTAAAATGATCACCAAAAGCACCAGGCGAAGAAACAAGAGGTCAAAATGACGCACGCAAATCATTGAAAGCAGACGTCTCTAGTGTCTTTCTCTAGAGGGTTTGTCCTCTGCATGCAGAGATGCTGTCCCGTGAGCGTGGTGCTGTGAGGAGCGCAAGCTGGACCCTCCTTATGAGCTCTCGACTGCTCAACACTCGCACACACTCGCTCATCAGGTAGGCTTTGTGACTTCTGAGGCGAGGATGGAATAAAGTGCTGGAGGGATGACTTATTTTTGTCGGTGAGCCTAGAAGTTAGCATCACACTGATTACCTTTACAAAAAGTTAATGAGACTTTGGATTATTGCAGAAAATATACTCTGTGACAAATAACGTTTAATATACTTAAAGGAGCTTTATTTAACATTCTGAACATTAATAAAGCATCAAACAACTATTTGCTATGTAAAGATATAGAGGAGTAATGTCTACCTGAACACAATGAATTCACTCTTCCTCAATATGTGTTGTTATCAGGGCTTTTCTTTACTTTGTTGTCATAGCCGGGCAGACATGTGAGTGCATGTGATCGTGCCCCACTGGTGAGAAAGACACTTAACTCCAAATTGCCCCCGAAGTCTGTGCCTGTCTTTGTATGACTGAATGGTTGAATGGCATGTAGTGTTAAAGTGCTTTGAGTGGTGGTAAGACTAGAAAAGATCTGTAGATCAACTACATTGCTTTGAACCAGGATCATCAGTATTGGGGTCAAATAAAATTCAGCAGCTAAAACTATTAATCAACATTTAGGTAAGAGCAGGTATTGGATCTGACTCATAATTGGCAGATACTAAATGTTAAAGAAAAAAACTTGATTGAGACATCCCTAGTCTGGACCCATTGTGATGTTATGTAATTAAATACATAAATATCACATTTGCTTTTATTATTAATTCTTATTTTATCCATTATTTATTCAGGAAGGTCCCATTGAGATACAAGATCTCTTCTTCCAGGATGTCCTGGTCATTTTATAAGCAAAGAGAGGGTTATTGATTTTCTAATAAACTGCACCACCAGTTATTAGAACCTGTATTTTTTTAGAGTGTGTTTGTCAGCAAGGCAGGAGACACATTTCTTCGCCTTTTTACTCTTTAAGTATTTGTGCAAAAAGGAATAAATGATAGTGACAAGAAGGAAAATGAGGAAAATGTCTGCTCTTCTATGTGATGCTACTTTCTGACTTTGCTTTGCCTTTTGTGCTGCAGTACATGTAATAAAACTGAACATTTTAATAAGATTGCACACGGTGCACTCTTTATACAGTACCCAATGCACTCTTTGCAATGTTACAACGTATTGAACCCAGTTGAAGGTCTTGAGCGGATCAGATAGCTATCCAGTAACAAAAAGTGTGAATGAAGAAGTGTAAAAGCAACCAAAGATCAGAGATGGATTAACCCTCTGTATCAGTGAAGAACAAAACTTTAATTAGTTTCTAGTTCATCCATGCAAGTCATCTTGTGCTGTGTCTGAAATCAATCCCTATTTACTATATTATATTTAGTGTTGTCCATTTTATTTAAAAGTGTCCAAATATGGGCTATAGACATAACATGGTCCAGAACCATAGAAAGCTTCAAGAGGAGAGGGGGAGAAAAGGCTATTGCTACCTAATACCACTTGTATAAAGACAAATACAAATCAAATCACCACCTGTTTCTTGCCCAGAAGTATTTGTCATACCACTCATTATAACTGCTATCCTCTACTATACTGTCAGAAAGAGCAGACTACAACAGAGCTGTAGTTATTTAACTCAAACAATGATCTTTTCCTAAACCTAACTAAGTAGTTGTGTTGCCTAAACTTAACTGAGTTGTTTCCTGTGAAGATAGAAGTTTATTTTGACTGTACACATGTAACGAGCGCACGTTGGCCTTTTCTACTGCAGCAAATGTCTCCCGTAACTGTGCCTACAATGTATGAATGTTAGTTAGTCCTGATGGGCAGGTGGCACCTTGTCATCAGTGTATGATGGATGCACTCATTGTAAGTCGCTTTGGATAAAATGAAATGTAATGTAATGTAAAAGCATTACAAATGCTTTAAGATAAGGGGAAGCTCCCATAATTCAAACACTGTGCAACAAATACAAGCATGCCTAAAATCTCGATGTACTGTTTTCTACAGTCAACTGCTAACTTGAATGAGTAAGCAAGGGAGGGATTTCATTATTTTTGTTCATGGTGGTTATTAGCTAGCTAAACTGCTGTTGTAAGTAAACTGCTAAATCGTACAAGTTTATGTTCTTCTGACGTTTTCTGTGTTTATCAAACAGCTTCAGGTGCATTAGCCCCACCCTCTAGACCGGACTGACCGATTGCAATAAGATTTATCTTGCAGCTCACTCCCACTCTCTTGTTTGATGTTTGCTTCTATCCACTGTATACGTTTGAGTTTAGACTCCTATGAACATGCTCAATGTCTGTGATTGGTGAATGATTTCTGTTATTTTTGTTGCATTTTATTTGCTGTAATGTGTCCACCATGTGTGCTCATCACACCTCCCTGTTCATCAGGTCCCACTCTGCTTTAAAGCAACACTTCATTATCTTCTTTGCTTATACAAAAAGTTCCCTTGTGCCTTTCATGCAGTTATGTTGAAATCAGCAAGTTTCAGATAATGTGTTTGAATAGATTATTTCAGGTAAAACAACTTTTAGATTTATTTCACAGCTAATCATATTATTTTACACATAACTGCAAAAATATGAACATACATTTCTCAGGTTTGTACAGCCTCATTTGACGGAGCCTTGTGCATCAGTGAACAGACCTTGGACTTCATTATTCCAATGTTTCTTTGAAAAAACAGGAAATGGCTCATGAATAATGCAAAGTAGAGGTCAATGAATGAAATGACCCGAAAAGTGAAAGTGTTTTTGCCCCTCCTGAACTGTGTCTGTGTACCCGTTAGTGCTGGTTGTGATCCGAGCGTTCAATGAACCTTGATAATGGAGCCACACACTAGTGACTGTGTGTGATTCACTACAAACATCAGTGGGACCTGGGAGGCTGAGGCATGGCTGGACACTGCACTGATAGTTTAACCAGTAGTCAGAGTTTTCACTCTTCACTTCTGTCCCACATCTCGTCTCTTCATCCTTCTCATCATCTGCTCCGTGTTCTCTAGGCTCAGGACCCCCTGCAGACCAGACAGTGGTCATTGAGGAGTTTCGCTACCTGTCCCAGAAGATATTTGTGTCTGTGTCTGTCTTTGCTGGGTTGGGAATCCTGCTGGGAATTGTCTGCCTCACCTTCAACATCTACAACAGCAATGTCAGGTACAAAAGTTTATATACAATATTTGTATATGAACAATGGATCAAATACCTATGTCATATGTGAAAGGGATCCGGTGGAGTGACAAACCCCCCGGAATTAGTACCCAGCACCGTAGTTCCTCTCAGGTTGCCTTTTAGCATCTTTCAGCTCACAAACTCTGCTCTCATCCTCCTTGTGTTCTTCCACAATAACCACTTGTTTTTAGTGAAAAAAACTCTAAAAACCCAGCGTACACTACCTGTTTAGTAGTAAACAGTAGACACATGAAGCTCCAGTATAAGTTCAGTCAGGAAGACCGTACTCTTGCATGCCTAGGCCTGTTTGTTTATTTCTCATACATCTGCCTTTCACTCCTCCCACGAATGCTCACTCATAATTTCCTTGCTGTCATTGTTCGGGGCTGTCAATCATGATATTAGCTGTTCTGATCAGCTGGTCTCCATCCAATAAGCACAACGACACAATTGCATGGTTAGCCTATCATCTTCCTTCTGTCTCTTTTAAATATGACTGTCTCTCTACCTTCACTGATCACCCATCTCCGCCCAATCTTCGCAGATCCATCAACTCATCATTCCATCAGCCTCATCAGCAACCACCAGTGTCTGGACTCCACGGGGGGATTTATCTGGCTGCAGAAGCCCCTCCATTACAAATCTCTGTGTAGAGTCCAAACACCAAAGACTTTATCATCAAATATCATCTGTTAATAATAAACAATTATCTTTTCTTCATCTGACTTGTGTCTCCTGATTGAAATAATGTTACAGACTAGCTGGTGAACATAGTGGAGCATTTAGCAGCTAAAGAGACAGCTATTTGGTGAGATTTTGAAGACCAAACCAGCACTAAAAGAAGTGTGAATATAGTTAATATACTGTTACATTGCTGACTTCAACGACCTGTTAAAGTGATGTCTTGCTCCCATTCAGACACCGGCCAGGTACAAGTTCCAGTGTCATCCACAAGATCATTGCTTTTTCTTCTTCTTGCTTACGCAGGTGAACTACTGTGGTAGCATTAGCTTAACCTAAATTACCTATGATTAAGTTATTCGGACCTTGCCCTGTGATCACATCGGTTGGAGTTGCAGATTATTCACCCTCCAAAGACTGCGGCAAGAACACGGACACAATCTTTTCCCCTTTTGAACTGGCCTTGAGCGTCTCTTAAGGATCTGTGCATGACTTGCAGCATTATACCCCGTGTAGTGAGGGCTTCTAGGCTAGCCAAGGTGGAACCCCTGATGGGTGATGCTGGCTTCCCTTTGTAGGGCAGTTGACTCCAGCCCAACCCATTCTAAGGGTCAGGCCACGTCATTCACAGGTGCCTGACAAAACACATTATACACTTCATGAAACATTAAGTTATATGTACTATAATACAAAATATTTGTAAAAATACATAAGTGTAATGTAACAAAAAAATGAAATTATCGAAATTCAATGAAGTTGCCCAAATTATTAAGCCATCTTATGTAATTAATTAATATTTTTGTATTTTAAATTTTAAATTTTACTTAGATGACAATTGAATAGTGTTAAATGGATATAATTTAGGTAGGGTTAGGTAAAACATTTATTAATGTGTCCCGGGCCTAACTGACAAAGTCACAAGTTTGTTTTGTTATCAGTCTAAACAGCACGAGGTAATCGGTCAGCCTGGGTTTTCCACTTTTGTTTCAGGAACTACACTGTGCCAAGGACAAAACCACACCTTTAATTTGGGAGTGAACTAATCTATGTAGTATTTACAGCACTCAATCTGCATGTTGTGGTGAATCCTGAAAAGGCATGTGTGAGGCAGATATTTGAATCCAGACTTTCTGCAGTTTATATTTCTGCCAAACAGCTAATATTCTGGACTGTGTGACAGTCTGACTCTGATAGCAAGAGGATGACTGGGGTATCTGTACTGGGAGAGCCTTTGACAAGACATTCATTTCTGAAGTGAGGAGGCCCTAATCTTCACTAGCATATAAAGATAAAGTTAATCCTCCAAAATTAGGGTAGTCAGCTGCCAGTTGAAAATAGATGAAAATAATTGAAATGTCACTTGATGCATAGCCACTGAAAGTAGTTGAAGGGTCAGTGATTAAAGCAGTTCAATTGTCAGTTGGTATGTAAGAACTGACCACAGTCGAGATGTCAGTTGAAGTGTAAGGAGCTGATCATATATGTCACTACCAGCGCGGCTGCTTCAAAAACACCATGGCAAAGCCCGTCAGCAAAACAGCTCAGTGCGCCTGTGGAGCGGGGCCGTGTGCACAACCACTCAATCAAATGTGTTCATGGGAAAATGTGGTCTTTCTCTCTTCGTTTCTTTTTCTCAGACAGAAGCCTACATGAAATTATCAGAACATGAAATATAAATTCCCTCTTCCCTCTCACATAGTCCTTAACTCTCTAACAGTCCAACTGATAACCAGCCACCCAGCCCTACCATATCTACCAGCATCAAAACAGGAAGGAAGTGGTAAAGTAGTGAAGACCGCCTCTTGCTCGATTTGATTGGCTGCCTGGGTTAAGTGTGACATTGACAAGCAGTACGACTCTGGATTTGCACTGAAAAGTTGAGAATATTTTAATTGTAATGCATGTCTAAAAAAAACACTAGAAAATGCAAAGTGCTGCACAAGAGAGGAGCACAGGGCAGGCGTGACAATGGTTTAGCTGGCAACAAGAATCCCTTTAGACCTGAAAGTATTTTAACTGTCAATTGAAGAATAAAAGTGAAGTATGAGCTTTGACATGTTAGGTCAGAGCTATACTTTTTAAACACTCGACACATATGTTTCTAACTACGTACACAACCAAAGGTCCAAACGGACACAGGATACGCAAGGCTGTAACATGCACACACAAACGCGTTAACAGTAAATATATCTCCAGCTTGATTGGTAAAAGCAGTTGAAATGCCATAAAAGCATGTGAAATGTCAGTTTACGAGATAACAGAGTGTTTCTCTTGTTGATTTGAGGACTACAATTTAAAAACAATTTATTTGATATCCTCTATCTTATATGAAACAATTTAAGCTTTCTCCCATGCAGCCATTGTTCTCCATTCCGTTCATTAATGTATGAAGAACTGAAACCTGCAGTGTGTAGTCTTTCACAGTGAACATAATGTCTGTTTGTATTACTGTAAAAAGCAATTAATTGCGCATAGTAAATGTGGTGCAGACTTTATACATATACCTTCCCTTACAGATGCTTTCCTACACAAACTTTGTGTAGGGTGAAACTTTGATAAAACACTGTGATGGATGACCCTATCTAAAGCTAGTCTCAAGTCTCTACAAGTAATATCAAAAGTGCACTGGAATCAACTGCCTGGGTGAAGGATATAAGTCTAAAAACTTTGATTTAAAAAAAGGATAACATTGCATAACTTTGTCAAGGAGGTAATTGTCATCAGAAGTAAACGCACTGAAAGCAGTTAAAGAGTAATTCCTGAAAGCTTGTAAAATGTCAGTTGAAGTGTAAGACCTGAAAGTATTTGAACTGTAAGTTGAAGAATAAAGTCTATGTCAGTTAACATTAATGGGTGAAAACAGTTGAAGCATCAGTTAAAGTGTAAGCAATCAAAGCACTTGAAACTTGAGTTGTTGTGTAAGATAATGATACAGCTAACTAATATCTCTATTGTTGCTTTGAGGACCAGAAAAAAAAAATACCATCTATGTATTCTTTATCCTACTTCTATTATTATCCATTCCTTTCACTACGTTATGATCTGTTGTTTGTGTATTTGTTCATGATTATGTATTTCTGCTTTTGTTCCAGGTACATTCAGAACTCTCAGCCCTACCTTAACAACATGACTGCAGTGGGCTGCATGATGGCTCTGGCTGCTGTCTTCCCTCTGGGCATCGATGGCCTTCATGTCCACAGGAGGCAATTCCCCGTCGTCTGCCAGGTACACTTTGAGAGTTGCTCAAACCATAGAATGTAGAAAATATGGATATAGTCTCCATGACGTCACCCATAGGTTTTTGAAAGGCCGATGGCAATCGCCATCTTGGCAGTGATGACACAGCCTAAATCACGGCTAATCCCAAAACGTCGGTGAAGGTACGGTAAGGCAGCCCTGTTGACGCAGCAGAGGAGACAGCTAGCAGCTAGCGACCTGGTACGGCACCCATCTGTCACTTAAAGCGAACATGCCCTCAATTATTATGCCTAACTTTATGACTTGAAATAATTAAAATGGGTGAGTTATATAACAATCAACAGTTCATGAATTGAGAACTTGCACCAGGCTGTAAATTTGGTTATTTCTGCTGTAAATCTGGTCATTTTAACACGGAGGTCTATGGGGATTGACTACCTTTTGGAACCGGCCTCAAGTGGCCATTTGAGGGACTGCAGCTTTTGGAATTTTGCCCTTAAGGTGCGTTCACACCAAACGCGGCGCGAATTTTCGCAACGCCGGGCTATTTGTGGTTATTTCGCTTTTACGCACTCGACGTGCCGCCGAAGAGGGGCCGTGGCTTATCTCCGTGGAAATAGTTCCTTTCTGCCATCCACCGTATAAGAAATAACCACTAGTTCTGCTTTGTACATGTTGTGGAAGTCCCACAAACGTTGGAACATCAAACGCCCTCATGTCTGGGTTCATAACATTATTATTAGTCGCACACAGCTTCTCCAGGAGCTGCGTCTGGAGGACTTCCTCTTCCAGACTATCGACTTCTCCTTCATAGGTTCTGATCAGCAACGGCAGGACGGCGGTGATGACGGGCGGTGATGACGGGCGGAGCTTCTCAACGCTGATTGGCGTTCGCAACTCAGCGGCGCGCGAATTATTCGCGTCGCGTCATTCGCTCGAGTTCGCGCGATTTCGCACCGTGCAAAAAAAATTTGCTTTTTCGCAACCATTTCGCATCTGTGCATTGACTTTGTATGTAATCTGGTCGTGCGAAAAATTCGCGCCGCGTTTGGTGTGAACGCACCTTTACTCCAAACATTATGTTTTGATTTTCAATTTACCGAATATCAGTTTACTGTGGGAAGCAGGCCTGAGAACAACAGATTATAATGATTGCCAAATGATAATTTTCATTGTTCATACAATGTCAAAATCATCGAATCAAACATATTTTGCTTGATTATTTTTATTTTGCAGTTGCTATACTGTTTTTGAAATCAGTTCAAATTGTGCTGTGTCCAGATACCCTGATGAAGATGATATGTTAAAGGATTTTTCCACTAAAACAGTAAAGATGTTGACAATCATGTCACTTAAACACCATTATATAATATTCTCATGTATGGGACACTCAACATCAGCATCTTGTCTGGGGGTGTAATCTACTTTTTAGAGGCGTTGCTTGGTCAGTCAAGCTTAGTCATAAGCTTCCAATTATGACACCCTATGTACCTCTATGTTTTGCGTATGTCAGTTGCGCAAAACAACAGTTGTTTAATGAGAAATGGGAGTTCCAAAGTATGTTTAAAGCTTCTTTAAACAGCATTCCAGTGGAGTAGTGCTTCTGGCCACCTATGACTGCCAGTTCCTCATCCACTCACTGCTTGGTCTAGTTCCATCCAACCTGTTCTCACTCCCAACTCATCATATACCACATCTTGGTCAGTGCCCCTTGTCGTCTGATACCGATGCATGGAGGCACCATTCAGTGTCTGTATGAGATACACCAGGCTTTCTACTAAATCCAATGTAAATCCATCCCGCGTCAAACAAATGCAGGACTTTCACCCAGGAGACCACTGTCCGTGTGAAACTAAGAGTAATGTTGACTTATTTTGTCACGTCAATCATTAGTCACATGAGACACTTGAGTCACTATTCACTTGATTAAGCCCTCGCTAATCACCTGAGTCCTAAAGCCAGGCTCAGACTACAGGAGTTTTGGGCCGATTTAACCCCAATCCACCCTTCCCAACAATCGGAGGAAAAATCTGGTCCGGGACCTAGGTCGGTAACCATGTTCGGCCCAGATTATCTGATAATGTGATTTCCAGTCTTAAACCTCCCTAACTTTTCGCAGCCCTCTTTTTTTCCTCTCTGGCACGATAATCTTAGTAATATCATGTAGTGTGTAATGCACAATTATTTTCAAATCTTGTAGTGTGTGTGTGTGTAAGATTTGAGAAAAGAACATCTGTGAAGATTCTCCTTATGTGTGTGATGCCACCCAATTTCAAAATCAGTTAGGATTTTAAAACTCATGTAGTCTGAGCCCGGCTTTTGTCAGTTAAGTTACCGTCAACCATGATCTATTCCTAACCCTAACTAAGTAGTTTTGTTGCCTAAACCTAACTGCCTGTGTAAATTTACATGCTGTCCCTGACACATCCAAAACAAGGGAAAGTGGAAGTGCCAAGAACTGCAGTTTCTCAAATGGCGACTTGAGGCTGGTTCCAAAAGCGAGTCAATCTCCATAGACCTCCATGTTTAAATGACAAACTGTACAGCAGAAATAAACATGTTTACACCCTGGCACATAAAACGGTTTTGGTCTCTATAGCTAAGATCCCTCGTCATGACAACTGAACGGAGGGTGATTTTTTTTTATACAACTCATCCACTTAAATTACATTAACTCTCTGGGGTCGATGGATGCGCTGGCGTTTATGCGGTGTTTACTCAATGTTTATATTATTATCTCTCCAATAATACAGTACAGAAATATGGTTGACATGTTGTCGGAATCTGTAGACTCTCCACTTCCGTGTCCTTGTTCTCACGAGATCGTACATGATTCACACAGCGAGCCAGGAGCATGGATGTGTCGTGTGATTCGTGGGTGTTGCGCTCCGCCTCTCACCGTCATTTGTGGATTCAGGTGTCCGTCTCCATTTTGTATGAAACTAACCAATGGACACTCAGGAAACCACTAAGGACCTACCCACCACCTCACGCTTCAGAAAAACACTGCAGTTTTCATTCAGTCGGCATCCGAGAGGACAGAGAGAAGAGAGAAAGTGACGAAGAGAAAGTTTACAGTTAGCGACGTACTTTCAGCAATATAGTAAATATTTTGTTTGAAAACCCAAACTGTTGTAATGTTTATTTTTCATTTGCACACATCTCATGAAGTAATTACTCAGTCCCATTTCATCTCAGTCCCTCTAACAGTTGGTGGAAGTGGAGTGACAGACATCACTTCTACTCAAAAAAGCAATATTAAAAAATTTGGTTTTAGACATTTATTATACATGTATCTACTATTTTATCCATATATTACCCTACTTTTGTGAACCTAAGACTTTCGTAAACCAATTTCAAGCACCAAAACAGTTCATCCACATAAGTAAAGGTATGTTTTCACAAGAGATTTGAAGAATTTCCTAAATCGGACTTCAATTTCTCAGCTTTAGGGCCAAATTATCTCTATACGCAGTGCCTTGGGACAATTGGTGCCTCATTATATAGATATCTGAGATTGTTCTGCAAATTATGATATACAACACATGGCTATGTATCATACGCAAGTGCCTTTAAAGGTGAATTTAAGAAAATATGTAAAAATCAGGAAAATGCCCTTAGATCCCAGAGGGTTAAGGCTTAAAATGATGTATATTTAAGGGTGTGTTTGCTTTAAGTGACAGGTGGAGTCTGTCTCAGGTCACCTGCCGCAAGCTGTCTGCTCTGATGCGTAACTGGGCCACCTCAGCTCCAACAACAATCCACCTATTTGCCAATTTATGGATTAGCTGGGAGTAAGGCTGTGTCATCACTGACAAGATGGCAGCAGTCGTCTACTTTGAGCTTCACAACTTCCCTTCATAAACCTACGGGTAATGTCCCAGAGTCTGCATCAATATTGTATACAGTTTATGGTCCAAAACAGTGGAGAGGTACAAGAGCGTCATATTTTGAAACTTAGTGCCACTGACCAAGCCTTGATATTGGTTGAGTTGGGAGTGAGAATGTGTTGTTCGAGCACAGATTGTTGTTTTTATAGCGTGTTAATTAGTGAGTTTTAAAAGTTTTAAAAGTTTTTTTAGCACAGATATTATATTGATATGGATCTTCAAATTTAACTCTTGGAAGGAAGCAAAGTGTATATAACGTTGAACTATTCCTTCAAAGCAAATAAGGGTAAATCCCTGTTAGTGGCTCTTAGTGAATAGAGTATGATATTCCCATAACGTGCAAATGTTTCTCTTTGTCCCAGGTCAACATGAAACATGACCACGATATGGAAGAAGAATTCAAATGTACCCAGTTGAAACAAATTCCTCGAGACCTCTCTCTCATTTTTCTCTCGTAGATGGAGTAGATATGGTTGGATGGCCAAGCCGACTTGTATTGTTTCTGCCTCGCAAACTCTTCTTCTTATACTCCGTTTATGATCGGATTACAGACGTACAAGCCTCTAGTGTCAAATTCTGACCAAACTATGCTGTAGCTGAGTTTAGTTGATAGGGTGCCTTAATCAAAAAAATGTAAATTTCAAATGTTCACTTAAAATCTGCCTCTCAATTGCATGGAAACAGCTATTGTGTTCTTGCTAGCCAATTTCTGTTTTAGGGGTTATTTTATGTAGTACCCTAACCCAATCAGTAAGTAGTGATGTATTTGTCTCGCCAATGTCAGTTTCATTAGGGGAGTTGGGGTACTGATTGCTAGAGAGCTGTGGGGCGTGATCACAAATATGGACCCAGGCTTAATGTAATAATGCTATTCGTGCATGTCAGAAATAAAAAAAAAAAAAATTTAGAGGTAGAAAAGACACCTTTGGCCATAAAATTCCTAGAAGTCAGAAATACCAGTGAAATCTTTTGGTGAACCAGTCCAGTCCAGGGTAACAATGTCTGTTATTGTTAGTATTGTATTGTTGGAATGTGATTTCCTTTAAAACACATCATTATTATATCACTGTGTGCTGGCTACAGTTACAAGTGTCATTTCCACAGAAAGGAGATCAGATCCAAAACAAATCCCTTCCACATAAGGAAGGAAGAATATCCTTAGTTTAAATCCCAGAAACATTCTGTAGTTTCAAGACTTTAAGCTCTTACCTTTCCTCATGTTGTCAGTCTTCTGATTATTGTCCATCACAATAAAGGCAGACATACAGCAACACTGCTGTATTACAGAGTATAGGGGAAGAGATAGCCAGACATAGAGAAGGTTATTTTCATTTCAAGGTCATTTCTGAAAGGCTATTAAACTCCAACAGGGATTAATGATGGAGAATGGCTGAGAAGCTGATTTGATTAATCTGTTTGATATATTACTCAATTTAATTATGTCTTATTTCATTTATTTTCTTCTCTGCTAGTTTCGCCTGTGGCTGCTCGGTCTGGGTTTTAGCCTTGCTTACGGCAGCATGTTCACCAAGATCTGGTGGGTCCACACTGTCTTCACCAAAAAGGATGAGAAGAAGGACAAGAGGAAGGTAAACGTAGCAGGGATTTGTAGCAATGGATTTACGAACAATTAAGTCCACCCAGAGCTTTTCTGCCAAGCCAAGGGGGGTTAGGCTTTGCTTAATCATGATCCCCTTCAAGGGCAAGCTCCACTGCCAGAGATGATGTATTCCCCAATCATGCGTTATCTTTTTACATTTACTCTCTGCCCTGCTTCTATAGTTGGCCCACAGTAGGATAGCTCGCCGTTGAGCATTCCGTAGCATCTATTTGTCGTGCGGCCTGGCCAGTGAACTCTTTCAATTGGTTACAATATAAGGACAGGGGAAAACAACAATTAAATAGCTACTTATCATTAACAAAAAATAGGCTTCCTCTAGTTCTCCATCCTCTACCCCCCTCCTCCCTCTCCTGTCTCCTCTATGTATAGTAAAAGGACAGGTCAGACATGATGTCTCAGAGCGGACGCTCCTGCTGTGAGACAAGAGCAGGAATCTTCCCTTCAGTGAGATAACTATTACTGATTATGAATATCCTTAGCTGGAGTAAGCCTATCAGGTGGGATTATTTTATCAAGGGCTCTGTCAAAACTGGTTGAGTTCCCTTTAACTCACTTAATGCTAATGCTGTGGCTGCTGTAGCCCTTCTCTCTGAGGGTGGAGGAGACATAAGGAGAATTTCTGTTTCTGGAACAACTACATGTTGTTACAATCAGTAATGGATGGACCCAAACGCTGACATTGACACAAAGTGTGGAGTAAATGTGGTGGTTGCAACAACAATCTAGCGAGGGGTGACTGAAGAACCAAAGTTGCTATCCTGCAGAGTGATGAGCTTGATGGAATGCAGCTGTGGGTAATCAGAGGTAACTGGAAGCCAGCAGAGGAGCGCCCGACACACGCCATACAGACTCTGCGTGCATCCCAAGTCTCTTAATTGTCGTTTCCTCGCTCCTCGCTTGAACCGGAAGTTGTTCTGAGCCGCCATATTGACGGCCGTCCCAAAGCTCTTATTTCTGGTCTGAGGAGCGAGGAGGCATCTCTGAGGAGCCATGAGCGAGGTAGCACGAGAGAAGCCTTCAAGGAAGTGTTTTAATGCTGGACACGCCCCCTCATTGTTCATCAGTTATCTGATTGGACGCTGCAGCTGATCGGACTGATCACTGGAGTTTCATACCAGAGTGAAGACGATCACAGATTAAACTCAAGTTATATATTTGATTTGTTTTCTGATTCACCATCTGGTTAAAATATATGTTCATTGTAGGTCTGAACAACAAAAGGTCACAAACTTTCTTCATTTATTAGAAATAATTGTTGATCTGTTATTTCCCTCAATAACTTTTATTATGGATATAATTAAAATCAGAGAGCTGGAGAGAGGAAACGCTTTTTACATAATTTATCATCATTTCCATTCAGTCACGTGAGGCTGATCATTCCTGAGTGTTGGGTTTTATGAGTTATATCATTTAAGTTTAACCGGAAACATTGAACCTATAAATTAATTCCAGTGTTCAAGAGAAACCATAATCATATTCTGGGTTATTTTATAATGACGTCACAATCAAAATTTCAAAACATACAGACGCAAATAATTCATAAATAAGACAAAAGCATTCCGCCGGCAGAAATCGGCCTTGTGCGTATAAGCAGGACACAGAAGACAGTATAAATACCACACACTGTGTATAAATACACAATGCAGTTAGTTAAACAGGTAACAGACTACAGAGAGAAAACATCTCTAATGTGGCACTGATTATAACTGTGTCTTTATTAGTATAAGTAGTAGTTTAACACCATTAAATCAACTGAAAACATACGATCATTTTTATTAATATTTTAAATGGATTGTTATTGGAATGTGAGCTAAAAACTGTCCGGATCAGGAAACACTTCCGTTACACCGATCATGTGTTCAGACACGAACTCAGTCAAAAGTCTCTCCAGCTGTTAAACCGACTAACAGCTGATCCAGATGTGATCAGCTGATCCAGATGTGTCTAGGACGCAAGGAAAAGACTCAAGTGAGGGAAACAGGGATGCAGTTAAGAGACTTGGGAACGTACCCACATATAGACCTCCACAGGGGGAGGGGAAAAACCCCTTTGTCTGCTCGTGTTTTCTCCTTCAATTTTCTGAGGCCAGTGGAGACTAGTGTAAGTGAAGAGACCATTGAGGAAGTCATAACAGAATCTATGAGAAGACACTCATTATGTAGAGCAGGTCTATACCATACGCTTTAATTTACAGAGACCCAACATCCCCCCATGAACAAGCACAGGGGCCTCAGTGGCAAGAAAAAAGTCCCCTTTAATGGGTAGAAACCTTGGGCAGAACCGGGCTCTGGGTGGGCATTACCTCTGCAAACTTTCTGCTGATTGTGATTGCAATCGTCTCCTATTCAGTCATTCAAGGCAAAATAGAAGTTACATGAATTAAACTCGAGGTCTACAAGTAAGTGTGTAGCCCACCACTACTCTATTTTACAAAGTAAATGAAAAAATGAAGCACAATAAGGGCTGATCAAGTCCGATACAGGAATCTCGTTTTGAGGTGGTGCTATCAATTGAGGAAATTTGACACTGAACTAATAATCAAAACCTATTACATTGTTACAGTCCCAGTTTCAGGGTTAGGGATAAGAAGTCAGAGGTTTGAGTAAAAATAAAAAATAACTTGGACCATACACATAAAGTTATGCTCTCTCAGAAGCGTTTTCAAAAAGTACATTTTTATTTTATAAAATAAAGGATCCAAGAATGAGGACTAAGTGTTTGGTTTGGCAAATGTACGTCAGCAATGGGCCCAAAGAGCAACTCACAGACAAGTCCCTAAACTTTTTAATGGGAGTTATTGAGACATTGATTTTCAATGTAATCAGCCAATAGGATGTGCGTTATCAGTGGTTATCGCTACCATGCTAATGATTCAGAAGAGCCAAACTGCACCACCACAAAGTAAAAGTGAAACTTAACGTTGTGAATGTCAGATGTGCTACACAACCCTCCATAATGCATTATTGCATTGGCACTTAACATTAGCATTGGATGTGAATAGTTCATTGCAAATTTGTCCAATATGAACATGATTTCTTCGAGATATTCAGCTTTTAGTTCCTCTGTGAGGACCCAGGCCAGTGCAATGCTTCCCTAATAAGGACTAGCTACTGGAAGATTCTGTAGAAATAAGAATATTCTCTCCAGTTGAATAACCAGAAATCTTTGATCTTATGCAACAAAATCAATTACCACTTTATAGTGTTGGATTTGTTTCCACAGAATCTTTCTTCCTTTAAAGCTGAGTACATAAAGGAACACCTGTATTTATAGTCAGGGAGTTGTGCGTTCTCATCAGTATGGCCTCTTTGTCTCTTTTCCTGTCATGGCCCAGTGCTTTGAGGGCAGATTGAATTGGCTTCAGTCAGTGATGGATCATTGTTTTCTCGTCCAGCTTAGGCTAGTCTATTTATGGCTTCATAAATCCCTCCCTTACAAAATCAGAAAGAGAGGATTTGTGCCTTTTCCGGATCCTTTGCCTTGCTGCTGCAGTGACCATCACCTCCCTCTTTCCCAGCAGCACCTGGAACCATGGAAACTCTATGCTACTGTAGGTGTTCTGCTCGGCATCGACATCCTGTCTCTCATGATCTGGCAGATCGTGGATCCTTTACATATCACAGTGGAGGTATGACCAATACATTAATTTTGTTATTGATTTGTAACTGGGCAAAAAACATTTAAAATTCCACCATAAATCCAATGCACATATGAGGAGAACCTTATATCTACTGCTTTAAAGTATTTGGTGTGTCTAATTGATAGTGACTATGTTGATTGGGGAGAAACAAGTAATAAAGCAAATAGAGGGATAAAAGTTATGGAGGCTTATGCCAATATTAAAATTAAAATAATTTAGTCAAAGTGAAATTTTAAACTCCACCTTACATAATGTATGACACAATTAAAATGGCAATGATTACTGCCAAAATGAAGATAAGAATTCCTGATCATTCATTTTTTGGTGTACTCCTAAACGTAACACTGCCATAATGGTAATACAATTTAAATGGAACTTTCATAAATATTCTAATTGGAAGACAATGTGCAACCTAGACATTTGAATTGGAATCTAACTCTCAAGCGAAAAAATCTCTGTCCTTCTGTCTGTCTTTCGCATATATCGAGAACTGCTCATCTGATCTACTTTACTTTTGGTGGGTGCATTGCTGTGGCCCCAAGGGGGTGCTTTGTCAAATTTGGTGCAATATGGACACTTTCAATATTAATAAACGTTGACAGGGCGGGGCTGCAGGGCTCTGAATTCAGAGGGCTGACCCTGCAGTTCACTTTAAAATCAAACTCTTCCTCACTGGAGTCAACATGAGTGGAGAGCCATCTGGAAGCAGAATCAAACCATAATGTTTTTCACTTGTGTTATTGTAGTGTACTTAAGTTTTTAGGGCTGATTGGTTGGTATTGGCAGTGGTAGAAGAAGTAGCCTACTGAACTAAACTATTAATAGTGAAACAATTAATAGTAAAACTACTAACACCACACAGTATCCCATTCAAAACCCCTACTTCAAGTGAAAAGTGAAAGCGAGGCATTATGTGCTTCAATTGACTTAACATCTGTTCAAGGAGGAGCTTTCAATTTGACTATGACGCTGGATAGTATAATGAATATTAATGTATTAATAATTAAATTGTTAAAATTGTCAAGTCTGACTCTGCAGCGTAACCTCCCTGTCAGGCAAATGTATTACTACAATATTTTCCTCTGAAGTAGAAGTACACAGTAGTGTACAGTTGAGTATTTTGTAAGTGCTTTGGGGGCCTTTTGTAAGTTATTTCGGGGTACATTGTCTTACAATAGTAACATAATTGAATATATTATCTATCTAAACATCATAATAAAACTATATCAGTTTGGGGCCCTTAAGTCTGCTCCCAGTGTTTTTTCCTAAACCAAACTGTATTTGTGGCCATGAGTAGCTGTGACTCGGCTGTGTGACTCAACTATGTGTTAGTCAGGTGTGTTGCTCCTGACTCAGGGAAGTACAGTGTTGAGTAAGAACTTGTTTGTATGAGTGGTTCTCCAGAAAGCAGAAGCAGCAACACCACAGAGCAAACATTCAGCCAGTTCTGAACAGACACCCCACTCGTCATTTTAGAACATATCCAATGAGTGTTTGACAAATGGCAGGATTCTCTCAGGCCTCTTTTATGAAATTTGGTATTTGGTGATATTTGGTGGTATTTGGTGGTATTTGACGCATTGGGGTGAAAATGTGTCGACACACGATAGTGACCATAAAAATGAAAAAGACATCTTTAAATTAGAAAATCTGGAATCCAGCAAAAAAAAATGTTTTTATAATAAATGACTTAATCATCAAATACATTTGCTGTCATTTGACTTATTTTCATTTTGGCAGTAATTACTCGATTTCAGGCCTGCAAATGAAAATGACAACTGGATTTCAACATGTTTTTATTCTAATATTGTTGTCCATGTGCACTCAACCGGAAAATGAAATTTCACTTTGAGACTTTCAAAAATAGACTCACGTGACTAAATGTATTTAGCCTACATTTAAATTGATTTTGTCATGTATGTTTACTGTTGAAGTTGTAGTGTATTACTGTTCTTCACCTGTGTGTTCATGTTGTATGTATGTAAGCAGAAATTCACCAGAGAAGCCCCAAAAGGAGACCTGGATGTTTTGATCCAGCCTTTACTGGAGCACTGCAGCTCAGAAAAGATGAACACCTGGCTGGGTGAGTAGAAATCGGTGTAACATATCATTTGGAAAATGTAAAATTAAAGTTTTTTTGGGGGGAGTTTTTCCTGTGCCGATGTGAGGTCCCAGGACAGAGGATGTCGTATGTCTACAGATTGTAAAGCCCTCTGAGGCTAATTTGTGATTTTGGGCTCCACAAAATTAATTGAATTGAATTGAATTGAATTAAAATCACTGGAATTGGCTTTTAAGATGTAAAACGTTGTACTGTGAGAACTAATTCAACACCATCTTTAAGTGCTGTGTAAAGTGAGCAGCAGTACAAACAGTTGCATCATTTCTCACAGCTGCCATCTTGTCTCCTCTCTGCAGGTGTGGTCTATGGTTATAAAGGTTTACTGCTGCTGCTCGGCATCTTCCTGGCCTATGAGACCAAGTCCATCTCCACAGAGAAGATCAATGACCACCGAGCTGTGGGCATGGCCATCTATAATGTTGCTGTGAGTTCAGTTAGTGTGTGTGTGTGTGTGTGTGTGTGTGTGTGTGTGTGTGTGTGTGTGTGTGTGTGTGTGTGTGTGTGTGTGTGTGTGTGTGTTTGACAAAGACTATGACCTAAAGAGTAACTTGCAGGTTAGAAACCCCAGTGAGCCAATGTGTAGGAAAGTGATGAATGCACCAGATTTCTGAAAAATATATACATAGATATGTGACATCTGGAGTAATTTTTTTGATAGACTTGTTTTTATTTCGGCATCAACATAAAGTCAAACCGGAAGGGACGTGGGCTGTGGGAGCGTGGCCAGTTTAATATTATTAAATTGGATTACAATGTTAATTTTGATACTGAAGAGGTTGAAAATGTAGTCATATGCATATGATGGACCACGATCTTTTGTCTAGGAGACAGGGACAGACAGGATTATGAGAAATAAATGATACGGGAGAGAATTTGAGTTGTTGTTAAAGAAAGAGAGGCAGATTGGGAGAGAAATCATCTATTGAGTTCTTTTAATTACCAGATTTTATGAAGAATGACAGCCGTTAGTAGAACAAGATAATAAAGAACACACTGATGCTGAGGGTTCAGTAGGTATCTAAACCCAGAAATAGTTGCTTTTGTTGTGTGTAAAATTGACTTTACAATTTGACCTTGCAAATACTACAGCTAAAAAATATTTATATGTCTATATACAGTAAATTTGAGACAATATTAAAACTGAATCTGTGTAACCTTCTATACTTTTTTACAAGTTACCCATATTTACTTTATCACTAGTTATCACATTTTTTGGTCTTAATAGTAAGACTGTCAAGTTTAACTGTAATTATTGTGTCCCAATAACATTACGATACCATTATAATACCATTACACAGCTTACAAGCAGGTTTTCCAGGAACATTAGAAAGCCCTTACCCTCATGTGTTGTGTCTGCCATCAGAAGACAGTTTCCACAATGAGGAATTTACAAAGGTTAACATCTTCCCACATCAACAAAATTTAGCTCATTGGATCCACAAGAGTCTGAGCTGTCCAATCATATACAATGTCTCCAATTCCACGACTGATTAGGACCCGAGTTTGGAGAAAAAATTAAATACATCATTTTTAGAATAGGCGATAACACAATTACTGCATGCAAAAAACTGCTTGGTATTTACTGTCTTACTGCATGATTATTATAAAATGGGCATGTCTGTAAGGAGGAGACTTGCGGGTACCCATAGAACACATTTTTCTTGAGATTAGAAGTCAGGGAACCCTTTTGAAAATGGTCATGCCAGTTTTTCCCTTGCCCAAAATTTGCATAACAAGTTCAACTTTAGCATTAGACAACCAACACCATACCATGAACTGACAATGCTACAAATGCTGTATTAAATATGAATGCTCACCTACATGGGCAGTACTATTAAGAGTCTCTCCGGTAAATGGAGACTGAATAAGCAAATTTCATGAGATGTTAAACAAACCGGTTCAGAGAGTGCAGGCCCACCAATGACATTTAAAAATGGGGCCACAAACATTACGCACCGCCTGATGTGCCTGTAATACATTCAACAAGCCATCTTCACACTACAAACCCAGCTGGAAATCCTGTTTACCTCAACTGCTCGAGTACTATGGGCGAACACTGACAAGCTAACGTTGGCGCAAGAATAAGTTGCTAACGGAAACCCTTCCTCTTCTGCTTACCTTGGAACTGATTAGCAGCTTCTGTTGCTATGGACTCTTGTTTGGTGTTGTTTGGTGGATTGATGATTGAAGTCTATCAGTAACAAGGAAGAAACAAGACATATTGGCAATTTTACAATTTATTCATATAACAAACAGTCAGGAGCCTCAGTAGCGTGTGGAAGAACCAAACACAGCCACAACAGCCTGGCCCCTCCTCCTCATGCTGGTCACCAGCTTGGCCCCTCCTCCTCATGCTGGTCACCAGCTTGGCCCCTCCTCCTCATGCTGGTCACCAGCCTGGCACCTCCTCCTTATGCTGGTCACCAGCCTGGCCCCTCCTATTTTGTGCCATATGTATTGACGTAGCCAACAGTTGTATTAACGTCTGTATGTAGTCAACAACTGACTGTCAAATCAAATAAAGAAAGTTCAATTGAATAATATCTAAACAATATTTATTATTACAGAGTTCAATTGAACTGGATTAATTATAAATAATACATACTCTAATAATAAATAAATTATCTCTCATTTCAAGTAAAATAAAGGATTAGCTGACGGGAGTGGCCCACGGTGTGGTCTCCTGCTGCTGGAGCCTCAGGTTCCTGTTCTTAGCTGACAGGAGTGTATATCTGGACATGTGCCTTTGCGTTTACACCTAGTATTAACAATAATTCTTGTTATCTTCATTCTGCTCTGAGATAACCATGATGCCTCTGATTTTATGTGTAAACTCAGTGAACCCCAATACTCATCTCATCCTTTTGGAGTCACCAAAACTACAAATTGATAATTTAAGCAGGGAACATTCAGGGAAGAAACTTTGAATGGAAGTTAGAAATAATTTTGCAGTTGAATGGTGGAAGTTCCACCAAACACTATTTTGGGAGATGTAAAGAGACCCAGCAGTGTGCAAACACCCATTAACAAATCACGTTGAGCATTTAAGCATCATGTAATATATATTTATACCTTGTCCTTCAGTGTTCTCTGACAATTACTTAGCATTCATTCAGCACTATGATAACAATCCACTACCACAGAACATTGAATGTACCACGGATAACATTTATATAGAAAACGTGTGTGGCAGCCGGACTAATGTGTTTGTCAGTAGCGTGCCTCTCTGCAGGCTCTGTGTTTGTCTGCAGACTTGGTCTTTCACTTTGAATCCTTCATAAGCACAGCGCCGTCATCAGGCACTTTGACTTTTTCTCTAACCTCTCCCTCGTTTCACACTCTGCTGAAAAGGCTCTGCTGTCTTTGTGACGAGGCTCATCTCCGGCCCAATTTGTGGGCTTAAATGAGGGTGAAGACAGCCGGTGGGCTCTGCAGTCCACGATGAGTGTACTGAGTAACGACACCATGCATGAGGCTCTGCAGTCCACGATGAGTATACTGAGTAACGACACCGTGCATGAGGCGCTGCAGCATGCCCACAACACACAGGCCGAACCGACAGGGCTGTGATGTGTCCTCATCATCGGGAATTAAGTCACATGTCAAAATATCTCACAGATACATGTTCCCAATTAGACACTTGTATGTTCTGTATACACACACACTCGTTTCTGTTGGTTTTTAAAAAGGGATACGATGATTACTTTATTGGTCATTTCAATGAACAGAAAATTAATCAGCAACTATTTTAATAATCAAATAATCGTTTGAGGCAAATAATTTTCACTGCCTAATATGACCTTGTTCCAGCTTCTCAGTGGTGAAGATTTGCTGCTTTTCTTAGTCTTGTCTTTCTTTTATTCCGATATCTGTTTTTTAACATAACATCAACATTTTGCTAAAGATTTCTTAAATTTGGTTACTAAAGTATTGTGATCAGGATATGTAGTGAGGATCACACATTCACAGTGTGCTATGAAAATCAACGGCAACATAGGTCTTGTTATTAATCGGCCAACACAATATATTTGTGATAAGTGAATACCAGCACATAATATTGGCTGTTTGATTTATTATATGGTCTTCAATATGCCGTAGCGCTGCATCTAAATTCCTTTGCGTTCAGTCTGTCTGAAAGTGTAGGCAGAAAAGATATGACTGTGACCAGGAAAGGATTTTCAACTGCACAGTGTGAATAACTCTGACATTCTTCCCTCAAGTGTTCTTCAAAGACATCACTGCTCTCTGTGTCTATAATTGGCTGGGCCTGTTCGCTCTGTCACACCGCCAGATATATTGTTCATCTTTTTAATGTGTGTCCTAGAACAAGAAGTCATTTCACGGCAACCAAATATCACTCGACAAAACGCAAAGTATCCCTCTCTGCATGGCAATTTAAAAGACAAGTGAGGCAGCTGCGACTGTTTTGAAATGCCATTCTCTTCAGCCATACACACACACACACGCGCGCGCACACGCACACACACACACACGCAAACGCACACGCACACGCACACGCACACGCACACAAACACACAGAAAGCTTTTTAATGAACACCATCTAAACATGAATCATGTGTTTATTGCTCTGTTTCGTCTCTTCTTCCTTCTTTGGTCTGTTTTTCGTCAATGAGTGGCCTGTCAGCCCCTCTCGCTCTCTAAAACAAATTAATTTGATCACAGCGCTGCCGCCTGCAAATGTTGGTTAGCTGTATGATCTATTTATGGGATCTTCTACGTGCTCCAGATTTTTTTTTTTTTAAAGTATCTGCCTGCTCTGTTTGGAACCAGAAATAGTCAATAATTCACAGAGACTATTTCTCTCAGTGAAAGTAGTTCCAATAAATACTGTTTACACTGTACTGTTTTAATTATCAACAAAGATACTGTGTCTGTGAGATGTTGCTGTCATTCTTCAGCTTTGTGAGCAAAACTAAATGATATCAACCTATATTGTATTGTGGTTGACTTTGGAAAACTTAAAAACAGATCTCAAATCCTAGAAAATGCCACCAAAAACTTGGGACTTAAAATTAGCCTAAAGCACCTAGGCATATCTGCCGGCTAATTTGAAATGATGCAACAGCAGTCCGTGGGTATTTATTGATGTAATAATGTAATCGATCGTGGATTACTATGAGGCCTCATAGGTGAGTTAATTGGATTTCTTGAACGATTGAATGAAGACTTGATTGACCCGGTACTTCAGAGTCAGATTTGTGGCATCTGATCAGGCTGGATCCGGGACGCCCTTCATTGGACTTTTCCGACTGACTTGGGACTTGACTTGGGCTGGTCTTAACTGACTCAAGACTTAACTAAAGTTGTCTTGACTGACTTGGACTTGTCTCAACTGACTAGAGACTTCACTAAACTTGTCTTCACAGAATCATACCTGACTTGACATTTCACCTGGACACAAGATAGGATAGAGGTAAAATAAAGTTTCTCTATATCACAAGTTTAATACAGAAGTAGTAGCAGAACTGTCCCTGCTTATCCTATTGCCACCACGATCTGCACCAGTATAACTGGCAAAAAATGGATGGATGTCCTCAAAAGTTATCTCTGTAAAGGCTGCAAACTCTGTGGAAACAGTCCGTCTCCAGATGAATGTCAGTGGTTCTCTTCTCAACAAATCTCCCAAGTGTGCAGAAATGCTCTTTGTGCCAGTGAGGTGGTTGAAATGAATTGGACGAATTGTGTGTGAGCAGAGGGCAGGATTGTGTTTGTGCGTCGCTGTGTGTGAGTAATGACACAGCAGAGAAAACATGGCTGCTGCTGGTGTCGGCCTGCTGCTTCCATTTTCCAGTCTAGATGGGATTTTTCAGGTTTTGCACCGAGATGACTGACTGTTGATCAATATGTATTGATTTCCAGCCTCACCTCCACCTCTCTCATCTTTCATTTGATGTTGTGCTGCTCTTCCTGCTGCCTCTCGGATTAAACTTTGTTGGTATGACAGAAATGAAACTTGCGTTGTCGAATCGACAACACATACCATACCACAATTATATAATGAGCAATGAAACAAGTAAGAAAATTAAATTCAACAAATTGCAATGCCATCCTTAATGCAGATGGATGGAGAAAACCATGTGTTTTGGAGTCCTCAGATATATTCAGTGGTCTGTTTTCTATAAGTAGCTGTTATGTTGGAGGAGCAACACTATCATAAAATGAGAAAATATGTTTGTTTTTTGCAATTTGGAAAACATATACTCACAGGTAAACCTAATAATAACTAAAACTAGAAATGAAGAAATGCTTTGCCAATGATTATGAATGCATACCCAAGAAGAACACTAGATGGCAACATTGATCAGCTTAGCCGTCAAAAGCATTAACAATTCAACAAAGATCATTCGCCAGAAATTTCTTAAAACATATTTTTGGTTTATTCAAACTTGTGTCTTTTTTGTGTTGTTTTAGCCATCATCTTTATCAGTTATGATAACATTGTGCTCACTAAAGTAATTGCTGAGACCTGGGAGCACAGTGACATGATGTCCAACAGGTCAAGGACACCCAGTGGACAGACAGGCAGTTTTTAATTCAATTCAATTTGGTTTGTATAGCCCATGTATCACAAATCACAAGTTTGCCTTTAAAGGGCTTTACAATCTTAATAAGCAGGTACTTTATGTTATCTAAACTAGGGCTGCAGCTAACAATCATTTTCAATATTGATGACTACGGATTATTTTCTTGAATAATCAATGAATCCATTTGATCTCTACATTTACAATTAGTCAGCAAAAGATGACCATCACAAGTTTCCAAAAATATAGCAAGCAAGTAAATATATGCAAGTATTTACTGTTATCATGGCTTGCACATCAGTGTTAGGAACCTTTCATTGTTGATTTATTTTAAGAATAGAATTGTTTTGGTCTGTAGCGGTTACAGAATGCTGTGCCTTTTTGACTTGCAGACTGTCATAATGTCATGTATAATAAAAAAACTAAACTTGTTGTTTCTATCCACCATTTTCCTCAAGGTGCTGTGTATGATAACAGCTCCAGTCACCATGATCCTGTCCTCTCAGCAGGACGCCTCCTTCGCCTTCGCCTCCTTGGCCATAGTCTTCTCGGTCTACATCACCCTGGTGGTTCTGTTCGTCCCCAAGGTAAAAGCAGAGCACTGTCCTCCTCTCATCATATCCTCCCTGTAGATTACAGCAGAAAGTTCCAGATGTAATGGATTGCCTTTCATTAAGAATCCAAGTCATCTGGGCTGGAACAATATATCACATAATGACCTGTAGATTGCTCAGCCTTGCTGTGTCAGCATCAATACCTGCTCAAGTCTCCAACAGTCTGCTACGCTTTCATCATGGTTGTGTGTATTCATTTGCTCTTACCCTTCTCGTAATCAGTCTGATTGTACAATATTTTACAGAGAGGAGCGGGTTCATGGTCATATATGATAAAGTATGTGGCCCTCTAAATATTATGCCCATTTCTGAAAGGTAAACCTTTCCAACACCACAGGAATTAATGTTGCATGAATGCATCAATTACTATAACAGCCTCCATTCTTCTGGGGGTTTTTTTTTCCACCAGATGTTGAACCTAGTTGCAAGGATTTGCACCCATTCACCCACAAGAGCATTAGTGAGGTCCAACAACGAGGATGGGTGATAAGGCCTGAGTCGCTCTCTGCGTTTCAGTTCATCACTGATTGAACAAACAAGATGCAATGTTTTAATTAGTGAACTAATTTAGGTGTTTGTTTTTATTTTCATGTTTTTCCCTTTCTTCAGAGTGAGATGAGAAGGTGGTTATCAATCTATGTGTTGAATGCACAATCTCTTAGATCACTTAACTCTAGATCTGAAGTGAAAGCAGACTTGATTAGTGAAAGTTACCATTCAAACCGTCCTTTGGAAAGATGCTTTGCAGTAACTTATAGGTTTAACTTTTACATCCCCTACTTAACATTAAGTAGCTGTGCACACACATCTTCTAAATTACCATTACATCAAAACTAAACATTTTGAGAATTATGCTGTTGTATTTTGAATGGAGTTGAATGCAATGTGATGCACTAAATTCAGACTTTTATTATTGTTTTTGGAAACATGGAGCATATAGTGTATTACAGGTTCGTTTGGATGAAATACTGTCTGGGTTCAGGAGAGCTGTATAGATAAACAGAAATCAGTAACTGAATGAAGGACATGCTGATAAATCTTCTGATAAAATGTGTCCAGTGTTTTTAGACTGATGGCAGCAGCTCAAACAATGACTGACTCCACAGTTTTATCTCTGTGGAGTGGGAAGCAGCTCTTATTATCTAAAGTAGAAGCCAACTATTGTCCATAATTTTGTAACTATTCAGCAAAAGGAATGTATGGTTTTGTTTGTTATTTATCCAGATTACAAAGCATTTACAGTATCTCATTCGAACAATATTATTTCAATCAAGAGAGACTTCATGAGAATTTAACAAAAATGTATTACATATACATCATTTTTGAATAGTGCAAAGTCTTTGGCGATTGGACTCTATCCTGAATTAGGATAATCGAAGGGTAGTGATGTTGAGGTCTGATAAGACAGAATCCCCCCTGGAGTCCAGACACTGGTGGTGGTGGTGGTGAAGAAGAGAGTTGCTGCAATCCGATGATGAATGAGGAGCATGACTGAATGCTGACTGGAGGTGACCTGGGTGGAGGAGGGTCGCATCTCATTTGAGCTGAAATGACAACTGACAGCAGCAGAGAAGAGAACGTTTTTAAAGTTTGACAGCAATGACGTGATTGGCTTAAGGAAACTGTGTAGAATCTGGTTGGTTAATTTAAAGTGAACGTCCACAATCAGATGATAGTCGCTATTTCTCCCTGTGATTACTCTGAGAGATTATGAATGAAAAGGAGTGCAAAGAAAGTCTTCCTGACTGAACTTCCGCTTAAGCTTCATATATCAACATTAGAGATTGAGAATTCAATTCAATTCAATTTATTTTGTAAAGCCCAAAATCACGAATCACAAATTTGCCTCAGAGGGCTTTACAATCTGTACTCATCTGTCCAGGGACCTCTCATCGGTTCAGGAAAAACAATGCCAAACCAAAATAATGTTTTTTGTTCTGAAATCCCCATGAAATATATATTTTTTTTGCAAAACCAGGGACCTGTGACTTTCAGATCCATTATCTCCGCCCCAGATTGGTCTATATGAGTGAATGAGACCTCCTTTGAACAGCTAGAGCCTATAGAATTGAAATGAGATTGACAGCACGGTTAGCCGATCAGAACCAGAAAAGCGCCGTCATGTGTGAAGCGTAGGATCCGATACACTGAGATTATAATCCTTACCCCTGGTCAGAACAACCCCTATAAACCTCGGGAATAATTTGAGTGAGATACAGGATATCCGTTGAACATATATCAGTGTGGATTTACCAGGAGAAATGCTTTTTCTTCATCTAATCATCCAAGGTAAGAATAATTTGCTGACCGTTATGCTATAAAGCAATTTCTGTTGCTGGTGTTCTTTGGCTCATATCTCAGTGAAGCTTTGGTGTAGAGCAATATGATGTATATGTGTTCTGTATTCTGTGTGGAATCGGCTTGCTTTTTGTCATCTCGTTTTGTCTGCTAGCACCTAACTACGATCGCTAGGTCCGGAAACGTGCCGAGTGTGCTCACTCTTGGCGAAATATGAATATGATATTTTGGTAATTAATTTACTTGGTGTTTGAGTTGTGTTTGGAGCATGTAAAACTGGCTTATATATTCTTGTAGCCCAGACTTTGCTTTTTAATCTGATAGGTAACATCATTATATTCGTTCTTGATTAGTGCCTTGTTTCCCACTGTGTATGTCAAAGTGGTCTCCTCGGCCCCTTTAATAGGGCTGTTGGGTGGAACAGGTTTTAAGACATGCTTGAAGTTTAGCAAGCTGTTTTTTTTTTCCGGCTTGATCGATAGATATAATTGAGTATCATCTGCATAACAATGAACGTTTATGGAGTGTTTTCTGATAATATTGCCTGAAGGAAGCATATATAAGGTAAATAAGATTGGTCCAAGCACAGAACCTTGTGGAACTCCGTGACTGACGTTGGTGGTCATCGAGGTTTCATAGTTTACATGTACAAACTGAGATCGATCTGATAAATAAGATTTAAACCAGCTTAGTGCGGTGCCTTTAATACCAATCAAATGTTCTAGTCTCTGTAATAGGATGTGATGGTCAATGGTATCACTAAGGTCTAACAAGACAAGAACAGAGACAAGTCCTTTATCTGATGTAATTAGAAGGTCATTATTTATTTTCACCAGTGCTGTCTCTGTGCAATGGTGTTTTCTAAATCCTGATGTTAAAGTCTTCAAATAAACTATTGTTATGTAGAAAGTCACACAACTGATTTGCAACTTCTTTCTCAAGGATCTTAGAGAGGAAGGGAAGACTGCGGTACATGACTATGGTACTAACTAAAGGTAATACTTTGAAGGACTGTGGTACATGGCCTGTTCGTAAAGACAGATTGATAATATACAGCAGAGAGGTGCTCACTAAAGGTAAAACTTCTTTAAGCAGCCTCGTCAGGACGGGGTCCAAGAGACAGGTAGAAGGTTTAGAAGTAGAAATGGTTGAAAACAATTTTTCAAGGTCGATGGGAGAGAAGTCATCCAAACATATATCAGGGTTTATAGCTGTTTCCAAGGATAGATCGGTACTGGTTGAGGGCAAGAGATTATTAATCTTGTCTCTGACAGTTAGAATCTTATCGTTGAAGAAGTTCATGAAGTCATTTCTACTGAGGTCTATATGAATACACGGCTCAACAGAGCTGTGACTCTGTGTCAGCCTGGCTACAGTGCTGAAGAGAAACCTGGGGTTGTTCTTATTTTTCTCTATTATTGATGAGTAATAGGCTGCTCTGGCATTACGGAGGGCCTTCTTATATGTTTTAAGACTATCTCGCCAAACTAACCCAGATTCTTCTAAATTGGTGGAACGCCATATCCTTTCAAGCTTTTGTGATGTTTGTTTTATTTTGCGGGTTTGATGGTTATACCATGGAGCGAACCTCCTCTGTTTTATTATCTTCTTTTTTAGAGGAGCTATAGAGTCTAGTGTCAATCTCAGTGAGCCTGTAGCACTATCGACTAGATGATCAATCTGGGACGGACTAAAGTTAGTACAGGAGTCCTCTGTTATATTGAGACATGATATTGAATTAAATACCGATGGAATCGCTTCTTTAAATTTAGCTAAAGCACTGTCAGATAGACATCTGGTGTAGAAACTTTTGCCTAACGGTGTACACTCCGGTAGTATAAACTCTAAAGTTATTAGGTAATGGTCTGATAAAAGAGGGTTCTGTTATTAAACTATTAGATGTTCTATTTTAATGCCATATGCAAGAACAAGGTCAAGGGTGTGGTTAAAACAGTGAGTGGGTTTCTGTACACTCTGACAGAAGCCAATTGAATCTAATAATGAGATAAACACAGTACTAAGGCTATCATTATCGACATCCACATGAATATTAAAATCACCTACAATAATAACTTTATCTGTTTTAAGGACTAAACTTCATAAAAAAACTATGAAAATTCAGATAGAAATTCAGAATACGGACCTGGGGCCCGGTACACTATAATGTGGCTTAGTGGTGAGCAGGGTCATCCTTCAATCAGAGGATCAGCGGTTCGATCCCCGTCTCAGCTAGCCCACATCGTTGTGTCCTTGAGCAAGACACTTAACCCCAAATGTCTCCCGTGCACGTGCTGTGCCTACGCTATGTGTATGAATGTTAGCTACTTCTGATGGGCAGGTGGCACCTTAGCTCCTCCCATCAGTGTATGAATGGGTGAATGATGTCATGTAGTGTTAAAGAGCTTTGAGTGGTCAGAAGACTAGAAAAGATCTATACAAGTACAGTCCATTTGCCATTCTAAAAGATAACAAACACCTGGGCCCAGTAACTAATAATAACATGTATTCACGTCTCAAAAATATGTTCAATACATTTATATTTCATTATTAAAGGTTCAGTCCAAAAACTGACCTCTGATGAACTCTGTCAGTGACTGGTGAACATTCATGACAAGACATGTATAGAAAGGATAACATGTGCTTGATTTGTAGATGCGGCGTCTGATCACACGGGGGGAGTGGCAGTCCGATGCCCAGGAGACCATGAAGACCGGCTCGTCCACCAATAACAATGACGAGGAGAAGTCAAGACAGCTAGAGAGAGAGAACAAGGAGCTCCAGAAGATCATCCAGGAGGTCAGCCAGGTCCTTTCTCTTTTCCCTCACATTTAGCAGGTACAGCTCTTATTAGGATTAAGATATATGTCCAGAAGATGGCATAGAATTAAGATATTGATCTTTAGTTTGTACATATGAATTTTCAAATACATAACAAAACAAACAAAAAAAGGCCTCAAAGCCTTCCTCAGCCAACATCATTTGCTCAGTCTCATGATCACAAGGCATTTCTCTCTCACTACTATATCCACAAACTACCAGTTCAAGAATGATCACTCCATTTTTCAATAGTTTGAGTAGCACACATTCAATATAATTTACTTCTAATGTACTGTGTGGAGGCAGAAATCTTGACAACGGATCTCAAAACCTGGGGAAATGAAATCCAAACTATTATCAGGGATTGATACCACTAGATGGATGTGAACCGACCAGTTAAGCCATGTTTAGGGAATCAGTCTGAAACATGTCTTTTCACACAACTCATGTCAACGATCAAACAAATTACACCATGAGCATACCAATAATAATAAACCAGTCTTTAGGATCAGAGGACTTGTCCCTGGAGAAGACTGATGAGTTGTTGTCATTATTGGTTCCCTCAGAAAGAAGAGCGTGTGTCGGAGCTGAGAAACCAGCTGTCTGAGCGACAGGCCCTGCGATCAAGGAGAAGACCGTCCACTGTCACCAATCAGAACCACAGCTCCCCATCCAATGCCATTCCCCAGAGTGACCCCAGGTCCCTGGCCCCTCCTCCGGGGTACCCTAACCCCATCTCTGACCTCCACCCTATCCCACCGTCCTTCGGCAACTCGTCCAGCCTCTACCAGCCGGACAGCAAGATCAGCCGAAATAACTGCCACACCAGCCATCTGCAGCTGCTGTACAAGTGAGGTGGTGGTGAACATTGGGTGGATGAGGACAGTAATGATGTTCAAAGCTACATATAGATGGAGAAAATAGAGTACGAACATAGTTTGAAAAATAAATCAGTATCTGTTGGAGCGGCTGACTCCAAAACCCCTTCCACCAATCAGATGATGCCGGAGGATAAACAGTTTTCGAGCAGATCAACATATTATTTTTTTGTTAATCATACAATTTTGTATCTAATCTGCCAGTGATTTATTATGTGCCATCCAGAGTCTGAGAAACGATCACTATCAGCTTAGCCCTGGCCTCCTTAGCTACAGGTGCTAGCCGTCAAGTTTCCCATTGTAACACTGCTCATAACAATGGTAGCAGGTTAACCATCGGAATTTATGTCAACTTCTGAAACTAAATGTTCTTGCCTTAAGATTAAAGAAAGACAAGCTCATCCCTTTAAGTTATATATGTGTTTGTTGGACTCTATTCAGAGCAATACACCACCCTTCAAAACCAAAGTGTGTTTGTGCAGCATTAGCCTCGGTCTTTTAGCATGATGCATAAGTGCATATTTAAGACCCCTTTAAACAGGCCTCTCATTTGGAAAGGAAACAGCCAGAAAAAATGTAAAGTCTTCAGACATCACTGCGTTAGTTTTAGTTAGCAAGCTACAGCTGACAAAGTCTGCCAGCTACTGTTGTAATTTCAGCTAAAAAAATAGATGGTCCCTGACAAAAAGGTGAAGACTGCTTTTGTTAAATTATGTGTGAAATCAAAGTCCCCCAAATTTTTATGGTAAATCTGCGTTATCATTGAAAACTGCAGTGCCAGAATGGAAAGACGGACATAGTAACAGTAGCTAATGGGGTGTGGGGCTTAGCTGGAGACCAAGATGTAATGGCAAAGCATTTATCATATCTGTACCATACAATATTGCCTCCTAATGTGTCTAGATAGTGCTATGTACTGTACTAAGAGGCTGGACGAAAGGACAGACTCCATGATGATGTCAGTTTTGTGACAAAGTAACTGGTTGTATCCATAAGATATTTTGTCATTTTAGCTCCTCTTGTTGAATGTTTGATGGTGGTTTTTACATTGTTATTAGTCTCTGTTCAAAGAGACTGCTGAGTCATTGTACATAGTTGTGTGTGTTCATGTGAAACCTCTCACTGTGGATGAACGTAGTCCTGTAGATTTAGGGCTGAATAGAAAAGTACACTGCTGTCATCTGTCAGTTATTTATTGTATCAAGTGTTGTGACTGCCACATTGAATTAGGCTAAAAGCATCAATTCAAACACCTTTAAGTGTTTAATGTTAGGCTGCAGCTGTGTGTGGATGTACAAGAAAGACAGGCATAAATACAATGGACCGCTTTCTACTGAAAAGGCTTAAATGTCAAACCTAAAGCTAATGCAGTTAGTTTTATTGGTACGTATTAAAAGTTTTTGAAGTTGTTCTTCAAGAGCTGAATTGTTTTCATGTCTTAATGAATAAATGAGCACGGTTTTGAAATTTGAATGTTTAAAGAGATATGAATTGAAAAGAAGGTACACAGTGCATTTTTAATTCAGTTTTTTTATTTCAGTTTCATCTGTCTGTGACAGCACATTTAGGGACTGAGGTGAAACAAAGCTATTTCAACCCACACTATCCAAACCTCTGACTTTTATTTCAGGCACCAAACACAGTACCCTCAGTTTTGTCTTGATTTAGTAAGAGATCATCCTGGAGCATGTCTTTGCTTTGACAACGTGAGTCAAGGGGACCACCATCGGTCAGTGAAAAAGAGATGGCGATCTGGCCTAACAGGAGCATGTTAACATTTCTTAGAAGGGGGGCGTGTTCATTCTTGTGGTAATCCTTAATTAAAATGTAAATAGTAAATTCAATAGAAATTAAAATATAAGCAGCAGCATATGGACTAAGGGCCTGATCAGACAGAGCAATGTGCGCAGTTGTTGCTATGCATCCAACGAATGAGTGCTGACACAAACCATGAACTGTAGGCTACCTAATAGTTAATAGTACAGTTTATATTAATGAAAACTCACCCGAAATCTAAATGATTTGCCTCCTGCTGTTTTCTGTTCAGATCATGGTAACTAGGGTTTGCACGAAGCAATGCAGATTTTACTCTTGTTGAAAACAATTATAAAAGCCACCCCAGGATCCTCAGATGCCCTCTGTCTGATCAGGGCTCCAGTGTTTCTGCCCAGCTGAAAGCTCTTTAGAAGACGCCAATCCGGGAGCACTTGAGGATGTTTCAGAGGCGCAGCTTTGGTTGCTTCTGATACGAAATATCCGTAAAGTAAAGATATCAGCCCACGGTAGAGTACTTGCTCTGGATGAAGCTCGAAGGGAGAGAGGATGGACCCGTCTATGTGTCTAGTGAGGTTCTGTAGGCAAGGAAACATCTCGGTGAGTCTATCATTTTGTTCAGATTCGGATCCACTTTATTATCCCACACGGGGAAATTCCTTTGGTCCAGTGCTCCAGACATGAGGACAACATAAAGTTAATAAAGTAAAAACAATAGCATAACGTACACAATAAAACCACAACATAGGTAAACCCTTTTCATTCCGCTCCACTGTGATTGGACAGCTGGGTAAAAAGTTGCAGTGACGAGCGCAGCGTTTTACCCAAAGTTTAACTCTCGGCGACCAGATAGAAAAGCCAAATGTGAAGCGCTCAGCTCAGAATAGACTTTCAGCACCTTGTGACACTGCTGGTGTTTGTAGCATAGTGTAAATACATGGCACTCCCACTGGCCTCAGGAAAAAACTCTTTAATGGACACGGCCCCTAATCCTACACGTGACCCATATTTTCGTGTTCCATGTCCGACTTGCTCTCCTACCAAAAGTGTTGGATCAAATCCTTCAGGGTTAGTTAATAGGAGCGGCCATCATATTGCCTCCTTTCACAGGTTCAGTTTGTTTCAACATTACACATTTCCTCTACAGCTATTAACAGACTTGAAAACAAAACCAAGAGGCTGAAATCACATTTCCCCTGTACAGGTTGCTGCTGCGTTTCTCTTTCTGCTGTGTTCATGCTTCTGCTTTTTTGCTCTCACTTCCAAATATAACTTTCTGTGGGAATTTTGTGGATTCCCTGATACAGTTTCAATAAAAAGGTTTTCATTCCAGAAAGGGAAATTACGGCAGGTGCTGGACTTCTTTATACGTTATAGTAACTTCAGAATAACAGAGATAACAGCAGTGGGCTTTTGGTTTCTTAATGCGTGTCTCTGAGCTTTAAGTTGTCATGGTAAAACATGGGATGACTTCTATCGTGTGACCAACATCTTTATTAAAACAACATGAGGTTATTTGGCGGCCCTGTAACACACACCTCTTCTCTTAGATTATAACTGTAGAGAAGGTGGTAGTATTATGGTAGTATTACAAGTCCTCCAAACTAAACAACAAAACACCATTACAAATAGTAGCGTTAAAGTTTGGTAAGATTCAGACTTTGTGTCAAAGTCACACTCGCTTGCAGGCTTTTTCTGAGGCTTTCAACTGCAATTCATCATTGACTTCAGTGAATGGAGTTCGCTACAGTTGTCATGGAGACTTTGGGTAATGATTTTGGCCAAACTTCTGTTTCAAAGGTCAAGAATAAATTCCAATACTCAATTTCGCAAGGCAGCACAGGATAATTACAAGTGCTACAGTATGTAATGTTTTCCGCACTGCAGCGTCTCTTTGAGACTGCTCTATATTTAAATTGAGGGTTACGCTTTTCTTTTGAATGTTTATTTTTCATGCTCAAAAGGACATTGTCCTAAACTCTCAGAACAAATATATTGTGTGATCTCTACCTGAGGTATAGATTGTGTCTTGACTCATGTTATCACTGTGTGGTTGCACTATTTGTTTCATTAGTGTGGGTTGTCATTAGCACTTTTGAAGTAACTAATAAAGTAACTACAGTATATGGTGCAGATGTATAAACCATGAGAACATTGTGCTACGTTCTTTCAAAGAGAGCATGTGTAAATATCTGCTGTTTGTTTGTTTGTTATGATGTGTATTAACTGTCGAGTATGTAAAGCAGTGAAGATGTAAGTGATGTTGATACACATGACAATATGCACACTGACTGTAAATAATGATGATGTAAATAATGATGACATGTGACTTTGCATATACAAGCTGTATTTCATGTGGTACAGTATTCAAAATATATTTATATATGCTGTAACATCTGATATCAGAGATTATTTGAAATGCAAGAATGAAAATAAAAGTAGTTGTTTTTCCCAAACTATCATTTGCATAGCAGTAGGTGTCGGGGAGGACCACAGTAGGACGCAGGACCAGGGTCCAGATTTAACCACGATCCATAGAAACCTGCGAGGCGAGAAGGCACAAAGACTCCGGGGGAAGAATTAGAGTTATTAATGTGCATTGATAGAACATGAATTCATACAGAAGGAGAGAGAGAAGAGGAGAGCTCAGTGTATCCTAAGATGTCCCCCAGCAGTCTAGGCCTATAGCAGCATATCAAGGGGCTGGACCCGGGCAAACCTGAGCCAGCCCTAACTATAAACCTGAGCCAGCCCTAACTATAAGCGCTCTCAAAGAGGAAAGTCTTAAGTCTACTCTTAAATGTGGTGACTGTGTCTGCCCCCCGGACTGAAAGTGGAAGCTGGTTCCATAGAAAAGGAGCTTGATAACTGAAGAATCTGGCTCCCATCCTACTTTTTAAGACGCTAGGAACCACAAGTAGCCCCGCATTCAGTGAGCGCAGCTCTCTAGTGGCGTAGTATGGTACTATGAGCTCTCTAGTGAGGTAGTATGACTCTCTAGTATAAGCTCTCTAGTGGGGTAATATGGTACTATGAGCTCTCTAGTGAGGTAGTATGGTACTATAAGCTCTCTAGTTGGGTAATATGGTACTATGAGCTCTCTAGTGAGGTAGTATGGTACTATAACATGGTACACGTCATCTCCCTCTATTCTCCCTCCCTCTATTCTCTGACGTAGTACGGTAAGCGTATTGCCTCACTTCCGGTTGCCAGCGTGTCTGTTGTCCGATAGCTTACTTTCACAGCTCCAGCTAAACCAAGTTAATTGTGTGATATTGTGTGATATTCTTTAGTACAAGCGGCTAAATTACCTGCTGATACCATAAGCCTGATCTGATTAGGAGAGACAGCATTCATCCCACATTGGATGGAGCGGATCTTATTTCTGCAAATCTGACCAACTTTGTTTGGGGACCTAATCCATGACAACCAGACTGGTTCAGACCAGGAAGCAAGAGCAGAGTTGTAGTCTTACACCCTTCTCTGCACTTCCATAAGAGCAGTTACCCACCCAAAACTATATAGGGACTGTGTCTGCCCCACGGCCACTTAAATTAATTAAATCTAAAGCAACCAGAAAAGGAGTTGTACAAAATAATCTCATAAAAGTTAACACCACCAACGCAACAGTGCAACAAAATAGGAGAATTAAATGTGGACTCTTAAATATCAGATCTTTGTCATCTAAAGCTGTTTTAGTAAATGATTTAATATCTGACAATCACATTGATCTATTCTGTCTTACTGAAACCTGGCTGTGTCATGAAGAATATGTCAGCCTAAATGAATCAACTCCTCCAAGTCACATTAATACTCACATTCCTCGAGGCACCGGCCGAGGAGGTGGAGTAGCAGCTATCTTTGACTCGGGCCTATTAATGAACCCTAAACCTAAATTAAACTACAACTCATTTGAAAGCCTTGTTCTTAGTCTTTCACATCCAACCTGGAAAACAATACAGCCAATTCTATTTGTTATAGTGTACCGGGCCCCAGGTCCGTATTCTGAATTTCTATCTGATTTTTCAGAGTTTTTATCACGTTTAGTTCTTAAAACAGATAAAGTTATTATTGTAGGTGTCTTTAATATTCATGTGGATGTCGATAATGATAGCCTTAGTACTGCGTTTATCTCATTATTAGATTCAATCGGCTTCTGTCAGAGTGTACAGAAACCCACTCACTGTTTTAACCACACCCTCGACCTTGTTCTTGCATATGGCGTTAAAATCGAACATCTAATAGTTTTTGCACAGAACCCTCTTTTATCAGACCATTACCTAATAACTTTCAAGTTTATACTCCCAGAATGTACATCGTTAGGCAAACGTTTCTACACCAGATGTCTATCTGACAGTGCTGTAGCTAAATTTAAAGAAGCGATTCCATCTGTATTTAATTCAATATCATGTCTCAATATAACGGAGGACTCCTGTGCTAACTTTAGTCCGTCCCAGATTGATCAACTAGTCGATAGTGCTACAGGCTCACTGAGACTGACGCTAGACTCTATAACTCTATAACTCTATAAGAAGATAATAAAACAGGAGGTTCGCTCCATGGTATAACCCTGAAACCCGCAAAAATAAAACAAACATTGCGAAAGCTTGAAAGGATATGGCGTTCCACCAATTTAGAAGAATCTGGGTTAGTTTGGCGAGATAGCCTTAAAACACATAAGAAGGCCCTCCGTAACGCCAGAGCAGCCTATTACTCATCAATAATAGAGAAAAATAAGAACAACCCCAGGTTTCTCTTCAGCACTGTAGCCAGGCTGACACAGAGTCACAGCTCTGTTGAGCCGTGTATTCATATAGACCTCAGTAGTAATGACTTCATGAGCTTCTTCAATGATAAGATTCTAACTGTCAGAGACAAGATTAATGGTCTCTTGCCCTCAATCAGTGCCGATCTATCCTTGGAGGCAGCTATAAACCCTGATATATGTATGGACGGCTTCTCTCTCATCGACTTTAAAAAATTGTCTTCAACAATTTCCTCTTCTAAACCTTCTACCTGTCTCTTGGACCCCGTCCCAACGAGGTTGCTTAAAGAAGTTTTACCTTTGATTGGCACCTGTCTGCTGGATATTGTCAATCTGTCTTTACTAACAGGCCATGTACCACAGTCTTTTAAAGTAGCTGTGATTAAGCCTCTTCTCAAGAAGCCCACTCTTGATCCAGAGGTGTTGACTAATTATAGACCGATCTCTAACCTTCCCTTCCTCTCTAAGATCCTTGAGAAAGTAGTTGCAAATCAGTTGTGTGGCTTTCTACATAACAATAGTTTATTCGAGGATTTTCAGTCAGGATTTAGAAAACACCACAGCACAGAGACAGCACTGGTGAAAATTACTAATGACCTTCTAATTGCATCAGATGGAGGACTTGTCTCTGTCCTTGTCTTGTTAGACCTTAGTGCTGCGTTCGACACCATTGACCATCACATCCTATTACAGAGATTAGAACATTTGATTGGCATTAAAGGCACCGCACTAAGCTGGTTTAAATCCTATTTATCAGATCGATCTCAGTTTGTATATGTAAACGATGAATCCTCGATGACCACCAACGTCAGTCACGGAGTTCCACAAGGTTCTGTGCTTGGACCAATCTTATTCACCTTATATATGCTTCCTTTGGGCAATATTATCAGAAAACACTCCATAGACTTTCATTGTTATGCTGATGATACTCAATTATATCTATCGATCAAGCCGGACGTAAGCAACCAGCTTGCTAAACTTCAAGCATGTCTCAAAGATATAAAAACCTGGATGACCTGCAACTTCCTGATGTTTAACTCAGACAAAACTGAAGTTATTTTACTAGGCCCAGAACACCTCCGGAATCAACTATCTAATGATGTGGTTTCTCTTGATGGCATTGCCCTGGCATCCAGCACCACCGTAAAGAATCTCGGAGTTGTCTTTGATCAGGACTTGTCCTTTAACTCTCACGTAAAACAAATCTCAAGGACTGCCTTTTTTCACCTAAGTAACATTTCAAAAATTAGACATCCTGTCTCAAAGCGATGCAGAAAAATTAGTTCACGCATTTGTTACTTCTAGACTAGACTACTGTAATTCCTTATTATCAGGCTGCTCTAATAAGTCTCTTAAATCTCTCCAGTTGATCCAGAATGCTGCAGCTCGTGTACTAACAAAAACTAAGAGAAGAGATCATATTACTCCTGTATTAGCTTCTCTTCACTGGCTCCCTGTAAAATCCATTGTCAAATTTAAAATCCTTCTCCTCACCTACAAAGCCTTAATTGGTGAGGCACCATCATCACCTCCTTAGGAGTCTTTGTGCTTTCTCGCCTCGCAGGTTTCCACGAATCGTGGTTGCATCTGGACCCTGGTCCTGCCTCCTGGTTCCTTCCGTGGCCCTGCTGGCGCACATTCTTTTCTATTTTACCTTCTGTATGAATTCATGTTCTATCAATGCACATTACTAACTCTACTTCTTCCCTCGGAGTCTTAGTGCCTTCTCGCCTCGCAGATTTCTGTGGATCATGGTTAAATCTGGACCCTGGTCCTACGTCCTGCTGTGGTCCTCCCCGTCACCTACTGCTACTATTACATGAATCATTTCTGTCATGTGCATTGAACGTGTTGTAACTCTGTTATGCTGTCATTCTGTACACATGACATCTATTTTTGTACTCTGTCCATCCTGGGAGAGGGATCCTCCTCTGCTGCTCTCCTGAAGGTTTCTTCCATTTTTCTCCCTGTTGAAACGTTTTTTTTGGGGGGACTTTTTCCTGAGTCGATGAGAGGTTCTGGGACAGAGGATGTCACTGTGTGCAGATTGTAAAGCCCTCTGAGGCAAATTTGTAATTTGTGATTTTGGGCTATACAAAAATAAATTGAATTGAATTGAATTGAATTATAAGCTCTCTAGTGGGGTAATATGGTACTATACAGGGAGCCAATGCAGAGAAGCTAATACAGGAGTAATATGATCTCTTTTCTTAGTTTTTGTTAGTACACGAGCTGCAGCATTCTGGATCAACTGGAGAGATTTATGAGACTTATTAGAGCAGCCTGATAATAAGGAATTGCTGTAGTCTAGTCTAGAAGTAACAAATGCGTGAACTAATTTTTCTGCATCGCTTTGAGACAGGATGTGTCTAATTTTTGAAATGTTACGTAGGTGAAAAAAGGCAGTCCTTGAGAGGCCTTCACAGCCTTGTTGTGTATACTCACTCATGCGGATGTGGTGTTGTTTGTTTTTAGCCGTTTTTTTTACGTCTGGTGATTGTGTTCATGTTTCAAAAATCATAAAAGTGGGGTTCCTTCTAGACGGAGATATATAGTCCCACAGTTCAGAACAAAGCGGTATAAAAACAGCTTTGTTCCAGCAGTCATCACTCAGGTGAACAAATTATAATTATAACGGTGCACTGATTTGTAATTTTATGTACTTTTATTTATTTATTTATTGTTGTCTGTGTTGATTGTAATGTGTGTCGAGATGGATCCCTCGCTTTCTTTTGCAAACTAAGTCTACCTACGGGTACAAATAAAAGTAACCTGAACCTGAACCTGAACCTTAATTTGTGCTGAACAAAACATATATTTGCCAGAGAGCTTATTTTCAACAATTTACAAAATCCAATGGAAAATGAAATTGGCAGCACTAGGGCATAATGTCCAGCCCTGTGCTGTATATGCAGCACGCAGGATTTATATTGACAGTGAAAAAAAACAGATTCAAGTATTCATCAGAGTGATGGCCTGAAAGAAGAACAAAGTCAGTTCAGTTTTATTAATCTTTTACATTTTTATTTTACAATTGTATTTTAATTTGTATTAGTGATAATTAGGTTAATACTGTATAATAGAATGTGTTAAACAATCAAACAGTCTCGCTCTGCAATAAGATACAAGTCATAAAATATAGAAGGGAAGAAAAAAAATATAAAAGGTGATATGGTAACTATTAATGATACTTAGAGTGTTACATTATTAATAATACATTGAGGCATCTCCTAAAACTATTAATAAGCTAAATACCAGTTTTGTACCAGTTTTTATTTAGTTCATGCATTTTCTATTATTATTTCTGCTAATATTCTATGTATATGTATTTGTTTTGATTGAATTATAGTGTTCATTCTGTACAAATTACATTTATTGCGCTTCTGGGAGAAGGATCCCTCCTCAAAAAAGGAAGAAACCTTAGGGAGACTAAGGTTTCTTTCTCTTTTTCTTTTTGGAGGTAGTTTTTCCTGTTCCGATGCCAGGGTCCTGGGACAGAGGATGTCATATGTTGGAGAGATTGTAAAGGCCTCCGAGGCAAGTTTGTGATTTGTGATTTTGGGCTTTACAAATAAAATGTAATTGAACTAAATCATTTTTGCATCTCCCTGTGAGGCAACAGACAGACAGTTTGATTGGTAAGTACAGATGTCCATTTTGTCCAAGGCAAATTCTTAAGATTACTGTTAGAAATTTCATTTCAAATCAAATGTAATGCTTGCAGTAGTCATACAATGCAGTAAAATTAAATAAATTTCCAGCTGTAGTGTTCCAGGCAGAACAGCAGTTACCCCCCAAAAAACAGCCTCGCCTCAGCCCCAGATAGTGTGGGCTTAGCCCCAGCCCACTGATGAAGAATACACATTTAGGCAGGTGCTACTTCTAACCCCCTATTGTGTTGACCCCTTGACTTGATCAAATGACAACTGTGTGTCTGCTCTCTGTGTCTGTAAGTTCACCAGTGTGCCGGCATGCTTCATTAAACTCACACCACCACAGCAACTTCTGAACTGGACTTGAATGATGTTTTTCAACAGCACTCAATTCCTAGAAACGCCCTTGTTGAAGACTCGGTCTTGTTAAGGTAACACACTACAGAAATAGAAACTAGCGCCAGTGGAGCATTACATGAAACATCAAACAAGTGAAATGAAGGAAAGAACAGATCAGTTTGAACCACACTGGGTTTTCTTCAGGTTGTGGTTGGGAAGGTGCTGCACTGAGACGAGCTGCATTGTTTGCAATGCATTGAGTACAGTCATTAAAGTATAGCTTCACCCCTAGGTCTGAGCCTAACTCCACACACTGCATCATTTTGAAAAATGCCAAAAACTAGGCAAGATGCTGAGCAATGATATGAATTTCATGACATAGCTAAGTCCCAACCGGTTGACTCTTTGTTATCATTTGCCCTGCAAGGTTCAGTGCTGATTTTAAACAACCCCTTGTCACTCCTAACTCGTCAAATACCCACGCTTGGTCAGTGTTCCCAAAGCACTAATACTGACGCATGGATGGTTTAGGTTGGTGTCTAACTCCAATCTAAACCCAGACACGCAAGGCCATAAGTTTTTATTTTAGAACTACCGAGGTCCAATAACATACCTTGCTAAGGGGGTTCAGGGACAGCCCCACCCCTAGTATAAATTATCTTTTAGCAGTAGTACATGAATCAGGTTAAATGTTGAGATGAATGATCCCCCTACAATCTGAAAATACAAAAGAGGCTAAATGATCACAAAACAGCTACGGTGGTCGCGGATGCTAAAACTCGGGCATGGGAGTACATCGTCGGGCAGTGAAAAGAGCACTTTGAGGAACTCCTAAACCCGGCCAACATGTCTCCTGGAGAGGAGGCAGCGTCTGAAGACTTGGGGGGGTCACACCCATATACCTGGCAGAGGCCGCTAAGGTAGTCAAAAAGCTCCTTAGTGGCAAGGCGCCGGGGGTGGATGAGATCCGCCTTGAGAAGCTGAAGGCGCTGGACATTGTTGGGCTGTCTTGGCTGACACGCCTTTTCAATGTCGCATGAGGGTCGGGAACAGTGCCCATGGACTGGCAGACCGGGTTGGTGGTTTCCATTTTATTTTTTAAACAGAGAGTGTCCTCAAATTATCGGGATATCACACTACTCAGCCGCCCGGGGAAAGCGTATGCCATGGTGATGGAAAGGAGGCTCCGACCGTTTGTCGAACCTCAGATTCAAGAGGAGCAGTGCGGATGTTGAGATTAATGTTAGTCATTCATTTAATATTCATATAGGTACACACACGTGTATATCTACATAGGTCTGTCTGTCATGATAACAATGTCTATCTATGTTGTGTAATTGTTAAATTAATTCTTTCTTTGATTGATCAGGTTTTATTCAGTGATTTATATAATTTATATCTTTGCAGCTGAGATAGCCCACATTTCAAATATGGAAGAATTAAAAAGACTATGTAAGTAACTATTAGTAATTCAGTAAAAAAAAGGTTAAATTAAATAATCAAGATAGTTGATAGAGTGGCCGTGGTTTTTCTGTTCCCGTCATAAAACGGTACCCTCTTTCTCAAGAAGATAGAGCGAGAAGACGTCAGCTCTCCTCTCTCTCTACACTCTTCTCTGGCCTTGGGTTTCTCAACTGTCCACATTGGCAAACCTGTCTAATGTGCCCCGCAGCTCCGACCTGCGACGCAGGATGCTGAAGATTTAGTCCAGCAACTATTGAGAGCAAGAGACTCTAAAAGAAAAGACTCTAAGATGAAATACTTTTTATAACTGGCAAAAGGTGCCACAATGACCCTTGCTGCTACGAAGGGGGGTGATAAGAGGACTCGGCATCCTGCTGAGAGAGATGAAGACGGAACCTCAACGATAAGACAACCCGGTTCTGAAGATATCAGAGAAAGCCGAATCCAGCGAGAGATGGAGAGTGTGATTCAACAAACTACAATCATCCAACCAGATGCAGATGACTGCATGCAGCTCAGCCTCCCATCTGCCCATCAGAGCCGTCAGGTGAAACCATACAGATGTCAATGAGTTTATAGATAGAAAATATCTGCGACCTAATGATCTAAATTAAATTACAATTACAATTTATATTAGATTAAGATTTAATTGATAAATATCAAATTTAGAAGTTTTTTCCTATTTTTTCAAAATTGGGTGGCGTCCAAAATTGAATCTTCTGTTAAATTCTGTTAGTTAAGCTAATGTTGGCTTATGGCGTAAGCTAAGTGTCATTCTTTTGTACTAATTTATGGGTTTATAAGGCATCATTACATTTGTTATAATTGTTACATATCTTTATTAATTCATTATTATTTATTAAATCTGCTACAAGCTACTACATACAGCTAACTCTAGCATCAACTGAAAATAAGCTTCCCAACAACGTGTTTTTTTTGTGTGTGGCATATCTAAAAATAGTGTGGTCGAAAGACCATAAAAAAAGAGCCAAAAATATACGTGCACACTATAGATTTCAAAACTGTGAATAAACTGTGAGTATAGTGAGAATAGTGAGAAGGTTCCCACTTTGAGGTTGAAAGTGAAGAGGGTCTGGCCGAGTTGAGTATGATGACTGACCCCGCTCTCTCTTTTTCCACTACTGGTGTCAGGGGCCGCTCTGTAGGCTGCTGGAGGAGGAAGCGGGGGGTTACCAGATTACCAGGGACTTCCCCTCCCCCTTCCACTCAGTGTAGCTTTTGAGGAACTGTTACACCACTGGAAACTCTTTCACTACTTTATAAAGTTATTTTACAGAGCCAGCTTAGGCAATTCATGGTATTTTACGTGTATTTCCCACACAAGATTTTGGCAAAAACACTATAACACTATACTATAGATATAGTGTTAATGTCTACCTGAGCAGAGAATGAAGTATCTGTGTGTGTGTGTGTGTGTGTGTGTGTGTGTGTGTGTGTGTGTGTGTGTGTGTGTGTGTGTGTGCCTAGTTTACTCGATAGAGCAGTGTATTTTTTGTGTTTTAAGGAAACGTGTTACAGCCTCTTTCACAGTGGACAATAAGAGGAACATACAACGTTATGGTTCTATTTCTCTGCGGTTTACAATTCAACCATAATGCTGCAACTTCCTCCCCACTGGCATCATTTAATATTTTCTTCCAACAGTTGACGGTACCTGCATTCAGCGAACTGTTGGTTTGTTTTAGTTTTTTTGCATTTCTTAGTTCCACATTCTAGTTCTAACACAACGACACAAACCTTGCATGCATACTTGCCTTTTCAGAGTTTTTTATTCAAATTTTTTACAGCACCACAGGCACCATGGCATTATTTGAAAATATCAATAAAAAATACAGTGACAAACAGCTGATCAAACTGATTATCTGTTTCAATAAATTATAAAATAAATTATGCATAAAATCAGCCCAAATACTGAAAACATAAATAAATAAATACATAAATAAAATAAATATCATAATATTTTGTTGAATAAATACATCCTTTCAAATAATTTTCCGTCAGCCTGTAGTGACACAATAAATACGCAGCAGTTGTAGTACATCTGCACAAATGACAGCTTGAGCATTGCAGTACATCGAAAGGTATTGACATAGTATTGAAGGCGAGTACATAGTACATAACATTATAGATCCATACAGATATCTTGGTTTACTTGCAAACTTTAAATGACTTGCTAAAAGTCTGGGTGTGAAGTCTACTCTGAAAGTCACACAGTGTGAAACTTGAAACATTCAACAGTCAGTGAGTCCATGCAGAGCAGCCGGCTGCAGGCCTCACAGTGGACCGTCTACATGTCAGTCACCTGTCCTCACAAAGCAAACACACCGAAGAATGTCTTCCCTGACTCGTCCTCCAGGCCCGGCAGCATCTTCTCTTCCATCAATGTGCTTAGTCTGTCCTTTTCCATCAGGTTGAACACAGCTCCCATGTACACGGAGGTGAACCAGCTCCCCTCCTCATCCGGATTGCTGCTGGCTTTCATTTGGCAGGTACTGCGGATGGAGTGCAGGATGGCCCGGTCCTCATTCCCCAACGAACTGGACCAGCGCTTTACAGTGTGACTCACGTGGACAACGGGCTGCGAGTCGGCGTCATCAGTATCGCTGCTGCTGCAATTGACCCGGAATGACGCTTGGCTGTAAACAAAGTAGAGGCCACTAAGAGGAATCACAATTTGGTTGTTGTTGAGTTCCAGCCCTCCTTGTAAGTGGGACTGGTCCACGTCATTCTTCCATTCCGCTGAGGTCTTCACAGAAGAGTTGTATCGTCCTGTTGGAGAGGATCGAGAGATGATGATGAAGAAAACAATTGACCATGAAGGCAAACAAGGACAGGGAGGATTGAAAAGAGTCTTACTATCCTTCATAATGAAATAGAAGTTTGTCTTTGACATGACATGCTTATAAATAAATAGGAGTTCACCCCAAGAACTTCCTGAAGAAGCCCTGGAGCCCAATCAGGAAGCCTTAGACCTTCCTAGAGGATTACTAACTCTACCCTAACACCCTCAAAAACTATTGCACTGATAAAAACCAAAAGTTAAGACTAAAAGCCCAAATTAATCACAAATACCGTTGCTATTAATTTTCTCATATCGCTCTTATTATATGTATCAAACAGCTCTGGGTATTCTTTGATACTGAATCGATTGCTTATATTTACCTTCTAAATGAATGGCTGCTCTCACATTTGAAATCTGCCTCAATGTATGGCGAAGATCTGGAAAGAAGAGAAGACAGAGGTTTATAAAATGTGGAATACCACCACAGCTCCAATTTTCACTTCTAGAATCAGTGTCCCAACAATACTCAAATTAAGTCAATTAAAGGAAAGGTGCTCACCAAAATTGTCTTCATCTTGTCCCGGGCCCTGTTTCAAGAAGAGAAGGATAGAGAGACTGTTACAGGGTGGCTGGGTTCAGTCGGCCAGTGAGAGACAGCCGTCCCTCCGATAATTCAGAGACTAATGTAAGACTTGTGTTCCCACCTTGGAGTGCCTGTTGACGACGAGGACAGCAGCAGCAGCTACGAGGCAGAGCGTGAACACCAGCAGGGCTGTGGTTTGCTTTGAGCTGGGTTTGGCTCGCATTGTTTCTCTCCTGGCTTCTGTGTGGACAGTGGCGTCCAGCAGTACCTTGCATTCACCTTCCATTGTTTTGAATGAGTTCCTTCTATCACTTCAAGTAAAGCAGAGCTCTCAGAAGCTGTATTGAGAGTTGTCTTTCTTCTTCTACTGTCACTCGGCGAGTGTCTCTTTTAAAACCAGTTACCTCCTGGGAAACTCCAGTGATGTCACAGAGTGAGTGATGGAGATGAGGAAGAGAAGCAGAAACGGGGAGGATCTTACACACCACACACTCCTACACACACACAGCATTTTTATGACTGTGTTATCCCATGAGCACATACACAAAGCCCCCTTTCACACCTCAGTGCACACACACACACACACACACACAGAGATTCACACGCACACACGAAAGGATACACATGTTGGCATCCTGACACTTCCATTGACAGATACTCACCCTCACAAACATGTTTTCATGATGAATAGATGAATTTAATTATTCCTATACAGTATATACCTATGGGAACATAAAATTGGAATTGATGTTTTTGATGCAATATATGACTAATTACCTGAAACTAAATCCTTTTCATAGTAATTTAGGTTACCATGGTGCCTATGACAACATCACAGAGCATCCATACAGTAGCAGTAACGACTCTGATGAGTAAGAATGTGTGGTAGAGTTATTATTCAGATTGAGTTAGATTTTATAAACATTTATACCACAGCATTTCAAAACAACCCTTCCTGTATAGCTGTCTGCTATACAGGAAGCCAAACTAACAAACACCCATTCTACACAATTACTTCAGTTTGGATTGACTTCTTGACCGTGCAAATACACTGACCAAAGATATGGAATCAAGTCTGTACCTCTTTTTATTTCATGGATAACAAATGATAATCCCAGATCTGGATCACTGCCAAAGAGTAATCAGCAGCTCTGTGGCCCCCGGGCCTATCTGCCACCACGTTTCATAGAAAACCCTTTTTCCATCCCACAAGAAGCCTGAAAACCAAACCTCATGGTCAAGATAATGTAGAAGGAACATTTTACAGTTTTAATTGAATCTACATGTATAACTGCACAGAGTGAAGCTTGTGCAAAATAGCAGCAGTTGTCAAGTTAAGGAGGCCTTGTGGTCGTATCACAGACCTCAAATCAACTATGTGACTCCGTCATGAGGATCAGACTTTTCATTCTTTACTCTTTTTAGAGCCACATTTCATCTGGTAAAAAGTCATACTCTAAATATGTTTTGGGTGGAGTGAAACCTTAAGGTGCTGAATGAGATCACTAATGGTATACCAGATAAGATGAGCAGTGTTGTTCAAAATATATCTGAAGCTGACGATCAGACAGGTTGCAAACAGATAACAACAGATAAGATATTTAAGCTTAAACCTTATTTGGAGGATAAAACTCCAAATGCATTCACCCCAACTGTCTAGTAACACCACATTTCATATGAAAACTATGTGCTCACAACAACAGCAAGGGCACTAGCTCAAATTGATGTTATCATTTTACTGTTGGCGTTTGTTGTGTCTTCCAAATAAATGTGACTAACCTTGGGGTTTATTTAAAACCTGGCAGCTTGCGTTTCTTGGCCCATGAGGTCAATGTTATCATCACTGATGGCCAAAAACAAAGTGCACATTCCTCAATAATTTTATTTTAATCTAATTAATTTGACACACAGCCACGCTGGGTTAAAGTAGTATTACAGCATGCTAGTTCTGGTTCATACTCCGTTTCATGTATTATGTGTCATTATGTTGTAATTTCTATGTTCTCCTGTTTTGTGGGTAGCCAGGGAGTTCAGTATTGTTTTTCTTTTTGCTTCGGTAGGCCAGTTGAACTTGTTTTCTAGTTAGTGTGGGGGTTTTGTTTATTATTTTGGCCTTAGAGAACATGATGTCCTTGCTTCCATTTTAGTTGGTTTGTCTTTGTTAGTCTCTAGAATTGTCAAATAAATGCTACTTATTGTTCCATAAGCCTGGAAGATAGCTCAGAGCATTTAGCCTTTTCTGTCCATCGACCATCGCTTGAGTGTGGAGTGGGAGGAGGGGGAGGGGGAGCCTACTCGGGAGGCTCGGAGGCAGCTTGCCTCTAGGTTCTGAAAGATTACTTCCCATCCATTGGAAAAGAGTAAATATAACAAGATCATTGTTTGTTGTCTGGCTGTAACTTAGAAGATTGTCAGGGATAACGTAATACATTTTGTTTCGGAAAAGAAATGGACAATTACTTCTCTTTTCAACAAATCAGGCAGATTACAACAAGACGCGTAGCTACAGGCGCAGCCGCTTTAAAAAGGCTTGACAAAGCAGGTCAGGCCAAACGGCATAGTGGGCCTGTGGAGCGAGGTTGTGTGCAAAACCCATAATATGTGATTAACGGAAAATGTACAATGTGCTCGCTCGAGCCCTCACTTGCTCCCACACACTATAGCGTACATGCAACTATCACAACATGAGCTGCATTCCCCCTTCCTTATTACATACTCCATAGCTCTCTCACAGCCCAAAGGCTGACTAGCTAGGTAGCTAGCTGGCCCTACCACATACCACCATCACAACAGGAAGGCAGTTGTGAAATAGTAAAGCCCACCTCTTGCTTGATTTGATTGGCTGCCACGGCCAAGTGTAACATTGACGAGCGATGGCTTTTTTGGTGTTGAAAAATTTAGAATATTTTGCCTTTTATGTGTCTAAAAAAGGCTAAAAAAACGTGACACGTGGCGCAATAGAGGAGCACCCAATACCGCTGTATCATAGGAAACCAATGGTTTTTACTAGCAGCACGTCTCGGTGTGATCGGATTAATGTATTTTTCAAATAATTAACTCATCTCTTTTTATACTTCAATAATTGGATTATTTCACAGTTCAACCTGAGGGCTAAGTAGTTTCACATAGAACTGTACAAAACTCCATAGACATTTTCTTAGCATTGATTAAACAATAGTAGTAAAATCTGGGCACTCACAATACTGTATTTAAACTTGATTATAATGTAAATATTATTAAATATTCACTGTAGCAATTAAACAAGAAGAACAGACGGACTGAGTATTTACGAGCATTTACTTAACTTGATAAATAGTAATGTATGAAGTAAATGGGGAAGAACATTATAGCTTTGACCACAAAATCTCATTCAGTGAGAATGACTAAATTTGCTTTTCCAGTGAAGATGACTGAAGTAGCTTGGGTATGCCAAATAACAACATGACAGGAAGGATGTGGAAATGGGCATTTTTCCCCCTCCTATTATGGTCTACAGCCCACTCTCACCTACTTTCACTAAGTGCATGCATCTAATTTTGCATTACAATTTAAAAATAATTATCGAGAAGAAAACTCCCCTCGTTGCAGTACATCACACTGCTCTTGACGGGTTTTTTTATTTTTTCTATTTCTGCCACAAGAAGCAAATTCCCTTCATAAAAAAATAACTTCAACTGTCCCCAAAGCCACAAAGGAATACACTGTGTTTTTTTGTTGATTGGCCCATTGCTCAGCTTCCTCATTTCAAAATGAGAGCTTTATATAGACATCCACATATCACTGGTAGATATTCAGCTAACCTCAGCAATTTGGTGCAAAAACTCTCTGCTGGTAAAAAGTGGACTACACAATGAATATACTGCTGTTAACACATAGTTACAAATTGATTGCCTGGTCACCTGAACCATGGGTTTGTCATTATGTGAGGTCACGCTCGCAAGAAGGGCCAAAATCATTTGACATGCACAAGGCGGGCAAAAGCCTTGGCATACTGACCTCCAGCTGCCATACATGGAAATGAAAGGAACAACACGAAGGACACCTTTATGTGACTGCGTGTGGCAGGGTGGGATTCCTTTGGAGAAAGGGCCAGAGCAGTCACCTGATCACCATCAAGACTACCAGATAGACCGGTCAAACCCAAAATGTAGTAAGGATGAACTAAGAATTCAATTCAATTCAATTCAACTTATTTTTGTATAGCCAAAAATCACAAATTACAAATTTTCCTCAGAGGGCTTTACAATCTGTAGACATATGACATCTTCTGTCCCAGGACCTCTCATCGGATCAGGAAAAACTCCCTAAGAAAAACTTTCAACAGGGAGAAAAAGGGAAGAAACCTTCAGGAGAGCAACAGAGGAGGATCCTCTATCAGGATGGACAATGAATGCCTGACAGGTTCTTTTTTGCAAGTCAACTGTCAAAGTCATGTTTTCATACATCTTGGCGGCCCAGGGAGATGCAATTCAAGTGAGCCATGTTCAAATCCTCCATTGTGGATGCAGCTGCTCTGAGTTGTGGCCAGAAGGCCATCAGTGGTACATTTGTAAACCAAGAACCTGTTGGTGGACAGTGAGGGAAGTTATTAAACTGAAGAAAAAAAAGAGGGGCCTTGGGTTCCAACTTTCAGACAGTATTTCCTTGAAGGTATTTGTCTTACACTCGGTTGTACACACAAAAAGTGGCTGTAGTTGGGTGAAGAAAATAATAGAAAGCTTGAGAATTTCAGCTCCTGGCTACCGTATCCTCCACACACCCTGCATGAAGTGAGCATGATTATTGGATTGTAGAAAAACTTTTCCGACATCACAATGGTGATGTAAGCTATTATATTGAGTTACTTTAACAGCTCTCTAGAAAGCAGTGTTCCACTGTATGTGTCTGGGCATTTTATTGTGAAGGAGAAAATGGAAGGAGGAGAAGAGAAGAAATGTTCTAGGAGTGTGTGAAAAGAAATAAAGTGGTTGCCATCTTGTGCAGACTACAGAGCCCCGTGTTATTATTTTTTTACTATTATAAAGTATAGGCGCACCATAACCCTCGGCTACAGTGACGATGGTGTGCCTTCATATTACTTTTGAGGCAAAACATTTTCTTACTTTTTCTTTTGCTTCAGTCTAATCCATTTCAAGTTCTTGTGAATTGACATTAATTTATGCTGGCTCTTCCCCTACATTATGTATTTAATAATTCTTCAGTGAGTCTTTCACCTCATACATGAACTAGGTCATACTCTAGAGCTAGTCTGGGCATTTGGTTTTCCTGTTTGTGATACTGTGCAGTGAACATGTTGTGTAAGTTCCTCCCTTGAACCTAATACTTTCTGGGGGGTTTTCAAACATGCTTTTAGCAAGCGTCAGATACAGATACAGGTAATAACTAATATCTGGCCTATTGTCAGTCTACAGAATTTATCCCAGGTGGCGAAAATGGCTGACCTGCCTGCAGCTTTCTTTCCATTTTAGGGAAAGCAAGCAGCACATCACTCATTCAGTAACAAGGTGTGTGGAGGATGTGGAGGAAGGTTTCAGGTTGATGATTCTGAGGAGAGCAGGGGGGAAACCCCATGTTTTCCCTTCTTGGTTTGATTCCATTTTGAACACCTGCCAAGTGACAGTAATTTCACCATAGACTGTTGGTCTTTAAAATTCCATTTGTCAGTAATCGTTTTGGGCATCTAGCCAAATCCTTTTCTAATGGAGCCAGATGAAAAGCATGTATGTACAGCATCTATCTACTCTACATTGGACTGTTTGTGTTTGTATTTGGACAACTGAACATTACAGACTCATGCGATAGTTGAACATGTGATTGTGACACCATGAGCAGTGACATTTTTGAACTTTACTTGAGAAAGATAAAATGGAAACACCATCCACTTATAATCATACTCGCTTTCCCCATTCATACACCACAGTCCTGATGGGCAGGTGGCACCTTGCATGGGAGCCCCTCCATCAGTGTATGAATGGGTGTGAATGGGTGAATGATCACATGTAGTGTTAAAGAGCTTTGAGTGAGATTGTCCTGTTTAAACAGGAAAGGGACAAACACAAACTGTTGTCACAAAGTTTAAAGCATAACATTGTCTAGAATATCAGTGTAGAATTAAGATGTCCATTCATTGATATAAACAGAAACTAAGGGGCTGAGCCCAAACTTTGAAAAACAACCCAAAACCAAAAGTGTGTGTCTACATACAATACATCTAGCTGTATGGTGTGTCAATCTTTATCTACCATTCATCTGTCATCTGATCCAATGACAAAGTCATCTGATCCAAACAGAAGCAGTGAAATTGCTAACCTCTTTCCAATGAGGAAATTGAAATAGAAACCATTCCAGAGGATAAGACATGATTTAGTCACATGGAGGACCAGCACATTCATTTGAAAATGGTATGTGAGGATTTCAGAAAAAAAGAAAACACCAAAGTTATGCAACGGTGGCTGGATAATGAGGCAATGCAGAATTCCCATTGAACTTTCTACCTGTCTAGGCAAGCCACGTGGAGGCTCAGGAGAGAGGAGGGATCGAAGGGGTGGAGAGGTGTCAAGTTTTGTAGAGGTGGATGAAACTCGATGTGAAACCTGTGGTTTCCTGTCTCCTTTTAAACCACTGAGCCGTTACGTATGCAGAATGTTTTTTCCTGTTAGGTTAGGCTTGTTGCAACACAAAAGCATTTTCCACAATCACGGAGGAAGGGTTTATTACATTACAGTGTGACTCGTATTTATAAGGTCACCACTAACATATTTGAATTGAAGCTATAAATAGATTCTGTATTCAGTAGATTCAATTCACTGTGTTTAAATTTGGCCACTTCTAAGCAGAAAACTTTGGAGAAATAAATCTGGAGACTGTCAGTCGTTAGCCACTGTAGTTAGCCTGCCCACCCCCATAGTCGGTGCGGGGCCAACCAGCCGTAGCTCCAGCTAGCTGTTCCCCGGCAGCCCCCGAGCAGCAGGGAGGCTAGGTAACTGTCCGAAGGAAGCAGAAGTCAACGCAGAAGCACACGGTGCACCACCAACCTCTTCACGTTTCTAACCGGTTCGCCCCACTCGGCGAGACACCCGCTGAGGAACCGACTCTGGTTATAGGTAGCTCCATAGTCAGAAACGTGAAGATAGTGAAGACAGGGGTCACAGTCACATGCATTCCGGGGGCCAGAGCGGGCGACGTTGAATCCTATTTAAAACTGCTGGCTAAGGATAAACGTAAATACAGTAAGATTGTAATACACGTCGGCGGTAATGACTCCCGAATCCGACACTCGGAGGTCACTAAAGTTAATGTGGCATCGGTGTGTTCATACGCCAAAACAATGTCGGACACCGTAGTTTTCTCTGGCCCTCTCCCAAATTTGGTCAATGATGAGATGTATAGCCGCATGTCATCATTCAACCGCTGGTTGTCGAGGTGGTGTCCAGCAAACAATGTGGGCTTCGTTGATAATTGGGAGACTTTCTGGGGAAAACCTGATCTGATTAGAGAGACGGCATTCATCCCACGTTGGATGGAGCGGATCTCATTTCTGCAAATCTGACCAACTTTGTTTGGGGACCTAATCCATGACAACCCAGAGTTCAGACCAGGAAGCAGAAGCAGAGTTGTAGTCTTACACCCTTCTCTGCACTTCCATTAGAGCAGTTACCCACCCAAAACTATATAGGGACTGTGTCTGCCCCACGGCCACTTAAATTAATTAAATCTAAAGCAACCAGAAGAGGAGATGTACAAAATAATCTCATAAAAGTTAACACCACCAACGCAACAGTGCAGCAAAATAGGAGAATTAAATGTGGACTCTTAAATATCAGATCTTTGTCATCTAAAGCTGTTTTAGTAAATGATTTAATATCTGACAATCACATTGATCTATTCTGTCTTACTGAAACCTGGCTGTGTCATGAAGAATATGTCAACCTAAATGAATCAACTCCTCCAAGTCACATTAATACTCACATTCCTCGAGGCACCGGCCGAGGAGGTGGAGTAGCAGCTATCTTTGACTCGGGCCTATTAATGAACCCTAAACCAAAATTGAACTACAACTCATTTGAAAGCCTTGTTCTTAGTCTTTCACATCCAACCTGGAAAACAATACAGCCAATTCTATTTGTTATAGTGTCCGTATTCTGAATTTCTATCTGATTTTTCAGAGTTTTTATCAAGTTTAGTTCTTAAAACAGATAAAGTTATTATTGTAGGTGACTTTAATATTCATGTGGATGTTGATAATGATAGCCTTAGTACTGCGTTTATCTCATTATTAGATTCAATCGGGTTTTGTCAGAGTGTACAGAAACCCACTCACTGTTTTAACCACACCCTCGACCTTGTTCTTGTATATGGCATTAAAATAGAACACTTAATAGTTTTTCCACAGAACCCTCTTTTATCAGACCATTACCTAATAACTTTCGAGTTTATACTACCAGACTGTACACCGTTAGGCAAACGTTTCTACACCAGATGTCTATCTGACAGTGCTGTAGCTAAATTTAAAGAAGCGATTCCATCTGTATTTAATTCAATGCCATGTCTCAATATAACGGAGGACTCCTGTACTAACTTTAGTCCGTCCCAGATTGATCATCTCGTCGATAGTGCTACAGGCTCACTGAGATTGACACTAGACTCTATAGCCCCTCTAAAGGTTCGCTCCATGGTATAACCCTGAAACCCGCAAAATAAAAAAGGAAAGGATATGGCGTTCCACCAATTTAGAAGAATCTCGGTTAGTTTGGCGAGATAGTCTGAAAACATATAAGAAGGCCCTCCGTAATGCCAGAGCAGCCTATTACTCACTAATAATAGAGAAAAATAAGAACAACCCCAGATTTCTCTTCAGCACTGTAGCCAGGCTGACACAGAGTCACAGCTCTGTTGAGCCGTGTATTCCTATAGACCTCAGTAGTAATGACTTCATGAGCTTCTTCAATGATAAGATTCTAACTATTAGAGACAAGATTAATGGTCTCTTGCCCTCAACCAGTGCCGATCTATCCTTGGAAACAGCTATAAACCCTGATATATGTATGGACGGCTTCTCTCTCATCGACTTTAAAAAATTGTCTTCAACAATTTCCTCTTCTAAATCTTCTACCTGTCTCTTGGACCCCGTCACGACGAGGCTGCTTAAAGAAGTTTTACCTTTGATTGGCACCTGTTTGCTGGATATTGTCAATCTGTCTTTACTAACAGGCCACGTACCACAGTCTTTTAAAGTAGCTGTGATCAAGCCTCTTCTCAAGAAGCCCACTCTTGATCCAGAGGTGTTGGCTAACTATAGACCGATCTCTAACCTTCCCTTCCTCTCTAAGATCCTTGAGAAAGTAGTTGCAAATCAGTTATGTGACTTTCTACAGAACAATAGTTTATTTGAGGATTGTCAGTCAGGATTTAGAAAACACCACAGCACAGAGACAGCACTGGTGAAAATTACTAATGACCTCCTAATTGCATCAGATAAAGGACTTGTCTCTGTTCTTGTCTTGTTGGACCTGAGTGCTGCATTCGACACCATTGACCATCACATCCTATTACAGAGATTAGAACATTTGATTGGCATTAAAGGCACCGCACTAGGCTGGTTTGAGTCCTATTTATCGGATCGATCTCAATTTGTATATGTAAACGATGAATCCTCGCTGACCACCAACGTCAGTCACGGAGTTCCACAAGGTTCTGTGCTTGGACCAATCTTATTCACCTTATATATGCTTCCTCTGGGCAATATTATCAGAAGACACTCCATAGACTTTCATTGTTATGCTGATGATACTCAATTATATATATCGATCAAGCCAGACGAAACCAACCAGCTTGCTAAACTTCAAGCATGTATCAAAGATATAAAAACATGGATGACCTGCAACTTCCTGATGTTAAACTCAGACAAAACTGAAGTTATTTTATTAGGCCCAGAACACCTCCGGAATCAACTATCTAATGATATAGTTTCTCTTGATGGCATTGCCCTGGCATCCAGGACCACCGTAAAGAATCTCGGAGTTGTCTTTGATCAGGACTTGTCCTTTAACTCTCACGTAAAACAAATCTCAAGGACTGCCTTTTTTCACCTACGTAAAAAAGCGATGCAGAAAAATTAGTTCACGCATTTGTTACTTCTAGACTGGACTACTGTAACTCCTTATTATCAGGCTGCTCTAATAAGTCTCTTAAATCTCTCCAGTTGATTCAGAATGCTGCAGCTCGTGTACTAACAAAAACTAAGAGAAGAGATCATATTACTCCTGTATTAGCTTCTCTTCACTGGCTCCCTGTAAAATCCAGAGTCAAATTTAAAATCCTTCCCCTCACCTACAAAGCCTTAATTGGTGAGGCACCATCATATCTTAAGGATCTCATAGTACCATATTTCCCCACTAGAGAGCTGCGCTCACTGAATGCGGGGCTACTTGTGGTTCCTAGAGTCTTAAAAAGTAGGATGGGAGCCAGAGCCTTCAGTTATCAAGCTCCTCTTCTATGGAACCAGCTTCCACTTTCAGTCCGGGGGGCTTGCACAGTGACCACATTTAAGAGTATACTTAAGACTTTCCTCTTTGATAGCGCTTATAGTTAGGGTTGGCTCAGGTTTGCCCTGGTCCATTCTTTCCAGCCCCTTGATATGCTGCTATAGACCTAGACTGCTGGGGGACAACTTAGGATACACTGAGCTCCTCTATCCTTTTCTCTCTCCTTCTGTATGAATTCATGTTCTATAAATGCACATTACTAACTCTACTTCTTCCCTCGGAGTCTTTGTGCTTTCTCACCTCGCAGGTTTCCACGAATCGTGGTTGCATCTGGACCCTGGTCCTGCCTCCTGGTTCCTTCCGTGGAACTGCTGACGCACATTCTTTTCTATTTTATGTGAATTCAACGTGTTGTAACTCTGTTATGCTGTTCATTCTGTACACATGACATCTATTTTCGTACTCTGTGCATCCTGGGAGAGGGATCCTCCTCTGCTGCTCTCCTGAAGGTTTCTTCCATTTTTCTCCCTGTTGATAGGGTTTTTTGGGGGAGTTTTCCTGAGTCGATGAGAGGTTCTGGGACAGAGGATGTCAGTGTGTACAGACTGTAAAGCCCTCTGAGGCAAATTTGTAATTTGTGATTTTGGGCTATACAAAAATAAATTGAATTGAATTGAATTGTCATGGGACACTACTTTCCCCTTAAAATTCCACTATTACTTCCAATAATGCTACAGCTGCTACTCATTGAACATTGACTTATTTGATCAAGGAGTTTAATAGAGACCTTGAAACATAGTGCCAAAATTCCTCTCAATTACACGAGAGTAACACTGAAATAATAGTTTTTGATGCAAATATGAAAGACTGACATTTAATATTTATTATAGTAGCAATGGGTCAAACGCCAATGTATGATATGAAAGGTGACACTCGCAGTGACAAGGATTTTTAGCCTCTACTATTGGTTTTATGGCTCACATATTCTGCTCTCATACACTCATTTTAAGCAACATGATTCAGTCATGGATTCAAACCTAAAATTCAAAAAGCTGCATCAAGACAATAACAAAGTATTTATTTTACTGCCACACACTGCACTAGAAATGTGACTATTTCACTATTTTATTTCTTTACTGTTTATTGTTCCCTTTGTTGGTTCTGTGATGATGCATATCATCACAGAACCATACTCTCACAACCAATAACTGTGTGGGAGTTAGAGAAGGGAGATAATGACTAATGTCCTGTATCACCAACAGTGATGACAAGATTCAGCTGAGTAATGATGTCATCTAAAAAGCACACAGTGAAGATCTGACAACATATCTTACAACATACAGGACCACCAAAGGACAAAAATAAAATAGCCTACTCATGACCAGCAACCAAAGGTACATCAGAATCAGAATCAGAATCAGAATCATTTATTTGCCAATTACGTTGCACATACAAGGAATTTGACTCGGTGAAAGGTGCATAAAAATAAACATAGACATAGAAAAAAAACAATAAAAATAATAAAAACAATAAACATTAATATTAATTCATTTTAATTAACAACAGCAATAATCGAGACATAATTCAAAGATAAGTATGGTAAACAACAAACAGATAACAGTACTTAAAAACAAGTATATATTATAAAATAAAAGTGGCAAGTGTATTTTAATAAGAAAAGAAAAGATGTGCAAGGGTGTTGAAGGACGTTGTCCTGGGGATGTAAGAGTCATACATTTGTCATCTGTTGAGCAACCTCATCCTTGTAAACATACATGCAATCCAAAAGTTTGTTTTCAATAATGGCTGAAGTGACCTTAAAATAGGGTTGAGCATCGTAATGGTTCCTAAGTCTGGAGTTCTCGCACATAGTCTCAAATATGCATCTCATAAAGCCAGGGTTTAACGAGCCGGCAGACGAATTCTGCCAAGAACAGACACGTTTTCTTCAGCCTGACGGTTGTATTGTTCAATACCACGTCTGTACCCACAGTCAAGCGAAGAGACAATGTTTGTTGTTCCCTGTAAGCCTGACTTGATGGCATTATCAACATGCGATGTACAACTCTCGTGTTTTACCAGCCTTCCTTAAGATGTTTCAAGTCTTTAAATCCACTTGCTGTCCAGATAGTTTCCCCTTCAAAAGAAGACATGGAAAGCAGAACAGGGTTTTTTTTATACATGCTAGCAGTTAACCAAGTTTTCCTTTCAATCCATTCGTGGTTGAATTATCTCTTTTTAATCTTTTCCTTCTTGAGCTATGATTAAGTCATCCGTTCAACGTGGTCCTAAGCATTTTACTTTTTTTACTTTTTCTGCAGGGGTATAGTGCTAAATCGTACTGTAGTTAAATAATCGGGTCACCACTACTGTTGTAATGTTAACGTAAGTACAATATAAATCCCTCTTTAGGGAGCTTGCAAGACCTGTACACCCTTGCACCATTAAAAACAACCAATGGGATGCTTCTGGGGGCCCTGGCCAGCAGGCCCCACTCACCATCTGAAAGTTCACGTTGAACGTGCGCACACATCCGCATATGGTTTGTCGGTCCAGAGCTACAAGTGCAGTTGGTCCAGTTCTGCTGTGCCCCACTAACGGAAACGAGCAAGCAACTTCAGGCACAACGACAAAGTTACACACACTACAAAGCAATGTTTACAGAGAAGAGATTTCAGTCAGAATATAATGGAAAATTGCTACATTTTTATAATGTAGTCAAAGTTGAGTTTGTCATTATAGTGTCTGAAATAGAGAAAAGCCTATAACTGTGCCCTCTGGGGGGGTCGTGCACCACGGGACCCTACTTCAAAAACGCCCATGAGAGAAATCTGTGTTCATTGTGTTTCTCCACTCATTTATTCAGGTTTTTTAGTATGTGTCGCTATCTTCTTCCTGATACTATTGATACCAGTACCATTTCTTCTACTGGCAAACTTATTTGTATATTATGGTATATAGTTTTATTGTTGTGAAAAACACAGCTAAGGACTAAACCAGTAATATAAATGGTGTATAACTCTTCCCATCAGGCTTCAGAATGTGTTTGCTTGCAGCACCACCATGTGGTAACACTGGCTGCTCATGGATCTATCACTCATCTGTGCTCCTAACATGAAACTAACAGGAAGAAGGTTTACTTACACTGAGGGAGCGAAACAGAAACACCTGCATGTTGTAGTGCGATGCAACACAGCAGCCTCTTAACTCTATGTTTTCTAGTTATTTTAGTATTTACTCAGTCTATAGTGTTCTTTTAGGCTATATATAGGCTGTACTCTGCAGCGTTGTTTGGGACCATATTATATTGAAAGGTGATTGTAACAATTGTCCACCCCATTTCCATCCATCCATCCATTTCCATCCATTTTCATCCTCTTATCCGGGGTCGGGTCGCGGTGGCAGCAGGCCTAGCAGGCCGACCCAGGCTTCCCTCTCACCCGCAACACGTTCCTGCTCGTTCTGGGGGATCCCGAGGCGTTCCCAGGCCAGCTGAGAGATATAATCCCTCCAGCATGTCCTGGGTCTTCCCCGGGCCTCCTACCAGTTGGGCGTGCCTGGAAAACCTCTAACGGGAGGCGTCCAGGAGGCATCCTGATTAGATGCCCGAACCACCTCAGCTGACTCCTTTCGATACGAAGGAGTAGCGCCTCAACTCCAAGTTCCCTCCTGATGTCCGAGCTCCTTACCCTATCTCTAAGGCTGAGCCCGGCCACCCTACAGAGAAAACTCATCTCCTTACCCTATCTCTAAGGCTGAGCCCTGCCACCCTACAGAGAAAACTCATCACCTTACCCTAACTCTAAGGCTGAGCCCGGCAACCCTACGGAGGAAACTCATCTCCTTACCCTATCTCTAATGCTGAGCCCTGCCACCCTACGGAGAAAACTCATCTCCTTACCCTATCTCTAAGGCTGAGCCCGGCCACCCTACAGAGGAAACTCATCTCCTGACCCTATCTCTAAGGCTGAGCCCGGCCACCCTACAGAGGAAACTCATCTCCTGACCCTATCTCTAAGGCTGACCCCGGCCACCCTACGGAGAAAACTCATTTCGGCCGCTTGTATCCGAGACCTCGTTCTTTCGGTCACGACCCAGAGTTCGTGACCATAGGTGAGGGTCGAAACGTAGACCGCCCAGTAAATTGAGAGCTTTGCCTTCCGGCTCAGCTCCCTCTTCACCAAGACGGTCCGGTGCAGCGCCTGTTTTACTGCTGCAGCCGCACCGATCCGTCGGTCGATCTCCCGCTCCATCTTACCCTCACTCGTGAACAAGACCCCGAGATACTTGAACTCCTTCGCTTGCGGTAGGCACTGCGTCCCCACCCGGAGGGAGCAATCCACCGGTTTCCGGCAGAGCACCATGGCCTCAGATTTGGAGGAGCTTACTCTCATCCCCGCCACTTCACACTCGGCTGCAAATCGCCCCAGTGAATGCTGGAGGTCATAGTCCGAAGATGCCAACAAGACCACATCGTCTGCGAACAGCAGAGAGGCGATCCCGAAACCCCCGAACCCGACGTTCTACTCCCCCCGGCTGCGCCTACATATCCTGTCCATGAACATAAAGAAGATCAAATTATTAGACACACATTAAATATGTAATGAAATCAGAAACCATAGAGATGAATCCACAGAACTCTGACTGTGTCTACAAAAATTAAAAAACAGTTTCACAAAGGTAGCAGTCAAGATCATTATAGGAGTTCTTACGTTTCTGCTTTCAGCTTGGAAGATAATAAGCTAGTGTTACTTTACAGACTACTGTCAGTCAATGGCCATGTCCAAAATGATTAAGTGGACCTTTATAACATTAGCTTGTACTGCCTAGATAATATAAACTATTCAGAACAGTGGTGCATGCTGCTTTTGCACATTAACATAATAAACACATTATATTGATTGCATACTAAATGTATTTATATGGATTTACAATACATTAAATGTGTCTAAGATTCCAAATATTTTCTGGTCCCTGAACACCAGCTAGCAAAGAGGGCTCCACAGAAGATTAAGGATAAAGAAGCGGGTTGGATATGGAGCTTTAGATACATTTAATCTAAATACATCTGTAACGGCCCCTGCCTATCACACCGTACAAGTGTGGTGTTGCCAGCTATTTGTCCCTGTGTCCCTGAAGGTGTCATGGGAACGTGGGTGTGGCAGAGTACTGGGTCCAGGAGCACCTGGGTCCAGGAGCACCTGGGTCCAGGAGCACCTGGGTCCAGGAGCACCTGGGTCCAGGAGCACCTGGGTCCTGGAGCACCTGGGTCCTGGAGCACCTGGGTCCTGGAGCACCTGGGTCCAGGAGCACCTGGGTCCAGGAGCACCTGGGTCCAGGAGCACCTGGGTCCAGGAGCACCTGGGTCCAGGAGCACCTGGGTCCAGGAGCACCTGGGTCCAGGAGCACCTGGGGAATACCATCTAATAAAAATTAAATTAAATAGAAATTAATATAGGCTGATACAAAAGCACCATGTACCATATTTTAATTTGGCTAATAATAGCCTATTAGCTAGGCAGTACAAGCTAATGCCATGAGATCTTTAAATCTGTCTGTAAAGTGCTAGACGATTTAGATCAAAGAATGGCGACTGTAGCAAATTATCATCTAATCATGCAAACATTGTGTACCATAAAATAAGTTGTTCTTTGTTTGCATCTAAAACAGCATCTAATCACAAAATGTAAAAATGTAAAGTACAACGTTTTCACTAATAATACCATGATTTCAAATGAATAGATATAGTCTATTGTTAGCAGTATCAGTGGTAGCAGTAGTAGCCTGGGACAGGACCAGGAGGGATGCTGCTGTGAAGCTGTTCAGATCGAGCCTCCTTCTAGCTTCATCCATGTTACCGTAAAACCGGGACTAAATGTTCTCTACGAATTGTGGTAGGATTATATTCTGGAGTACACGTTGGATTTCTACGGAATTACCTGCATTATTTTATACGTGTTCAACTTTGTGTCTCACTCTGGGAAATTTTCAGTCCTGTGATTTAACGAGGCGTGAGTAGTTACAGCAGATTGGCGCCGCTGTGACTTTTAAACACATTACGGTTTTATGTTGCCAGGGAGGGACTCACACGACACAATGGAGCTGCAATGCCGCTGTAACGCTGGGTAGCAGGAGCCTGTTGTTGCGGTCCACACAGCCTTCTTCAGTGTCCTCAGACACGGAGCTAACGGAGCTAACGGAGCAGCTTTGTGAGATAACCAACAGCTCCGTTAGCTAGGTGGCTAGCTAGCTGCTGTCACTCTTACTATTACTGGCTGTTTCCCTGCTAACTCGGTATTATAACTGCCCGGCGAACCGGTCTGAGAGGTATTATGGACTTTCCCTTTGATATTAACCAGGTATTCTCCGAGAGGGTCTCCATCTTGGACCACAGCCTTGTTGCAGGTCGTAAATCAGCAGGAATGTAAGTCAGAAGAAGTGAATTCCGTTTCTCTCCATTGTAACATGAAGTGTTATTTGTAGCTAAAGTGACCAACAACAGGAGCATCTCTGGGTCCAGAGACACACGTGAATGCTGCTGTTGTTTTGATGAAATATGTGCTTCTTTTTTTGTTTTGTCTTTTGACATTTCCATTACGTAATAATAATAATAATAATAACAAAATAACAGGACAATATTGAGAAAATGACGTCAGGGTGTGTGTTCCAAACTCCTCATTAAAGATGGTGAAGGTGAACTCAGATTGAGCCACCATGCCCACCTGGAGTCCTCCTGTACCGGCTGGCTGTGAGGAAGCTGGGCCACAGGGCCACAGGGCCACAGGGCCATACTCCTCCTCTGCTTCTCACATTCATTCTACTGTTGCCTTTGTCTTTGTAGGCCACATCTTCAAGCCCACATAGCCACAGTTATTGATGAACTTGGGAGAGCTTCAGCAAAGGTATGTCTCTGATGGTGTTTATGATTGTATATGTTGTGTGTAAACGTGTGAGAGAGTATTTTTATAGATGTACACTGTGTGACCTCAGAAACAGAACCTATATTCTGTATCACTTAGAACCAGTCTTTCTGATAACACCTTGTTCACACTGTAGTAGTGACACCATTAGCAATCCTGTCATACAAAATTGAGCATGCAGACCTCATTGCTCTGTGCAACCGTTGTTGAGTGGACGCTGCAATCAACTTCACCCCAGAAATGTTCAGTGGGCTCGATATGAAGGGATTTAGGTCGTCATGACATTAGCAGAACTTCATCTGACATAACATTCCTAAACCATTCCAGTACCAATTTTGTGTTGTATGACAGCTCGCATTATGTTGAAGGTAACCATCATCCCCTTGGGGGATGCACAGTGGCAAAACACATTGTCTTTACCTGATGATGTTCATGACTGGTATGGTGATAATCAAACCAAACTGCTCCTTGAAATTATGCTTTTTAATTTGCCGTTTTTATTTATTTATATTGTATATATTATATTTGGATACAAAAATAACTGACTTAGTAAATTCTCCATACATTTGGTATGTGTTTATGTATTGTTATATCTCCTGAACGCTTTGTGCTATTGCAATCACATTTGGTTGACATATGTAGATATGAGTGACTCTAATAAATGTGGTGCCATTTGGCCAATAGAGGGCGGTGTAACAGCAGCAACTATAAAGCAGGAATCTCTGTCTGTATTGGTGTGTGCGTCCTTTGCACATCTCAAGAACCCTTCATGAACTGTACTTGACCCTTGGTGACGCTTCAATGTTAAGAAACTTTGAGTAAACCAGCAGCGGGGCAGCAGCAGGGCTGCAGGGCTCCAACATAATGCAGCCGAAGGATCCTTCACATATGAAGAGATTATAAGAGGGTATTGAAATATGTTATTTTTAATTTCCAGTCAAATTCCCAAATATCTAAATCCTTGTTTAGACCAGCGAAAGGAAACAGCCTCATTCAGCTGTGTGGGCCAACTCCCAAATATTATCATTGCTTCTGATTTGTTTTCATTCATTTTATACCCCGATACTGAGCCGTATTTGTGCAGGCACTGCATAAGTGCAGAAATGGAGAGAAGTGGGTCTTTTATAAAAAGCAAAATGTCTTCTGCAAACAGAGCTATTTTATGGATTGTTCCACCTCATCCACTATTTCTTGAATTTGTATATCTTTGACCTTGGGTCTGTATAGAGCAGGTTGATCCAGGTAACAAATTATTCTCCAAAGCCCATCTCTATCAATGTTTGTTCCAGGAATAACCAGTCAACTCTGTCAAATGCTTTTTCAGCATCTAAGCCGAAAAGCATTGAGGGTTGTCTGTCTCTTGAAGCTATTGATTATAGGTTTAGGGCTCTTATGTTGTTTGTTCCTTAATGACCTAGGATGAATCCTGTTTGGTCTGGTTTTATTATTTATTTAATGTATTTTTTGATTCTGGTAGCCAGGATGGAGGTCAGGATTTTATAGTATACGCATAAGAGGCTTATTGGACGATATCTGGTACATTGCAAGGGGTCTTTTCCTTCTTTATGTAGGACCGTAATGATGGCTTCAGACCATGATTTTGGTGGGTCTCCCGCTTTTAATACATAGTTATATACTTTGCATAGTCTAGGAGTGAGGTCATATGCACATATTTGTCAATATATTTTATCTAATAAGATAAAGTTTTCGGTCTGTTCATCTCACTTCAATCATTTTATTGCAGCAAAATGGGATTGTCAAGCAGACAAACTGACCAACACTGTCATAAATGTTGCATGCACCTGACAAACTGAACTGTTTGTATTACATTCTACATAGTCCAACTTAACTGAATGCAAACGTGTGTGGACTGCTGTACTATTATAGTTATTTTGAACAATACAACTTGTACAAAAAAGTTATGCAGCCCCTTCAGCAACTGGGGAATTTGAAAGTAAATGACTGTTAAATTAAAATAAAATAAAATAAAACATGTACTCTTAAATTAAAAGACATAGAATGTGAAACTGAATGGCAACGCCCACGTTGGAAGCGTTGTCGGTTACAACCACCAGGGTTTTGTCTTCAATCCCCCATTCTTGTGCTGCATTTTGCAGGAGGTCTGCAATGTTTGCCCCGGTGTGACTTAAGTGTACTGGTCTAGTTTGGAGAACGTGAGACAGCAGTCACTAGTCCTCTCTGAGATAATGTGCTGTTATAGTCACATAGGAATCCACTGCCCTTGACGTCAACGCATCACAAGTTAATGCAACTCTTTCTGCTGTACTCAAAGATTCCTCAACTTTAAGCTTCACTTCTCTGTAGAGCTTGGGCACGGCTGTGTCAGTGACGGAGTCATATACCTGGGCTCCAGTAGCGGGCCGTGCATTTCCCACCTAGGCCTTCAGTGATGTCCTACACAGTCCTCCCTGAGGGATTCCATGAATCCACCTCTTAATACCATCATTATGACACCATGGCTCTAGAAACTATACATTTAGACAGAAACGCATTATAACTAGGTATTGCATCACCTTAACATAGCGTAGTCCGTCTTGAAAATGGCGTTGTTTGTATTTCTGCGACCACACAGCATGTGAGCTAAAAGGAAGTAAACCAACGTGCTGTCACTCTGCACTCTCAGATACTGTATCGGAGAGCAGACAGCAGAACTCGCTCCGTGATGACGTGAAATGATGAAACTGATGTGAAAATGTATCGGTGCATTGGAGAGGAGGAGGGGACCATCACTCCCGCTCAAGATAGTAAGTAATTAAAGGGATAGTTCAGGTGTTTAGAAGTGTGGTTGTATAAGCTTCTTCTCCACTGTCAGTGTTCTACTACAGTAGATGGAGTTTGCAGAAACAGACAGCGGTACCAAACGGACACCTAAAAAAATCAATATCAGTTAAAGTGTAGCCATTATATTTATCTCTATTGTCTTCAAAGCCACAATAACACAAACAAACCAATCGAGGCAGAGGTAGACCAGCAGCTTCAATGTTCGAGAGGTCATTTACATTTTTGTTTTCAAAGGAGTTCATAGATGACTGCTTCAGTTCCCTGTCAGAAAGGCCTGTCTGACAGCAAGATAAAGCCGAGAAAATATTGTATATATAGCAAAACCCTTTTACTGATAGAGATATTTGACGAGAGAAGACATTTGGTCAGAGAGGCTTTGTGGAATCTATTGTCATCCTTGAAAAACCTATTTCACTTATATCCTAATCATTTAAATGGTGTGTTTTAATGCAAATAACCAGTGCAGATGACAGGAACAAAGTACAGGACTGTCATGATCCTCTGAAGTGCTGAAGTATTACAGACACAGATAAGCTCTGTGCGACTGTGGCTCAGTGGTGAGCAGGGTCGTCCTTCAATCAGAGGATTGGCGGTTCGATCCCCGGCTTCTCTAGCGTCGATGTGTCCTTGAGCAAGACACTTAACCCTGATGTCTCCTGTAGCTGCGCCTACGGTGTATGAACGTTAGTTACTCCTGATGGCAGGTGGCACCTTAGCTCCTCCCGTGAATGGGTGAATGATGTCATGTAGTGTTAAAGAGCTTTGAGTGGTCAGAAGACTAGACTACTGATTATAATTACACATTAGTATAAATCATTTGAAGTCAAATACACATTCTCCAGACATACAGTGATGACATTACTCTTGAATATTTGGTCCAGTATTTTTGACCGGGCTAATTAGGGCCTATTATCTTGTTACATTTTTTTATTAAGGGAAGGGAAGATGATTGAAAAATATGTTTTTGATATTTATTTTGGTTAAATGAATCGTTATATTAATCTATTAAAAAATAGCTTCCTGATAGACAGTTATGTGCAGCCCTGATGCAGAAAGGCTCATCGTGTGTCAACGGGTCCCAACCAATCCAACTGCGTGTCCCGATGGAGACCACATGGTCTGTTTGACAGCTCATGTTGGCTGGGTCCAGACCTTTGAATCCACCTTCCCCACCAAGTTTGAGTCATCTGATTTTTCTGGCATCGTGATATGAAACAGGTTAAAAAGTAATCCACCAATAAGCACAGCAGAGGGACTAACAATTACCCAATCAGAGCCAGGGGTGGGACTTACACCATTGTCAGTGGTGCAGCGGATCTGAGTAGTAACAATACCATCCTTGGAGACCGCTACAGACGATACTGACGCTGCTATGGAGCTGTTCTAAATGGATTAAAGGTTCTGAGAAGCACTCTGCTTTCATGCGTGGAACATGTATTATTTTACTCTGTCATTCTCTGGCACATCCTCTCTGTGGCGTCTTTGTTGGCGTTTCACGGCCCCTCTTATGTTCTCCTCTCCAGCCTTCCTTATTTCTGCCTGTACGGGGCCTCTCTTTGGTGTTTGGGCTGCTGAATAATAGTTTTAAATTTGACCTCCTTGAGCAAGGTTTTAATGAAGATGCATGTGTTTGGGAAGTAGTGAGCATACGACTGGATAAATGAGATTTAAATGAGAGTTTGTAAACGGATGGTTTGATATAGTTTCTCTGTTGTTACACGACCCCCTTTACTTCAATTCATCAAGTCTTTTCCCTTTTTTGATTCTTGGTTCATTGTGGAGACATCCATTTAGGGATTCAAAGTATCACAGGGTGGGTAGTGATATGCTGATGGTCATTATGAGGTTGATATTTTGCAAAGTAAGGTATTGTTGAAAGTATTCTTGTGGTCCCAAAACTCTGATGCCATATCATCGCTAGTCCTGACAACCCTTTTACTGTTGGCCCCGCTTAACAGTGTTGATGTTGGCTGTCCACAGGCCCAACAGCTCCCAGCATCTATAACCAGTGCTTCCAAGCTGCAGTCCCAGAGGCACCAGCTCTACCTGCTGAAGGACGGAGAGAGCAATGGGTACATGGCACACCCTTCCCTCAGCTTTCACTCATCACGCACGCACACACACACACGCACACATGTTCACTGTTTGTCTCTCCAGCTGGACCTGTGGAGCTCTCTGAGCTCACAATGCATGGACATGGGACATGCTGTGTTTAAAGCTCATGGCAGCAGTTGATACTTGTGATGTGAAGAGTTATTTTTTTTTTTCTTTATTTAAAAGGGACCATGTACAGTTCAAACATAAATGTCACCATTTAATACACTGTACCAGATTATAGCTTCAGCTAATTTGCATCTGTAGTCCCTTGACGGGTCATAACAAACATAACACAATAGCAAACAGTACAGGATGAAAGACACAATACAACATTATTCAGAGCACAGTCTTACTCATTGCTACTCTACTTCCTCCATCCCAACCAAACTCTCTGCCCCTCCTCTCCCCCACATACAGAGGACGTGGTGTGGTCGTGGGATTTCTCAAGGTTGGCTACAAGAAGTTATTTCTGCTTGTAAGTCACCTATTTTCTTTAATTGAATTCATTTCTGACTTCTCGGTCCAGCCATAATTCCACATCCTTCACTGATTATATGTCTTTATGAACTTGCTTTATCAGCTGTTCAGGTAAACTGGTTGTATTTCCTCCACAGGACCGACAGGGTGCGCACATAGAGGCAGAGCCACTGTGTGTTCTGGATTTCTACATAGCAGAGGACTTTCAGCGACATGGCTACGGGCTGGAGCTGTTTGATTTCATGTTGCAGGTGAAACATTCCTCTCTGTGGGGCAAATGACTAGTAAGCAGACTCCATGTAGTGGAAGATGTTTTTACACTCCCTTCAGGTTCCTTACTTCAAAACATGAATCTTTGGGCTTGAACGCTCGCCAAGATAAATGTTGTGATGGAATGCAGGTATGAAGAATGTTATTGTGACAGCACAGACCTTATGCCTGGTAGAGCTGATAAGGTTGGCTGGTTCCAGAAATATGTTCACCACTGTAAATATGTGTCTGTGAAAGCTTTCTTTTAATGATATCCACAATTATAGTCTCTGGCTTTTTGATGCTCATACCGATATCTATGTTTGAGAGTTTGTAAACTGTATAGATGTACTGACCTGGCTAATTTCTCTGTCCAGCAACTAACTAACCAGCCCCTACATGAAAAATAGAACAACGTAATGCTTCATTCACACACTCATGTCACAGCTTACAGCACATTGCGATCAGCAGATACTCAGTCAATACAACTGATTCACCAGATTTAGTAATGTGCTGATGTCTTCATTTCAAGTCCACAGAAAAGCTGTGACTGTACTGCTCCACTGGGCAAGGAAGATGAGCTGACAACAGCCATGATGGTTGTGTTTTAGCTCCGCCCCATATCCCTGCCCATGTTGATACGTTTTTAAATCTCTTGGATGTCCAGGGTAAAAGCACTTCAGCTAAAACTCTGGGCTTTAGTTACTCTTTAGCAACTTGTTTGAGAGAAACGGAAAGAAATCTGCCACCTGCGTGAAGATGATGATCACAGTTCATAGCTGTGTGCTGTTTATCAGTGACAGCATGTTTTGTCTTTCTCCTCTGCAGCACAAGAATTTAGAGCCGGTTGTGATGGCTTACGACAGGCCCTCACCCAAATTCCTGTCTTTCCTGGCGAAGCATTACTGCCTGACACCAAGTGTTCCTCAGGTACAGTCTGTACTTTCTCTGGATGTGTAACACAAGACAAAGCCGTGGTATTAGCAATCCAAGGTGTTAAAGGGTAGGTTCACATTTCAGGTGCTTACATGAGCTTACTGTAATCTTTCTTTCAATCATTTTATTTCCAGTTGAACACTTAAACACTTAAATGTTTCCCTCCAATAGATAGATAATAGATAGATAGAACCTTGTTCTCCTCTTCCAGCAGTGGTGACAATATTATAGCTATCTTTGACTTTGAATTGGGACATATGATGTTTGTCAGTTTAAAAGATCATTTTGCACGTCACTTACGCCTCTCTTGGGTGTTTTGTTTATAAATTCAGTATTTTCAGTCAACAGTTCAGTCAACAGTTCTACTGCAGTTTGCTTGACTAACATTATATGATATGTGTGATTCACCTTGAAGGTATCCACCAAAATAAGCCAGTACCAAATAGCATAGAAACCTTTCCAGTCAAGTGATACCTGCAATCCAGACTTTTTGCGCCCAGATCTGAAACAATAAATAATGCAGTTTGTCCGAGCAGGGGAGGGTGGGCGGAGGGATCTGGGTTGGACTGCAGAGTGGATTTAAAAAAAAGTTGTGAGCGTGGCCTCATCTACCATGACATTGTCAGTCCAGTACCACTCAAAACATGAGTTTGAAGCATGCCACGTTAAACCATACCGAGCCCCTTAACTTAACTACCATACTCATTTCTTTCTGAATTAAGGTCCCATGGTGGTCCACTGGAAGGGGAGGGAGACTTCTTCTCTGTTAAACCCATCAGCCTCATGTCAGTTTTGGGAGTCACATTCTACCAGTTAATCATTCATCAACATTTAAGATGATCAACTTGACAGTTTTGAATAAGGAGCTCCAGTTTATGAATTAAGTAGCTTGTGAAAAAAGATGTGGCAGGTTTAGTAGCTACAGTTGTTATATTTCAATGTTTCAGATACATACTGAATCAACATTTAAGAACATAGAAGGATCAGACGATATTTAAGGACTCGGATCAGCATCAGGGCCAAACTGTCTGAAATTCTTCTGGTGGTCTACAGTGTTAGGCGTGTTCGTACTGGTCTTGAGTCATCAGTCACTCCTTGTACATGTTGGCCCAGAGTTCCAGCCTCTTGTTTCCACTTGATGACACTTTAGCAAGTTCTGTCTTCTGAATAAATACCATGAGATGTGGTTGAAAGATCCAAAAGCTAGTAAGCAGACCTTTGAGCTTAGATTATTTTTGGTTCCATAGCTTTCTCCTCAAGACTCAACCTCTATGCTCATAGCTACAGGAAGCTCACTAGCACGCCCGTATAAGGAGCTCAGATAATGTAAAGAGACAGGGGGATCAGGCTGAACACACTGTCGGTGTAATACCCTGCATCACTCTAAAACATCATCACTCACAGCCATCTTCATCAGGACCCCTGGACTTATGGTGTCTTTCTCTTTATTTGGTCCAGGCCAATAACTTTGTGGTGTTCGAAGGCTTCTTCCTCAACAGATCAGGTAACGTTGCTACTCCTCTGATGCCATTGCTTTGTTTTTTGTTGTTGTGAAAGGTGTTGTGTGATAGTTTTGATTCCCTGAGGTAATATGAGCATTGAGGTCTGGATAGTGTGTGGGTTGAGACGTGACGTCCCGACCAGCTGAACCTGTATTTGATTGGCTTCCTTGGACGAACTTTCTCAACCCCAAATCAGTTTACGTTTGTTTTGGAAAAAGAAGCTGCTCAATGCCATAACAACCACATACTTCTGAATACTTGTTGACCAGTTGAGTTCCATCACATATGTTGCATGCTACAGCGTCACAGCTTTTCAGTGAATTCTTGCTTTTTGGCATCACAAAAGTCCCCTCATTAGAGAGTCTGAGTCTAAAAATGGCTCTCGACTCAGGACTGCTGATGTGCTTTTATTCCAGTTCCAAAATCTTTTGTTTCACCAAACTCTCCCAGGCTCGCCCATCCCCCCTCTGACGGATCAGGGGCTGTACGGCTGTTTGTAAGGACTTTTATATCTTTTCTTTTCTCATACGTCCCCAGCATCACGCCCTCCTTCCTTTGTCCCATAATTATGTCCATACTATATGTATGACGCTCTTGGTCTCACTTAGTTTCTCAGCCAGTGTCAGTTCCTCTATGCCATTACCTGTATTTATTTACTTATACAGGTACAATATATGGCATGTATTGTGCCATATATTGAACCCAGAGAGCCACAACCTGGAGACCACCTCAGACCCCCACAGACCCCCTGACTAACAGGACAATACCTGCCTGGTTCCTGACCCTCCAATGTCTCTACATGTGTGTCAGTTGATGCTTTGTGTGACGCTCTGCCCCCCTTAAACCACCTGAATGTGATCCCTGTAAACTATAAGAGCATGTTAAGAAGTTAGGTAGCCTCTTAAATGATTGGATTGCTTCATTGCACTAAATAGGAAGGGCTGCCGTTCCTCCACACAGAGTACAGACATACTCAACAAGGCCAATGGTGCAACAGCTGCCCTGCAGGGGCAGACACACCCTGTTTTCTAGTTTAGAAGCAGAAAACAGGAGCGACTGTAGACGGAACAGATAGTCAGTGTGTTTAACAGCTGGCTCAAGTGAGCCTCTGCTGGGATTCTTCTTAGTTCAAATCATGCAGGCTTGATCATTCTAAGTTCACTCAACAGTTGGTTTCTGGTTTCCATAATATTATCCACCCTCACGTCTGAGTTTATCTCTCCAGCTTCTTGGCTGTAATCTGCCGACTCAAGACGCCTTGACCGTTCAGCCCTTTGTGGACTACTGGTCACGGTTATCCCTCTAGAGGAGAACTAGTGAAGACATAATATATTAGATTGTTATTATTTATACTCATCAAGACATATGGAGTGTGCTGTTATATTATGGGGTAGCATGTTTTATAGTCTATGAAAGTTTTCTATCAATTGAAACTAAAGCCAGAAGAGCTGCCTTCCCTCTGCTTCCCCTGGTAGCATGGCCGTTGTGTTTCATAGCAGCTGGCACTCAGCGATGGCTAAAGAGGCCACAGTTAGCTTGATCATGTGCAAACTTGAATTCGACATGACTTCTCCAGGAAAGGAGATTACATTCAAATCCGATTCACAAACGTTTCCACTCAATGGCTTGATATGAATGTGTTTTTCCTTGAATCCATTTAAACTATGATTGAAATCTGATGATTATGACGATTGACGTTTGTGGATCATACTAGTAATACATTATTATGTCATCATGCTAACGCTCACCTGCATGCCACTTTAGGTTAACGGGGCTGTTGCAGTGTGCTGGTGAGTGTGTGTAAGCTGAATAGATCACCTGACCAACAGAGACAACGTTTTTAGAAATGCATGTTTTCCTTCAGCACCAATAACAACCAGATAGCATGAAAGGAAGCAAGCTGCATGTCTGATACAAGTTGTACATGTAAGAAACATTGTAACAATATGGCTGCTGTGAGACGGAGGCTACCAATCATTCATTTGTGTCAGAGGCACCTCATTAAACCTGCATGTTGGATTCTTGTTCTCTTAACCTTCTCCAGTACTGTGAGCAAGAGCAACTATTTCACATGGCAGAGAAGATGATGTCTCTCAATGAGTCCAGTCTTTGGTTCATGTTTTAGCAGACATTCTGCTCCTGTCACTAATCTGGTTCAAGTTGATCTGGAGACCAATAAGTGAAACGTGTCCTTTTAAGCTTCCACAGCCTTCACTGGATCATGTCCTAGCACTGGCAGAGGAACTCCTGTTATCATGTAGCGTGTGAAGGCCAGAGGGAGGGAGGTGCCATCATGTTCTGAGTGTGTTCTCCTCCACAGCGGCCCAGTTGAGAAAGGTTCCCCTCAGAAAGCCGGACGGAGAGATCAAACCCTACTCCTTGATGGAGAGAGAAGGTGAACAGCCGTAGGTGACTGTGTGGTGTATGACAACTGTTTGTTGTGTCATGTTTGTATTTGATGAGGGGAGTTTATATGAAGCCTTGTACCATGAGATGGAAGTTAAACTGTATTATATTTAGTTGCTCTGCATGTGCTCTATGATGCCACATAGATCAGAGTTCATAACATGTTTAATGCCCTGAGTTACAAAACCTGAGCACAAGGGTCAGACGAGGTCTCGCCAACCAACAGTCTATCTCAAAATAAAGGTATTCATAATGCAGATTAGTATTAACATTTGTAACAACTGTAAGATGATTATCTTTGATTGAAAATAGTCTTATAACAGGCTATAAAGGGCCACCCCACCAATCTAAAACATCCGTCTGTCTCCTGTGACTCTGGGGAGCTTTACAAAGTCTGGAAGCATCCCATCCATGACATCATCGGGGAGAGCACCAGGCACACAGGGCCTCACAAAGGACATGGTGGAGACGGTGGGAGGCTGAGGATGTGGTGTCTTTAGAGCTGTTACATCCTCCAGCAGCAGCAGTGCACTACGAAGTTGCTGTAGTTCTCTTCTACAAGCCTGTGTATTCTTCACCAGCTCTCCAGGGGGCCATGTCAAACAAATCTGAGCAGTTGTTACCAGTAACAACAGGTTCACTATCTTTTTCCCTGTTCAGTGGTGCTTCAGGAGCAGCGGGCTCGTCCTTGGCCGTTTGCTCCTCCTCACTCCCCCCAGCGGTCGGGATCCTCCCAGTGCTCCCACTCCCTCAGCGTGGGATCCTCCCAGTGCTCCCACTCCCTCAGCGTGGGATCCTCCCAGTGCTCCCACTCCCTCAGCGTGGGATCCTCCCCCAGCAGGGTGCCCCCTCGTGCCGCCCTAGCTTCTGCCCCTGGGGGCAACAGGGACCAGAGCCCACAGTCCCCTCTCATCGAGCGCTGCAGAGCAAGACGCAGCAGGTAAGAAACAACACACTCACATTTGCAGCTTTTAAAATGTTTCTTTTAGAGGTGACACGTGTCATCTTTCAACAAAGCATTGACCTGCAGGATGAAACACATTAGAATGGGGGTGTGCTGGGATCTGTTAGTCAGTCTGCATGTGTACGTTCAGTATACCTTCAGTAGCTAGCGTAGCACAGACATGCTAACGCTAGTTCAGGATGTGCTCACGTGCTATGCTAATGTTAGCTCCACAGCTTTTAGAAATAAATCTCACTATCACACAACCAGGACCAGCTCCAAATCCAACATGAAGATCATCGGAGAGGTGTTGACCCTGGGCAGAGCTGGATGAGGCTGTGTTATGATTGGCCAGTCTGCATTGGAGGGCGGGACTTAGCGAAGGGTCAGTTGCCTCTGTCCCCTCTGTTAAGACCCCAGCTCATTCAGTGGATTGCAGCCATAATATTTGAATGTTCCAGAGAGCATTTATTGTCTTTCTCTCCGTACAGTATACAATACTCCGTTCCTTCAGCGCTATGGTGTACGCAATATTAACAAAACAATAATTTTAAAGACCAGAAACAAGTCCCAAAACAATACATTGCAATTCAATTTAAGCTGCTAATCTAAGTGAGGAATGGGGACAACACTGTTTGAGATTATTTCAGTATTGAGTAGAGAGCACTGAACAGGCTGTAATCCACTTCAAGTTGTAAAGGCTCGGATTGTTCTGTCTGACAACATTATGGAAAGAACCCTCTTTCTTCTCATTAGTCTCTGATTGGGTCCAGCAGCTGCTCGACCACGTCTTTCTAAACATGGTCTCTCTCTTTCCCTTCCCCTTCTTCTTTTCTTCTCCCGTTGCCCCCATTCATCTCCTGTTGCCCCCATTTACCTCCCGTTGCCCCCATTCATCTCCTGTTGCCCCCATTCTTCTCCTATTGCCCCCATTCATCTCCCGCTGCCCCCATTCATCTCCCGCTGCCCCCATTCATCTCCCGCTGCCCCCATTCATCTCCCGTTGCCCCCCATTCATCTCCCGTTGCCCCCCATTCATCTCCCGTTGCCCCCCATTCATCTCCCGTTGCCCCCCATTCATCTCACCCATTTGATGTGCCCCGTCATTGTCTGCCCTCCTTAATACAACAGTTCCCTTAATAGATCTCATCTGGGCTTCCCCTGACCAGGCTCCTCCCCTAAAGGAATGGCTGTGCTTTCTCTGACGTTTCTGGGACATGGAGTGTGTTAACATGTGCACGATTGTCTTATTGTGTTTTTGGTTCTGGACATGGAGCATGGATACCCTGGGTTTTATATGCCAGTCTCCATGAGTTGTCACCATCTCAGCTACTGTGTTGTCAAAGCCGATGGTGTCCTGCTGTCATAAGCAGGACATGCTGCCTGTAAACACACTCCTGTTGGTGGTGATGCAGCAGAGGAGGACTCCATGGCTCCGCCTCTGCTGGCCTTTTTCTAGACCCATTAAAGTTTCTTCCACAGAAGTCGACCTGTGAGATTGCCTTCTGTCCCACACATCCTTCAGCTGCTCCTTCTGCTCCTCCGTCTTCTTCCCATTCTGTGGCTTTTTATTTCTTATGAGTTTGCTTTTATTGATGCACCATGTTGACATTCATTCATGTTTTGTTGTATTTTGGTTTTACTCAGTTTTGTAATTATGTTATTTTTTCCTTACCGTTGTCTGTCCCAAACTGTCCTTTGACTTGCACGTCCATCCCCTCTCGCCCTGCTGCCCCGTCTCTGTCCCCGCTCTGGGTGTGGGACGTCTGTTCCCCCCATCCCTCTGGTAGCAGACTGGGTCTCGTGTCCAGAAGCAGCCTGTCCAGAAGCAGCCTGGACAGCAGCGCTGCTGGACAGCTGGACAGACCCTCAGCAGGTACGGTCGGCCCGCTCACGTCAGTCACCTGATGCTTGATTAGTCTTATCCTGCTCATCAATATCACGTGGGCAAAATGCTCCATTTCCATGTCCAGATTTAATCGCACAAGTTTTGTAATCATTTGGTATAGAATAGATCCAAATGAAATGGTATGTATTTGTGTGACGATACCAAAGAGTCCTGCACACAATTCATCAACAACAATTGTTCTTCAGACATTCAAAGCATGTCATGAACCCTAGCTGATGAATGTGTGTGGGTTCTTTGTTTTCTTAATAAGGCTTCGTGGTGTGGAAGAGGTTTGTTAGCTGTGGGTGTATTCGGATGACATAATCTTCTTAACTCGAGGATGGCCTGTCAGAGTTTCCACTGCATGTCACGCCCCCATCAGGTGTCGACACGTGTGGAGCCTCAGTCACGGGATGACGAGTGGCCGTCTGGAACTTTCTATGTCCAATACTTCCCCCCAAATCAGCGGGATACGTCCTCACAGTAGAGGAGCGATGTCCTATGAGAAGACAGGGTTGCTGCTTCAGTCCTGTCTGTAGCTCCTCGTATAGCAGCCGCCGCCATCAGCGTTTTAATGGCTGAATGTAAGCAAGTGCTCAGAGGATTAGAAAGGTTCTATATACATGTAAGTTCATTCCAGTTGTTAAGCTGTTGGACTTCATCTTTTTTCTTAAGTGTAATTTGCAGGACTCATTTATTTTAGGGTGAATTATTGATTTAATCTAATTTGAATTGATTTAAAAGTTGAAATGTAAAGATGCTGAATGTTGCTCTTGGTGGCTTCTATCCTGAGAACATGGAGCCATGGAAAACTCCCTGAATGAGGTGCAGCTCTGCTCATATGGTAGGACCTTGTGCCTCCTCAGGTCTGAGACCAGTGGGGGATCAGTCACACGCACTGGGACACACAGACACACACAGGTGGGCCAGTACTCACACAGCACCAAGCAGGTATTTACACCACGCCACTCGACACTCGGACGTAACAACCATGAGAGAAACCAGGAGGAGGTGTAGCGACGCCCCTGTGTGCAGATGTCTGTGGCTCACACGCATCATACCCTGGGCATGGAGAGCGCCCGTCTGTCTCTGTGGTGAGGACGGGTACTGCAGTCTCATGGGGCCGTGACTCAAGTATGAACGAATCAGAAAATGAGCACGTTCCCTTATGTCCAGCCTGGATAAACATGTTCCAGCCTTCAAATGACATTATTCACGTTTTTTACTCACTCACACACGCACGTGCACACACACTGCACACTGGCTGAGAAGAAAAGGAGCATTCCTGATATTTCCCCTAACACCTTTTTTCTTCCTTTTTAATAATAACAACTTTTCACAGTACATATAAAAGACACACACACACACACACATTATGTTTGACTGGACGTCATGATGGAAGGTTGTAAATGATTTCAGCTAGTTGCCTAAACCAAACCAGTCCTGAAGCGTAGAGCTGGCAGATAGAAACTGTCCGTGAGTCCTCCTGGAGGTTGGTGTTGAGGGAGGACGTGTTGTCGTTGCGTTGCTCTCTGCAGCGCGTTGTCGTCACACAGGTCTGCACATAGGGTCGTTATGCAGTGAACAGCCTTCCCTTCCTCCTGCTGACCCTGTACTGTCTTGCCCCTGAACCCAGGTCCCAGCCTCTCTCACTTCCACCTCTGTGTGCGTCCAACAAGGATGGCGTCCGCAGGCAGAGCTCCTTAGACTGCACAGAGGGGCTCCCGGGTCCACATGCTGAGGAGGAGGTCAGGGCACCGGGCATGCTGGTCAGCCAGAGACATGCGTTGGAGAAGGAGGGCGACGGAGGCAGGCCAGGCTGGTCCTGGACTGTAGGAGAGAACTGCTACACCGCCCAGTGGGTGAAGCAGAAGCAGGAACACAGGAGCACCCGACCCTGGTGATCGGGAACTAGTTCTTATATTTAAATGTTTGAAAACATCTAACTCTGTATTGTATTCTGGAAGCATTCAACGCTTTCAGAACACACATATGTGCTGAAGCAGGAACTCTGGGAGACCTTCAGATGTACAGATGCTCCAATGTAAATAAAAAGAAGAAGAATGACAATCATAAATAATACAAAATGAAGTGTTTGAATACAGCTTTGATTGAAACAGAACTCTGTGTAGAATGCAAAAATAATAACAGTGAAATGAGGAAATAAGCTAAATTAACAAGGTTTTACTCTCACCTAATATTTCTCCTTATCACCTTCACCTATGTACGGCTGGTCTGAAGTCTGTGAGGAACACATTATTTTATAAACACCAGTTTGTGTGGGGGATGGAGAATGCATACACATTTTATACAGCTGGGCTTCGTTACAGAGAAATATAACTGCTCGTCTGATCTTAACTCAAAGCCCACCTTCCTATTAAAGAAAGCCGTGGCTGTGTCCCATCCGGTCTCTGACCTCCGACCTCATCTGAACTTAAGACATCCTATTTAAAGCTACAACTTTAAATAGGATTCTTCTATTCATCCATCCGTGTTCAGAATCTGCTGATAAGCTACGTGAGTTGGAAAGGCCTTATTATAAAGTCACTGGCTAGCTGGCTAGCTGGCTTACAGTCATGGACAAAACAAAGCAGTCGGAGTCACTAATTGGGTCGATGGAGGAGAGAAACCCCATTTTTAATTAACGTGTATTATTCATTTATATTATCAACAGCTCCATCAAACAGTTTGAGGAGACTTTCAGTGGTTAGAATGTTCATGTTGTTCCTCGTCTTCACGGCCGCTGCCGTGCAGACCTAACGACAGGGATTTGGATTTGAGGACGGGCTCTGTGTCCTGATTCAGCTTTCCTGACTTGAGAACAGGTTAGGACGTTCTGGAAGAGCAAAAAGCCTACGCAACGCTTTTTTTCTTAAATGCAGTTTGGGAAAAAGTCTCCTACTTAAAGCCATGAATGTGGGTCTGACCTGGTGAAGGTTCCTCATAAGGCCCCTGGTGTCTGCCCTCTGACAGGCTCATGTGAAATAAGGCCCGCCCTCTGGAAGCTTGACAACCAATGGCAATGACGAGTGACTCCCTGTGACCGTGCACGTTCTAAAACAGCTTCCATTTCTACCTCCTGCTTCCATCCCTGTTGGTGAAGGCCACAACATAAAGGTCTATCTGAAGGCATGACCTGGTTCCTTTGAAGAACCCGGAGACCTTCAACCACAGTGGGAATGTTTGTGTTCTTTAGCTTTGGCTTCTTACGGTCACAGTAATGGGACTCAGAAGGAGCTTGGTGTTTGCATCACTAGATGACATCAGACATTGAGCCTGACATGACAGACCTATTTCCACATAAACTCCCTGGCACATGCAATGCTGTGGGAAAAGCCATGGAACTACTTTTCTTCCCAAAAAGCAGTGCCATTCAGCCCAGTGTATTGGAGTGGAGGCACATGTTTCTGACGCAGATATTCAATATCTTGGCACATAAAACTGAAAAAATGGATTCCTGCATTGTTTTTGTGGTTTTCACAGAGAAATGAGGATCACGTCACGGAAACCGTTTTCAACTACAAGACTGAAAACATTTATAAGTAAGGTAGGAGGAACATGTAGGCTCAAGTTCCTCTATTTACACAAGGTTGTGCAAAGGCCAGCGCCCTCAGGGCCACAGCGTGGGAGCAGTGCATCCTGGGAGGTCTTGTGCTAACGTTTCTGTTCATTCAGTCAGCTCTCAGCAGAAATCTGCATCACAGCCAGTGAGAGTGTATGATCTCCATGTGTGTATGATATGAAGGTCCACTTTCTAGCTTCCATAGGTCATGTGATGGCAACAGAGCCAACTCCATCCACTTGTGTGCTGGTTAAAAGCTCCAGAAAATAGCGAGTCACACTGGCTTGATCCCTTATTTATAGTAATAATAATGATCACCTGGACTGTAAAAACCTGGGATCCCTCAAAAGGAGGTAGAGGAAGCTTGGCCCGCTGCAACAAACGGACTACCCAGCAGAAGTTTTAAAAGATAATCATGTATTGAGCCTAGTGCAGAGTAGGTCTGATACAACAAGGACTCAAAGAAACCACTGACCCACAAAGAAGTGTCCATATAGAGGAGAGGGGGAGGAGGAGAGGAGGGGGTGGGGAGGAAGAGAGGAGAGAGTGAGGAGGAGGAAGAGAGGAGGAGGAGAGCGGGTGAGGAGGAAGAAGAGAGGAGGGGAGGAAGAGAGTAGGGGTGAGGAGGAGGAGAGGAAGAGAGGAGGGGGAGAGGAGGAGAGGAAGAGAGGAAGAGAGGAGGGGGAGAGGGGGTGGATGTGACCAGTGGAGCGGTGCAGCACAACAAAGTTAATGTTTGCTCTGGCCCTTGACACATTGGGCACGTCCTGTCACTCAGTATCCTAGCAACCCTGCATGAGCATGAGCTGAGCTCCATCGCTGCTCCATCACAAACACATCAGCTCCAACGGGATTCTATTCATTTCTCCTTCAAACTCTCAAAGCTGACAAACTTGTACGCTTTTCTGTTTCTTTCAAATGTTCTTGGTCATTAAATGAGGGTGTTTACATGTTTACATGTTTACAGGACCAAGTCAAGCAAATGCTCCTGGTTACAAACCACCTACTTAAATGACTGTTTGAGGCTGTGAGCCCGACTGTTTGGCTTTGTTTAAACAGCGGAGTGCAGCCTTTAGCAGCCTTTAGCTGAACTGCGGAGTCATTTCACCCGTCAGAGTCAATCTGCTCAGGTTTCTCATCTTTAAGTAACTCACACAGAACTTTGACCTTTTCCAGCTCAGCGTGCTTTTCCTTTCCATCATCAGAGGGAAGTCCATGAGCACATGAGCTGCTTACAGGGAGGCCGCTTAATGATTACAATGAGAGCTGCGGAGTTTCACGGGTCACTTCAAGTGAGGGGAACAAAAAAAAACTCATTTATGTTTCCACATTCTCAGGGCCAACGGGAAGCCAAATAAAAGTAGTATTTAACATGTTGGGAGAATTATTTTTGTCTCTTTTTATCCATCAATCTTATGTCTGTGTGATAAGTACAGAAGTGGAGTCAGGATTTGGTTAGCTTAGCTTACCATGGCATAAAGACTGGGAGCAGAGCATGAAATATACATTTTTATCTGGACAGCTCACTCTCCAAAAGGAAGAATACACTCATTTACCTGTCTTACATTTCTACACACCGTGTGATGGCTATCAACATTTTTCGTTACACTAGCATCACAACCTACACAGCAGCTCTATCTTGTGAAGACATATTCAGGTCTACAACGTTTAGAATCTCCCAGAAGCCTCCGTCCCCCCTCCTTCCTCCATGTGGCGTCTAGTCAGCGTCTCGCAGTAAGGACAGGTAGACGTCGGACTGGAGGAAGCGGGGGTAGCAGTCTGTGTCCAGCAGCGAGTAGATGCGCTTCTGTGCGTGGGACAGCGAGGCGTGAGAGGGAGCCTGCAGCAGCTGGATGGTCAGATCCCGGGTCTTACTGTCCAGGTTCACCTAGAACAGGACGGACAGTCAGTATGACCACACTCATTCACAGGACAAGCCACAGCATGACAACGGGACTGTTTCACCAGCCTGTCTATCAACTAAACTGTTGCCTTGTTTCCAACCTGTCTGATCAACTGCTTGTGGGCCATGACCTTTGTTTTTAGTGATGTAGCATATTTACTTTAGTCGTTACAGTGGTCTTATTACTGAAAGCAGTAGGACGATGAAAACAGTTCAAATGTATGTAGCCTCCTACTGCAGCCGTATCCATGGCATCATAGATTCAACCACAAAGGCCAAAACCTAAAAACCTTATAAAACAGAACACAACATCTAATGCTAATGCTAAGGAATGCTAAAGCGTTCCCCGCCTCTGGGAGGCCTGAAGTGTATATCCACTGATGAGGACCATGGTAAATGGACTGTACTTGTACAGATCTTTTCTAGTCTTCTGACCACTCAAAGCTCTTCAACACTACATGACATCATTCACCCATTCACCCATTCACACACTGATGGGAGGAGCTAAGGTGCCACCTGACCATCAGGAGTAGCTAACATTCACACACATTCACACACCACAGACACAGCTAGGGGAGACATTTGGGGTTAAGAGTCTTGTCAACATGGACTAGCGGAGCCGGGGATCTTTTTGTCCGATCTTACTATGGTATACTGAGGTATAAGTACAAGCATTTCATAAGTGTCAAAGGCTTTTATTGACAATTACATTAAGTTTATGCAAAGAGTCAATATTTGCAGTGTCTTTTTCAAGACCTCTGCAATTGGCCCTGACATGCTGTCAGTTAACTTCTGGGCCACATCCTGACTGATGGCAGCCCATTGCATCATCAATGCTTGGAGTTTGTTTGTCCACCCGCCTCTTGAGGATTGACCACAAGTTGTCAGTGGGATTAAGGTCTGGGGAGTTTCCTGGCCATGGAAACAAAATATCGATGTTTAGTTCCCCGAGATACTTAGTTATGAGTTTTGCCTTATGGCGAGCTGCTCCATCATGCTGGGAACGGCCCTGTTGGTCACCAAACCGTTGTGGATGGTTGGGAGAAGTTGTTGAAGTGTTGGTACCATTCTTTATTCATGGCTGTGTTCTTGGAGAGGGAGCCCACTCCCTTGGCTGAGAAGCAACCCCACACATGAATGGTCTCAGGAGGCTTTACTGTTGGCGTGACACGGGACTTCTCCGGATTCATCAGAGAAAATGACTTTACCCCAGTCCTCAGCAGTCCAGTCCCTGTCTTACCCGAGTCCTCAGCAGTCCATTCCCTGTCTTACCCCAGTCCTCAGCAGTCCAGTCCCTGTCCCTCTTCTACAGAATATCAGTCTGTCCCTGATGCTTTTCCTGGAGAGAAGTGGCTTCTTTGCTGCCCTTCTTGACACCAGGCCTTCCTCTGAAGTCTTGGCCTCACTGTGCATGCAGATGCACTCACACCTGAGCCAGCTCTGCACTGGTGGACCCCAATCCCACAGCCGATCCGCTTCAGGAGAGCCAGCGCTGCAATGGTGGACTCCGATCCCACAGCTGATCCACTTTAGGAGACGGTCCTGGCGCTTGCTGGACTTTCTTGGGCGCCCTAAAGCCTCCTTAACAAAAATGTAACCGCTTCGTGATGATCCGATAAACGGTTGATTTAGGTGTTATCTTACTAACAGCAGTATTTAGGTGTTATCTTACTAACAGCAGTATTTAGGTGTTATCTTACTAACAGCAGTATTTAGGTGTTATCTTACTAACAGCAGTATTTAGGTGTTATCTTACTAACAGCAGTATTTAGGTGTTATCTTACTAACAGCAGTATTTAGGTGTTACAGGTGTATACATATATCGATAGATATATAGATGCATCCATCAATGATTATCGAAGCTGAAGTGGTTTACTGCAGCCTGAAATAAAACCCTTTAAAAAGTTGTGATGTGATTACCTCTAAATAGCTCTCAACATGGCCGGCATCTCACAGCTAATGGTGCAAACTACGGCAAAAGTGCTAACAGTGTTTATCTGAGGGGGAACTGGAGGGTAGTCACTGTGTTTCCGTGACAATGCCGTTGGTGGGGAGAAATACAGCAAAAGAATTGAAGAGGCTCAATCCTAAAGGGGGACAGCAGGATCCCGTCCCCTGGGCCCCAACACCACTTTCTTTCTTGCCCTGGTTGAAGCATGTTAAAATAAATAAATAAATAAAAAAAATAAAAAATAATAAAAAAATATATATATATATATATATATATATATATATATAAATATAAATATATATATTTTTTTCTTTTTCTTTTTTTTTCTTTTTTAAAGAAGAGGGAAAACATATTCAATATAAAACATTTGAAATGATACTGAGATTTGTTTCGTGGTATATTTCAACGAATCACTCTTTTATATTTGGATCTCAGAATAAACTACTGGAGCAACAGAACGGAGGCGGGCCATCTGGTTTTATCTCATTGGAACTAGTAAAGGCGGTTCTCTCTGTAAATGATTACATGAAATCAGCTATTGATGCAATGCTGTGATGTGAAACTCCAAACGCCCACACAAGATTCCCAAAACACAGAGCATCCAGAACACACACAGGAAAAAGGACAAGTACAGACGTGTGACAGGACTTGAATCTCACTTCCTACTTCATGCAGCGCTGCGTGGCTGCGTGGCTGCGTAGCTGCGTGGAGTGCGTAGCTGCGTGGAGTGCGTAGCTGCGTGGCTGCGTGGCTGCATAGCTGCGTGGAGTGCATAGCTGCGTGGAGTGCATAGCTGCGTGGCTGCATAGCTGCGTGGAGTGCGTAGCTGCGTGGAGTGCGTAGCTGCGAAGCTGCGTGGCTGCATAGCTGCGTGGCTGCATAGCTGCGTGGAGTGCGTAGCTGCGTGGCTGCGTAGCTGCGTGGCTGCATGGAGTGCGTAGCTGCGTGGCTGCATAGCTGCGTGGCTGCATAGCTGCGTGGAGTGCGTAGCTGCGTGGAGTGCGTAGCTGCGTGGAGTGCGTGGCTGCGTGGCTGCGTGGCTGCATAGCTACGTGGAGTGCGTGGCTGCGTGGCTGCGTGGCCTTTGGTGCATGCAGCTGAATGGAGTATAAAAGCAGGCCTGTACCTCCCGGGGAGCACCCGGCTGGATGTAGGTGGCACAGATGTCCTTGGCTCTCCTCTGCAGGCTGAAGTTGTTGGACGACTGTCTGTACTGCTCACAGGCCAGATAGAACTGCAGATTCTCCTCACTGAACTCAGAACGCAGGAATGCTCCAAACACTGACACACCAGCTGGGAGGAGGAAGAGGAGGGAGAAGATAAGTGGCTTGTTAAAAGAGGACGCCCACACAGAACACTGACAACCATCCCTCAGGCCCTAAAAGCACATCTCAAACAGCAATGTTTACCTACTTAATAAAACCTCGGCACACACCCATCGTCTCTGCTCGTCTTCCTACGAGTCTGGTGTTTAGTCTAAGGTATCAAACGTGACTGACTGCTTCGTAAACTGCTGACACCACACCTACAACATGCCACAGTTCACAAATGCGTCAGCTGCAGAGGACTGCACTCCAAAGTAGCATGGCACTGATAAGGACACACACACACACACACACACACACACACACACACACACACACACACACACACACACACACACACACACACACACACACACACACACACACACACACACACACACACACACACACACACACACACACACACACACACACACCTCTTTTAGCTTTATTGCACAGTAACCAGTGACGTCAGCTCTGATGTCAACATGTGGGTTCAGATAAAAGCAGGGCGACCTTGAGACGTGTTAGACTTTTAGTTGCACAAACATTTCTCCAGGGAAGAGGTGGTCAGTCAGCTAAAAGTCAGGGTGTAGCGTTCAGGCCGGAAGCTGGAGGAGTCGTGAGAGGAGAAAGAGCTACCATCTACCATCAGGTAAACGGTACCCTGTGGAGTTCTCATAGCGATGAAGCATCATCTTTAAGGCCTTACACAAGCTCCTTGAATGCATTTCCTACCTCCTAAAGAATTTGTAAAGCCTTGTTTCATGTTTTAAAGTCTGAATTGTGAGCTCCGGGTCTTCTTCTCCTGTTTTAGTGGCACACTCTTTATGTTGTTTTAAGAAAGAGACAATATGGACACTGAGAAGCAGTTACAATGAGGAGCGTGATGACATGAGTTAAGCGTCCAATGGTAGAGGTTACATCTGTTTGAATAGGGTGATGTTGAGGTATGCATGTGTGGGGGAGACAAAGTAGAGAAGATAGTATTAAACATATAAGAATACTAATGTCACAGTGTTGACAGAACGTAGAGACAATGTTTTTGCTCCTTCACTCTGGAAGGTGTTTTGTCGCCCCACTCGGGTCTGCGTTAAGCCTACTGTCTGCTGGCTGTACGTGATCACGGCCTGTGCGTTGTTGGTCGTGCGCCTTAGGAATGCTTGTACCTTGGTGCACCATCAGACCCTGCCATCTAAAACCTACTCCACACAACAACAATGAACCCTGGTTTACTGCAGACCGCTTCAGTCTCAGGAGAAGGCTTCCAGGAGTGGAGACAGACTGGACAACCAGACCAGGAACACACTGACAGAGCAGCACAGAGCAGCTGCTCTGAAAAGATGCAAACAGGTTTTCAGCCAACAATCCCTGCATCAATTTGGAAGGGCCCGTCTTTGTTTTCAAGAAGAATAAAAAAGAAAAAACGGGTGTGATGTGAACAAATCCTAGATGTTGTTTCTAGGGCCCGCCCAACACTGTACTATAATCAAGAATGTGGAGCAGCCCATCTGTCATACGTAATTATGGCTCGACAGTGACATCATCCCTCCAGTTGGAACAAATACCTGCTGCCTTCAGGTGACTGGAGTGTGAAGGAAAGGCCTTCAGTGTAGAACTACTAACGTCATGTCATGACATTTACAAGAATCAACAGATTTGAACCATGTATCTGCTGGTGTGACAGGCAGCATTGAGTAGTATTTTCATTTTCATAACTGTCATTCATCCTATGAGGGACCCCCAGACCTATCGGCTATCATCAGGCCCCACCTCTACCTGGGTCTAGAGGGTCCACACCTCGGAATTCAATCCATTTCTCTGGTTTGTTCAGTGATTGGTGGCTCAGTGATATAGCGGGTCGTCCTCTAATGAAGACCAGCTCCTCAGTCCATGTGGAAGACTTTGGGCAAGATACTGAACCCCAAATGGCAGCCATCAGTGTGTGTGAGTGTGCTTTAGTTTAGATCCTGATGGGCAGGTGGAACCTAGTATAGCAGCGTGCATGCGTGCGTGCGTGCAAATGAGTGAATGATGACATGAAGTGTACAGCTCTTTGATTGTCAGAAGACTAGAAATATATTATATATACACATGTAGGTCCATTTACCATTTAAATGGAAAGTGATCACTCAAAAGGTGGAGGAATTCCCCAACCTGCTCAAACAGATGACTTCAACCTTTCCAGTGAGTTCAAGGTCATCAAGTGTTGGGCTAAATCAAGTCTCAGATCGGAGCAGGACTTACTTTGGCTGAGCAGCAGGGCGTTTAGGGACTCCGCCCATTTCTCCAGCTCTTCTTGACTGATCTTCCTCTTCTTACTGTGGCCCACCTGACTCCACTGACGCATGAAGAGCAGGCGAGACCTCCTCTCTGTGGCACTGTGGACCAGGACCACCAAAGGACCGGGAGAGGCAGCAGACGTCAGAGTTCATAGCAAACAGTACCGCCCTCATCACATCTCACAGGACCACATGTGGCTTCACAACAATCTCATGAGCGGAACATTTAACAATGCTGACTCAGAATCCGATAGATTCCATTTGAGACATGTGTTTGTCTAAGAACAGTCCATTAAAAGACAAATCAACACTTGTATTCCTTTAGGAGAGATGGATCTATCCATTAGCAACTGAACTGTCTGATTCTCACCTGTCTTTCTGTTCTGTGTCGGACAGGTCGCAGTTTGAGGAATGAGGACTCTGAAACAGAAAACACAAAGAGAACTGAGTGTCTCCTCCTGTTCCGCTGTGAGAGCCCTATGAAGCAGCTTTAAAGGCTCATCTTTCCTGGGTTTTAAGATCAAGATATGAATAAGCAGACCCGGACCAGTTCAAAGTTTTAAGAGCAAAGAACTATCATCTTTTAGAACTCACAACAATACCAGCTCAAGGTTTTCCAGCGCTTTCAACCACTTTACATGGTTGTCATCAGCAATAGAGCTCAGTAGCTGAATGATCAACCTGTGGCACTTGTCAGACATTATGTTTGTTTAGAAATGTTAAGCTCAACTGTTGAGTTAGGTGTACCAGTTAATCTAAAGCATCTACAAGCCATATTTCATATGAACACAAAGAAGCCTGTCTCCAGCACACTGAAATGAACAGAGTGTGAAGTCTGGATCCCTACAGCAGGCTGAGAAAGGGTGCAGCTCAAACAAATGATGGATAATCTCTCCCGACCGGCCTCTGTGCTGCCCTACGGTGGAGACTGAAGCTGAACTGGTTTCCCACCTGGCCAAACAGACTCTTGAGGTGCAGTTTAGCAGCTATCAGTTTTGGCTTATGGTGGTCCCTGTGCTGGAGTTTGAAGGGGTTGGAGGAGGACGAGGGCATGCTCTCCGTGCTGCCCCGGGCAACCGGGGCCAGCTGGCTGTCGCTGTAGGCCCTGCAGCTTTCACTGATCACACACACTCCCAGGTGGTCCTTGTCCAGTTTCTCCAGCTCGCTCAGGTTCTCTGCGCTGAAGCTGTGCTCCTTGATCAGCCCCTTCCTCCCCGCCTCGCTGGGACTGGCTCGAGGCTCCCGGATGATGGGGGTCGTGGGGGTCGAGCTCCTGTCCATCTCATCTTTCGCCGTGTGAGATGTGTAGGTGCCGGACTCCCGGTTCTTCCCATTAACTGAGGTCTTCAGTACCACCCTCTTCCATGGGAGGAAGTCCAGATCCAGGAGGGATCCCTCTGAGCTGAATCTGCGCATGGTAGCTGTATAAGAAGCGATGGAAAAGGGCATGAAGACAGGTACAGGGCAGGGATGAGGAGAGAGGGTGGAGAGATGGGAGCTGCAGTGAAGTACAGCCTGCTGAATGAAGCAGAGAGGATGGGGTGGACAATCAGAACAGGGTCAAAGCATGAATCAACTGCTCCACATTAATGATTCTACTCAGTGAACGGGGACAAGGTCCCTTACAGGAAGGAGAAACTCCTTTTAAACTCTCCATTTACGTACACAGTTGAATTGATTCAAATACACTTCAAAATAAATAACAATAATAATTGTAAGCGTAGACTATTTCAGATCTGACACTGTCAAAACCATGAATACTTTATCATCATTTTGGCTTAGTTAAAATTATACATAATATTGGCTTACTATTTCATAACTTTGACTTGAAATGTCTATAGCAGGACTTTCATTTTATGAAAAAAGTCAAGGCAAATTACTGCCTTAGTTTAGGATTCACATTTTTTTTTACAGTAAATTGTGCTTAGCTCATCATTTTAAATCTAGAAAGTCAAATTTTGACAAAGGATTTATGATACGGTCGATACTGTTTGAGACATTAAACCCAAATATTGCCTTAGCATGAGTATTTTCATTTTTATCATTGCTAAATTTTAATATAAAGGTGGAGTGAGGGAGGTGGAGTGAGGCGGGTGGAGTGAGGGAGGTGGAGTGAGGGAGGTGCACACCTCCTTTCATGTGTGCGTGCAGAGAGGACGAGAAGGCAGACATGAGCCTGTATAGATACCTGTGATGTAGGTATTTTAAAGTGGAGTCATGGTGTGTATTTAATCAGTATGTATTACAGTATTTGGTAATAAAGTGTTTTTAAGATACTAGTATAGTATTTGTTTCTCTCCAGAGCATCAGTGGTCCATTTGCTGCTCTTTCTGTGGGACTATGGTTTGCTTATTGTTTTTAGGGGCTCTCTTCTGTCTCGTGAACCGGGAACATGCAGAAAGATAGGAGCACTCGTTAGTGTCAATCATCCTGCTCCCCCCACCAATCATCCTGCACCCCCCCACCACCAATCATCCTGCTCCCCCCCCACCACCAATGATCCTGCTCCCCCCCCACCACCAATCATCCTGCACCCCCCCCACCACCAATCATCCTGCTCCCCCCCACCACCAATCATCCTGCTCCCCCCACCAATCATCCTGCTCCCCCCCACCACCAATCATCCTGCTCCCCCCACTAATCATCCTGCAGGTGGAGTGAGGGGGGTGGAGTCCTGTCTATCTATATGACAACATGAAAGGCAGCAAATAAGTGCTGAATAAAGAGAATGTTGATATAATAATGTGTGTAAACATCATGTCACGATTGTAGCAGCTGAAACGGATGCAGGCTACAATCAATAGAAAACCAGTGATATCAGG
>JACSYO010001926.1:232500-237094 GCA_016806645.1 Ophiodon elongatus
CTTATCCTGCTAGAGCAGTCTCTCTCTCCTCTGTCCTTATCCTTCTAGAGCAGCCTCTCTCTCCTCTGTCCTTATCCTTCTAGAGCAGCCTCTCTCTCCTCTGTCCTTATCCTGCTAGAGCAGTCTCTCTCTCCTCTGTCCTTATCCTGCTAGAGCAGCCTCTCTCTCCTCTGTCCTTATCCTTCTAGAGCAGCCTCTCTCTCCTCTGTCCTTATCCTTCTAGAGCAGCCTCTCTCTCCTCTGTCCTTATCCTTCTAGATCTTTCGGCTGCATTTGACACAGTGCACCACCAGATCCTTATTTCCTCCCTACAGGACCTGGGTGTCTCGTGCTCTGCTCTCTCCCTTTTCTCATCCTACCTCAACGACCGCACTTACCGAGTAACCTGGAGAGGGTCTGTGTCTGAACCTTGTCCCCTCACTACTGGGGTCCCTCAAGGTTCTGTCCTGGGTCCCCTCCTCTTCTCTTATTCACTTACATGGCTTTTACTACCATAGCTATGCTGATGACACCCAACTAATCCTCTCGTTTCCCCAATCTGAACCACAGGTAGCAGCACGTATCTCTGCCTGTCTGACTGACATCTCTCAGTGGATGTCCGCACACCACCTGAAGATTAACCCTGACAAGACTGAACTACTTTTCCTTCCAGAGAAAGGCTCTCCCACCCACGACCTGACTATCACCTTCGACAACTCCGTGTTAGCCCCAACCCGACTGCTAGGAACCTCGGCGTGACACTCGACATTCAACTCTCCCTCACTGCCAACATCACTGCAACAACACGGTCCTGTCGGTACATACTGCACAACATCAGGAGAATCCGTCCTCTTCTCACCCAGAAGGCGGCACAGGTTCTGATACAGGCTCTGGTCCAGGTTCTGGTACAGGCTCTGGTACAGGCTCTGGTACAGGCTCTGGTCCAGGTTCTGCTACAGGCTCTGGTACAGGTTCTGATACAGGCTCTGGTACAGGCTCTGGTATAGGCTCTGGTACAGGCTCTGATACAGGCTCTGGTATAGGCTCTGGTACAGGTTCTGGTACAGGCTCTGGTCATCTCACGCCTATACTACTGTAACTCCCTCCTGGTAGGTCTACCTGCTAGTGCCATCCGACCTCTGCAGCTTACCCAGAATGCAGCAGCTCGACTGGTCTTTAACCTAAATTCACCCTCACTACTCCGCTCCTCCGATCCCTTCACTGGTTACCGGTAGCTGCCCGCATCCGTTTCAAAACATTGGTACTTGCGTACCGTGCTGCGAACAGATGGGGTCCAGTCTACATCCAGGACAAGGTCTAACCTTACACCCCAACCCGCTCACTCCGCTCTGCATCAGCCAATCGGCTTGTAGCTCCGTCACTGAGCTAACCGATCAACAACATCACGACTGTTCGCTGTCCTGGCTCCCAATTGGTGGAATGAGCTCCCCAATGACATCAGGACAGCAGGAAGTCTCTACAGCTTCCGCCGCAAACTAAAAACACATCTCTTCCGACTATATCTGGAATAAAAAAATAAATAATTGTATACATATCGTAGTATTTTAGTAGCACTTAATGGCACTTACTTATAGCACTTGGTAGTTTGGCTTTCTTGAGGAAGTGTACTTTCTTTTCTTGATTCCTGTTGTTCTGTGTTTGAACTCTCATGGTTGAATCACTTATTGTAAGTCGCTTTGGATAAAAGCGTCTGCTAAATGAAATGTAATGTAATTCATATTCCATCCGAACCAGTTAATGCTCATCTTTCCCCTTCGTGTCAGCCATGTCAAATCACCAAATGTTTTGTCTCTCTTGTCATACATTATCTCTCTAGATAAAAGAAAAAGATCCACATGTTGTTACAATACCATTAAATATCTATTCACAGATGTTGACAAAATGACGATGGCAGTTATAATAACCAGGAAATATTGTGGGCTGATTTGTCTAAATGCTCCTTTTGGTCCCCTCTGGGCCATAATGATGGTGTCTTTATGTGGTGTATCTGCTCAGGCCTGGTGTGCTCTCATTATTAGCTGTTGCCAAAGGACTGCTTGTATTCTACCTGCTATGCTATGCTATGCTATATGCTATGCTATTTGAGTGTTGACGTTGTGATGCGATTTACAGATTTACAGATTTACAGTTTACAGTGTGGTAAACTGTGAGGAGAAAATGAATCCAGCTGAGCTTTTGGAGTTTGACCACCAGAAATACTACTACTAATAACTTTTCTGAGGGCTGCAACCATTGGTTATTGGTTAATGTCGTTTTTTTATTTCATTAAGTATGGCAGTGTATTGCTGCTGCTTTGACAAAAATGATTTGCCTGTTTCAAGTTATTACAAGATATATTCCTATATTGCAGTATGACTTCCATCTCTTTCTGTTTCTCCATCAGATGTAGATGGGAAGGTAATCCACCTGGTGGAGCGTGCCCCACCTCAGGCCACCGTGTCTGGTTCTGGAGGTGCTGGTGTTTCTACCGGGGGGCCAGATGGCGGAAGCAGCAGCAGCAGCAGCCATGCCTCTACCTCCTCCCAGGGTGCACCACACGAACGCAACAGCTACGTGATGCTGGGGACCTTCAACCTGCCCGTCAACATCATGGACCCTCAGCAGATCCAGGTGGGCATGACCCTGCTGCATGCACACCGAAGCTTCAGTATCATTTTCTGGAGGGAAGAAGAATTTCATGCCGTGTGATAGCTGGAATTTGTTTTGTAGATGTCTGTTCAGCAGATGATGGCTGGAGTCGGTGAAGCTGGAAGGAACACCAGGGTCAGCACCAGCTCCGGGGTAAAGGCTCATTATTCACCAGTCATCAGTCCTTAAGCCCTTCAGTCTCCCTCTTCCTGTCCAGCTGACTGATGTCTGTGTACAGAGCAACGGCTCGGTGGACGTGCAGCTCAACCTGGACCAGGCGGTGCCGAGTGAGCCCAGGATGAGGCTGCAGCTGGCTGAGAACCTGCTCCGAGACGCCCGCTCTCTGATCCACAGGCTGGAGGTACGGTGCACTTGCTGCTTTTGTTGTTTTTTACAGCCTGATAGCATTGTCACTACATATCTTAGCTAGACATGTCATAGACCATTTTCAGAGTAATTAAGGCCCTGTCTACACGTATACAGATATCTTTTTTTAAAACGGACATTTTCCTCTCCGTTTTAAAATCAAATTCTGTCTACTCGACCTTTTGTTTTACAAAGTATCTCGGTCCACACGAGAACTATAGACTGTATAAGAGGTGGACGGAGTCATCGTGACGTCATCCATTGATTTGTGGACTGCTGTTTTGAAGCCTTGAGTTTGGCGATTTTGCTGTCGCCATCTTGGATTATGGCCGTCGCCATGTTGTTGTTTTTTGCAACCAATGAAGTTACCATGTTTGGAATGTGGAGGAGTGAAGTAGAGATGCTGTATACGTCTATGGTAGCTGCAGTGACCTGTCAATCACCTTGTAGCCCATATTGGTCAAATGTAAACTTCCAAACAAAACACAGGTGAGTGCAGTCTGTCTTGTATCTGTCAAATGAGGGGTGTGGATGACCTTAAAGTAGAAATGAAGCCATCAACCAAGTCAAGCTGATTTACTAACTGGATTTCCACTTGATTGGCTTGGCTGAGTTGAACAGATACAACAGGTGAGAGAGAGAAAGATGGCTACTGAGGAGCCATTGGACAGAACCAGACCAAAGGGAGGACTCTACCCCTGTATGTAAAAGATCGTTTTGAAGGTTAACACCAATGGACTGCTTTGCCAAAAAATTGACAAAGCACTTGTTATTCTGAAGCCTGTTATGTTATTTGTTGACATGTATCTTCCTGGTAGCTTATTCGATAGCTAGCCAGCCCCCTGCTCAACATTAGCATACCAAAACCACTGTCTGTAAGTCAAACTTTTTTTCTTTTGACCAAAACCATCACACACAGTCCTGGCCTCATGCTAGCCGTGTTCCACTCCTGCTGCCACTGACGGGACTCTGCTGTCCCGTCTGCCACTCATCCCCCAAAAAAGAGAGGCGACTACCTTATATACCGGTCACTGTTTCTGATGTGTCTTTAAGCTTTTCCAATGGTCCTCTTTCGGTTTTAGGATTTCTTCTAAATCCTGAACTGTAGTTTATGTAAATTATATGTTTCACCAACAGGCACCACATATTTAGATAAGACGAGATACTGAAATATTATGAAACCAATTACATGACGTTTGCTTCACATGACCAGATGTGTTTTAAACATCAGCTGGAGCACAGAGGGATTCCAGACAGAAGGTCATGGCATTTTTCAAGAAATTATGACTTTCTTCCTCAAAATACGACAAAACTACTTAAAACATGTATGCTTCCCAGCAATGGCCCCTATACTCTTATGTTGTAAATACTATGTAGATATTACATTCTTGTGACTGTGCACCACGGAAGGCCCTGCTACATCAGCTACTATCAGTGTCTGTTTGCACTGTAACTAAACTTGATGATTGAGAGTGTCTCTTTTCCTAGATTTTTCGACACATTTTTGGATGTTCATTGCCATTGAATATTGGAGAAATGTCACTGGTAAACTGGTACATTGTGCTAATTTCTCCATCCATCCATCCATTATCCTCCGCTT
>JACSYO010001927.1:0-45947 GCA_016806645.1 Ophiodon elongatus
AAGAGAATTTAAATGACCTGGTTGCTTTTCATCCATTCTGACGCAAAGTAAAAATTTACAGAGAAAAACGACTTCTGTGTAAACAAAAGAAATTATGTATAGCAAAGGGGGAAAAAAACTTTGACTTATGTAATATAAAGTTTTGTCAGGATAAATACATAGTAAGCATTTGGCAATGGTTTGAGTAGAACTGTTACAGGATCAGCTGGTTTTAAAAAAATGCATACTGCTGTGAGATTTGACTCAGGATAGTTTATGGTTTTCAAATCAAGAAGCCTTTCCATTTTTGGTTCTCCTTAAAATTTCTTCTTGCACATCCCTTAAAACAAACTTTTAGCACACAATTATTGGTATTCCCTCTATTACAGTCTGGAAAGTGAAGAACATTGCAGTTTCTATGGGTAACTATCAGAGCTTTAGGCAGAGGAAGATTATTACCATTATCCAATACTCACGTCTCAATTGCATATTGGGTGGCATGCCAGCACAGGACCATCCTGCATATCTCTTGCCAGCTTAGTACTGCATTCCCTGGCCAAAATTCCACTTTCTAGTGTTTCAGATTTCTATTAAAGAAGACATAGCATGCTCATTTTCAGGTTTATACTTTTATTTTGGTGTCGACTAGAACATGTTAAAAAGATCAAATTTCTCTAATAGTAATAGCTACAGTTATTGCTATATTTATGCTATGAAATGTTTGTCAAAACTGCCGATAATTAAATTAATACTGTACAGAATATTGTAAAATTTCTATTTTCATCCGTCAGTGTCAAAAGTTTGACTGTGAAACAGATGAATGTGTTGTGTTGCTCAGTCAATATTTACTGCTTGTAGTAATACATTACCAGAAAAGTTATAAAAAAAATGTACATGCATGAAATCAAGTACTTTAACACGTCATCATTCAAATATGCTGCTATAGACCTAGACTGCTGGGTGACATATTAGGATACACTGAGCTCCTCTATCCTCTTCTCTCTCTTTCTGTATGAATTCATGTCCAATTGATGCACATTACTAACTCTACTTCTTCTCCGGAGTCTTTGTGCTTTCTCGCCTCACAGGTTTACGTGGATCGTGGTTATATCTGGACCCTGGTCCTGCCTGACACCAACTGCTATTATCATTATTAGGGTCCGAGCACCGACGAAGTCGGTCCGAGAGGACCCTATTGAAACTGTCATGTTTATTATTCTTCTCGTTCTTCTACCAATTGAATTGCCATTTTGGGGGCTTTATCATATCTGAAAAGTTGCCAAGCGTATCAGGACTGGTGAAAAATTTGATATTTTAGGGGTCTCACATTTGGGTAGAAAGAAATGTCTCTATAGCGCCCCCTAGAGTTGTTTTTATTTTGAAAGCCAACAACATTCGCCCCCAATCACCAATTGACTTGAAAGTCGACATGTCCAGTTTCGTCTGCTCTACAAAAAAGGTACATGGTAACATTAAGCTCCGCTTAGTTAGATTTTCCACCATTTTGAATTTTGTGAAAAACATTATTTCCAAATCCTCCTAAACGCTGGTTCCGATTCTTACAACATGTTATTAGGTTCATTATTGGTTCAATGTCATCACAAGTTATCAAAAGCTTGTTGATATCTCATTGTGTTGAGAACAAAAAGGACCAATCAACTTCTAAGGGGCGTGTCTTAGTTTTCAATCCACGTAACATCCAAATCACTTGGCCTATCATCACCAAATTTGTAGCATATGTCCACATCGCTTCCTTTAACTTACTCTGTAATTTTCATTATATTCAAACATTAGGGGGCGATGCAGTAAATTGCCCAATTTCTGCATTTTAAGCCATTTTTCATCATTTTCAGAAGTTGTACGTGAACGAACTCCTCCTACAGAATTCAACAGCAATCAACTTCAAATTTGGTCAGAATGATCTGAAGACGTTGATGATGAAGTTATCAAAATGGCGAGTTGTCTTTGAACGGCCTTGACGTTGCGGGGCTCCAAGTATACGCCCATTTCTTGCGGTTCGCCACAAAAGTGGATGTTGCTGTAACTCCAAGGTACATTATCCAATTTGCCCAAAGTTTCTTGTGCATGATGGTAGTTAAGGCCTGAGCGCATTCCAATGCAAAAAGTTTCAAAATATCAGAGCGCCACCTATTGGCAAAAGAAAATGACAAGTTTTATACTCTGATCTATTCCTCCGAGCAAATTCATCAGATCCCTCTCAAATGTTGTCAGAAAAGTCTTAAGACCTTGATAATGCTTAATTGTGAAGATTGTAAGAATTTCTTTAAGGGCGCCAATGTTGCGGCTCTGAGAATGTTGATCCTTCGCCGTGAACGAATAAACCAATGTAACTCAACTCCACATGATCAGATCCTTTCCAAATTTAACATGTTTGATGAGACTCCAGGCTTGAAGACAAGTGCAGTCCAATTTTGAATCAAAGTCATAGCGCCACCTACTGGTAACAGGAAGTTAAAGCCTCTATACTTTGGCCTGTTTCTCTTAGTAGGTAAATCAGATCGATATCACATTACTTCCACACATATGTAAGAAGTTCATAATGCCAGCCCACAACGCTTTTGAGGTTTCGTGTAACGCCGTTGCCGTGACGACCCATGCTTCGCAGTTAACAACGAAGGTACCTTTGAGGTACTAAACATGCTTGAAACGGAACTAAACTTGGAACACACATTTAAAGTCATAAATATAGTTACCTGACATGATTTTAATGCTTCGGAGTGGAAAGGTTGCTCGACAGCGCCTACGTTTGACAAAAATAAACAAGATTTGGTAGGCTTATGTAACACATGTAAACTACCAAATAAGTCTTTTGGGCCCATGCTCCAAACATATCAGAAGCCGGACATTTTGAGTTTTACATGAATTGCTCATGTTGTCGTGTTGTCCGATGGTCGCAGACATTCTCGGTCGCGTGAGCCGGCATCCCGCCAGCACCCCCGAAGTGCGCAAAGGTGCGAGGACCCGTACATTGCTGCTTGCAGCTTTAATTATTATTATTCTAATATATCCACTGTTGCTGTTATTATTGGTAGTCCTAATTTTTTCATCATGCCTACTACTCTCATTATATGAATAATTTCTGCCATATGCATTGAATGTGTTATAACTGTTATGCTGTTCATTCTGTACACATGACATGTATTGTGCTTCTGTCCATCCTGATAGAAGATCCTCCTCTTGCTCTCCCTAAGGTTTCTTCCTTTTTTCTACATCTTTAAAGGTTTTTTGGAGGGGGACTTTTTCCTGGACACAGGATGTCATATGTGTACAGATTGTAAAGCCCTCTGAGGCAAAATCTGTGATTTTGGGCGATATAAATTGAATTGAATTCACCCATTCACGATGGCAGGGGCTACCATGCAAGGTGCCCCATGCCCATCAGGACTAACTAAACATTCATTCCCATTCACACACACACACAGCTTGCGAGGGCAAATCTGAGTTAAACGTCTTTCCCAAAAACACAACATGGACTAGAGGAGCTGGGGATCAAACCGCCGAACCTTTGAATGAAGGACGACCTTTCTCTACGACATGAAAACGTAAACAAATGTTTTATATCTCTAATACTTCAGGACACAAGATTACGGTTTAAACATAGGCAAACTTACCTGAAATATAAGAGTATATGTAAATTATTATTCTACATATATTACAGTGCAGTATTTTGTTCCTGATTGTAACCACCAGTATGTTTGTATCAAGTTCCTTGGTTGCAGTGTAGGCTACGTGAATGACACCAGCTGACAGGAAGTAAACATGGACCCAAGCTTTTGCCTAGCAACGCAATTCGGTTGAAACGGAATAGTATGAACGTGGTGCAGGCACAAAACATACTTCCAATGGAAATACATTAGTTTGAAAGTCATGCTGAGTGACATGACAAACATTTTAAATTTGTGTACACGTATCAATAGATACAATTTTGCAACGATTTCACAAACTTCAGTGAGACTGGGTTGTGAGCTAACAGCTGTGCCATATGATACAGCACCATGCCTGCAAAAGGCAGGGAAGAACACACCTAGCACAAGAAAGAAACATGAAATGCATCACTTGCGTGTAACAAAAGGAACATTTTATGTGAACACCAAATGGAAAGTTTTCACTAACTAGATCTTTTCAGTCATCTTTCTTCTTTACATGAACTCAGCAACAGAATCTACATGTTTTGAAAAGCCCCTGACCGTTTCCTCTTGAGTATTTTACAGTGTGGTAATAGTATTTTTATGGAAGTAAAGGATCTGAATACTTCCTCTACCACTGGTTTTAAGACTCAAAATGATTTAACGCCTGCATTTTACAAATTCAAAGATAAAAGATCACAGCACTTATATAGCCTCTTTTGATTGGTTGAGATATATCTAATAATGTTTAAAACACCTAATGGGAATTGCTGCTCCCCTACATACTAACACAGTGTTGCTTTAGAGGCAGGTGCTCCTAAATCCCGGATCGAGACCACAGTCGACCGGGCCTCAGCTATCAGGGCCTCTCAGCTTTGGAGCTCCCTGCGTGAGGATCTAAAATTTGTAGAGTATATTATTTCTTTTTTTTTATACCATGGATTTATTTTTAAATATAATTTTTTAATCTTGATTTCAAGCTCCTTGGGGCTTTTTTTCCTTTTCCTAATTGACCGTGCAGCTGAAACACTTTTAATCAAGCCTAAAATGTTTGTTGAAAAGTAACCACAACTCTGTGTCCTTCATCTTCAAATCCTGATTCACTCACAATTTCTTTTTTCAAGATCATTGCAGTCAATATTATTTATTTGTATACCATGTGTCTTTCACTACAATGGAGAAAAAAAAAACATAGAAGGGAAACAAGTGTAGCAGTTGTATACTCTCTCTTGCGTTATAATTCAGGCACTCTTGATCAGTTTTGGGCTCCAACCAGCCATTTTTTCACGGAGACAGTGTCCAGCAGACTTGTGACAAGCTGGTGACATAACAGAACCACATTCGGGTTCTCACAGCCCACCTCGTGGCAACAAGTTGGTGACATAACAGAACCACATTAGGGTTCTCACAGCCCACCTCGTGGCAACTAGCTCGGGGAACTGCCAAAGCAAATAAACAATTATTTTAGCTAGCTGTTGGTTAGCAAGTTACTCCAGAGATTTCTTATTCAGCTAGCACAATGTTAGACATTGTGGTAAACTCAACAAATTACCACAAGTTATCACTTTGAAGCATTTGTTTTGGAAATTAGAAATCACATAACCTATTGAAAACAATTCTACGAGACCACAGAGCTGGTTACAGATCAACCTACCACGGAGATAGCATACAGCAGACTGGTATGCGGGGTGCACCACTCAAGTCTGCAGGGGCCCAGCAGAGTACGCTAATGCCACAGAACACGCTAGTGTGTGGGAAACTAATAATACATTGTAAATGATATTGAGGAAATCATTTTATGGATTAGTAATAACTAATAATTGCAAATAATGGCCAGTGATGGCAAGTGGAATCATTACCTCTGCTACACAAGTATATTTTCATTGTTTAGTATTTAATACCCAATTAAATACTGGGTGATTTGACCCAGCCCAAGCTCTAAGAAGCAATTCAAAGAGACCCCTCTACATGGACAGCTGGGTGTGCTACAAGAGTTCCTCACATTCTCCTTACTGTCAAAAGGGGAGCAGCGTTAGTATTTGGATGACACTTGTGTATGGGATTGGATAATAATAATAAAATAATTCCAATTACTAACTGGATGTCCTTGTGTAGCATAACCTTATGCTGCAGAATGACTATAAATGGAGTCCTTGAAGATGTCAAGCAGGAGTTCTTCACGTTCTCCTTTAATTCAAAGAGGGAGCAGCGTTAGTAATTGGATGACCAGTTTGGGATTGGATGGATTCGTAGATTTTAAGTGTCTGTGTGCGTATGTTCTGCATCCTGTGGAGCATTTCAAACAGGACCACTCCCACACTGTGGGTCCGGCTCTGTATTTGTAACGGCTGTACCACTCTGGAGGAATGTGGGCAGAGGTACCGAGAATATACAGACATAACACATTGAGGAGCTTTGTAACGATGTAAAGGTCACAGCAGGAGTAAAGTTAGACATCTTACCTTATAAGAGCCGGTAGCGAAGCAGCTAAATCCAAAGTCAATAAGGAGACTGCGCGGGACGTCTGAGTACCAAGATGTATTCTTTGGTCACATGCAAAGTCTACCAACGCTGCAATTGCAAAAGCAGGGAGTCCCTCTGTCAACACACAGGTTGAGAGGAAGGAATACCACGAAAAGACGGAAGTTCGGCCCTTTCATACACCGATTTCGTCACAGGTTTGTATCTTACCATCCTGACCTCTGGTTGGCTCTGAGCTGAAAAGGGGGAGAACAATCCCACCTTTCCCCACCAGACTGGCACGTGCAAGGGCCTGTCTGCTTCTCTACTGTAACTATACTGATAACATGCATGAGTGTTGTGATCCAAGGCGTGTATCTATCCTTGAGAGAAAGACAGAGCGTCTTTTGCCAGACACAACTCTGGACTCGAGTAACCTTTAACCTCTTTCACAGACAGTAAGAATAAGAATATACACACAATATAAGGATTTATATTATCAATGGTCTCAATCAAGATATTTTCCACTTTAAAGTCCTGTTGAAAAATGTGTTTATCCTGGAGTTAAACTGCTGCATCAACTAGCTGTTTGAGTATGATCTGACATAAAAAAAGATGATTGATCGGAGAGGAGGGGGTTTGACATGTTTTCATGGCCGTGACTGAGCTGACTACAAGTTACAAAGTTTCTAAAACCATCTTTTAGCCACAGGCACTGGAACACACAAGATATTTTTAATAGACAAAAAGGCCAAAAACTAGGAAAATAAACCGTCAATTGCAAAAGAAAAATCCTTTAAGTAGCCCCCCAGTTTGTGTAAAAAGTTCAAAACACACAAGGATCCTCCAGCAGTTCACCTTGGCCTCCTGCTCTGGTAAGGAGCCTCCATTGCCTTCGATGTAGTTAAGTAGGTCTTCGGCAGGGAATGGGCTGCAGTCGAATAGTCCAAAAATTACCTCCTAACATCTATGCCTAACCACTTTTCTTTGACCTCTGTGGAAAATGTCACGGGGTCAAGGAAAGATGGTCAGGAGAATTCATAAGGAGTTAGGAAAAGACAACCGCGGTGTTTAGGGAATCCGACTCCACTTTCACTAAGCTACGATGCGACGGGAGGCGCATGTTAGTGATATCAGTGTGCAGCAATGAAACTACAATGTTCAGAAGATGGACTACAAAGAAGAGCATCTTAGATACTTCGTCCGTGTGTTAGTGTTGCGTCATAACGGCATAAACAACCAGGTTTGAAAAGAAATTAAAGAATGAATATAAAAGTGAAACCAAGGGATTGTCACAGAATACAAAGCTACTAAACTGTCTGTTCAGTTTCAAACATGCTGAATTAAATATGTTCTCCCACTAACAATGTCCCATATCCCTTTTTGTTGTTATGGTTTGAATGCAGATTATAATCTGATCATAAGCATATGCAGACAATAGTTTATGAAACATCACACGACTCAGTGTTGACTTGTGTTTTAAAATTGTAAAGATGACAAACTGAGGAGCTCGTCCAGTTTAACCTTTTTATTAAAGCTTCTGTAACTGAAGTCAGATAAAAGAATGAGGGCTGATGCTGCAGTACGACACCAGAGAGAGTAGATCAAAAACTGTTTGATCAGTTATCATCAATGTAACGTTTGTATTTTGCCAGCAGGTTTAACAGATTATTGAAAGTTAATTTCCAAGATCTGCGTTTGTCTTCATGATCGTTTGTTCTCGTGAACGGACGAATGGTGCCGCTGCAAGGAATTGTGGGACGGAAACATCTCCTTTCCTTTGGTAAAGGAAGGTCCAGTGTTTCCTATGCTAAAGGAGCTAAGTAAGGAAGCATTGACGCTCCTTTCCTTTGCATTTAGAGAATTCTAACAGCTCTTATCATGGCGGCCACTTAGATACTTCCGGGTCATTTCACTCAGTTAGAACCTTATTAAGCAAAAAGGACTATTCAACCACAGCCTTGGTCTCTCATGCACCAGTTCAGTAGGGACACGGGTTACCCCCACTGATTAGCTTGTTTCGTCCGCCATACTCAACATGACGGCGACCTCCGCGGAGAGCTGCATCCCAGAATCGCCCTGAAACATCATAACAGAGTGGAGGATGAGGGAGAACCACGATTGATCCGTAAAACCTTCAGTGAAAGTGCAGTGCTGAATAAAGCAGATTTTAACACTCACCAGAGGACTTTGTCCTTTGGTATATTTGATGGCAACCTACGAGATACAATCAAGACTTGTTAGCCCTCCCCGACCATATCAGGTGTGTGTATTTGAAAGAATGTGTGTAACACTTACAGGCAGATTATCTGCGATAGCCAGCAAACACCCATTCTTATCCGCCAGCTGATCCTGCTGCTGGTATTTGGCTTTAAATTCAGCTGAACAGACAAACACATATTGTTTTAATACCCTTGTAACACCAATTAAATACTACCTAAGCTCTATTATGAATAATTCCTATGTTATACTTAATATAAATCCTAATGTTACACTCAAACCTCAGGTCAAACATCTGTAGAAAGCAGCAATACATTTGTGAAGGATATGACAGTCACAGCACTAACATGGACAATACAAATCCTCCATACGAAATGGCGTTTGTATTTCTGCGACCAAATCTATCTCTTCTCCATGAGCCATTGTGGGTTAAAAAAAAACACAAAAACAACGCTTCTATATCCGTCTACACAAATTAACGCTAGCTCGTTCAGGATCAGGTTGCTAGCTCTGCCTCTCACCAGTGCACATCCAATCAAAATACGTGCCCGTGCTGACGTCATTGTACGCCTGCATGCTGGCCCCGGTGTCACCAACTCGAAATCTGATTGGTTAACACCAGTTTAGATTGCGTTAACTTTAAGCTACAGACGCTAGCACTGTTGATTCTGAAGGCGTAAGGGCAGATTTCTTGGACCCTAGCAACACATGACTGCTGAAATATGATTGGATAAAAGCTCTGCCATAAAGGCCAGCCCTCCACTCTCGACCTGAGGCTGGAAGCAGCGCAACCTAGAGAAAAGCTATGAAATGAAGAGAATAGACTATGGGGAATAATTTAATACATATTTGTGGAAAAAAATATATAAAAATTAAATTTATATTCTGATGATGTTTAGGCCAGCAGAGAAGGCCTTGCTGGCCCCCTACCATGTGTGTGACGTAATCTGTAGTCGAGGGAGGCAGACATGTTGGATGTCTGGATAAAAGTTGCGACAGCGGGAAAAACTAACAGAATCGTAGCGCTAGTTAAAAGGTAGGCAGCTGTTTGTAGTTCTGAAACAAAGGCAGACAAATAAAAAATGTTTCTGGTTTTTCATAAGCCAGGCTACATCAAGTATATCCATGTACAATGATCTAATAAAGGTGTGTATGTTTGAGAGTAAGAGACACATGAGAGCTAGCAGTGGCTCTTATGATTAGAAATATTGTTTATGTAGATAAACCTCCAAAATAATAAAGTGCTAGGTTTTATATAAGATTGACTAAAATGTATATTATGTGGTTTCTGTTCCTGGCTGAAAAGATAGAAACGAGACAGAAGGAAGAGAAGAGGCAGAAGGAGACGAAAAGGCAGCAAGAGGCCGAAAAGAGCAGAACGGTGACAGCGAGAAGCAGAAAAGAATCGAGAACTATAAAAGATAGGACGAAGCAGTTAAAGTAAGGTAACACGTTTGTGATTTTTTTCAGTTACAGGAGGATCAAGAAAAGAAGGAGACAAACAGACACAGCAGGTAAAATAAGTATTGTACACATCACTATTTTTCTCAGTAAATATATTTTGAAAAGGTGCTATTGACATGAAATCTTCACCAGATGTCGGTAACAACCCAAGTAATCCATACATATGAAACAAATAAGTTCAGATATAAAAGGTATGTACACATGGTAATCTAGTAATTTATAGAATTCATCAACATTAAGACATGAAATGTGGCTTTAAAACTCATTTTGAATGTTCCAAAATGAATGTGTTCAATCATGTATACTTTAGTTGTAATATAACTTACTCGGCTGTAACGGGGTTAGGTAAGGACCCAGAAGCAATACGACGGACACGGGCTAGTGAGTGAAGCTTTATTCCAGGTAGAACACACAACAGGTAAACCGTCTCGGATCAGCTCCAATGGGGGAAATCCACTCGGTGGAACGCCAAGCCGTCAGGGGAGAAGGCAGACAGAAACCAGAGGAAGTAGAGGCTGTGGTCGTGGACAGACGGCTATGGCGATTTACCGGAAAGTCTGGCATTGTGCAGAGAATGATCTGGCAGTGAGAGTATGTGAAGCTGGGGTTTAAATACTAAACGATCAGAGTGGGCAGGTGAGAGTGATGGAGCTGATGAGGTGGGTGTGACTAACAGGTGAGAGTGATGGACTAACAGGTGAGAGTGATGGAGCTGATGAGGTGGGTGTAACTAACAGGTGAACAGAATAAATTGATGAGGTGGGTGTGACTAACAGGTGCACAGAATAAGATGAGGTGGGTGTGACTAACAGGTGCACAGAATAAGATGAGGTGGGTGTGACTAGCAGGTGAACAGAATAAATTGATGAGGTGGGTGTGACTAACAGGTGCACAGAATAAGATGAGGTGGGTGTGACTAACAGGTGAACAGAATAAGCTGATGAGGTGGGTGTGACTAGCAGGTGAACAGAATAAGCTGATGAGGCGAGTGAGAGGTAGAATGGCAGAAGGGAAGCTGAACTGTGATACGCATAGTGATCGGATATGTTCCATAGCCAAAAGAGCAACTGTATAAATACTTCATTATATTTCCCCATTACATGTCCTGCTTCCTGTTCCTCCCTGCAGTATTAGTTGACTTGTTTTTTTTTTATCAATAGCCCTGGACAAATTTACGCCAATTCTGTTATAAACACATTCATTCCCTCCTCTCTTCCCTTTGCTGTCGTCTGGAGAGGAACTCCCATTTGGGGGAAGAATGATGGAGCTCTACGTTTGATAAATTGTCCAGATTGTGCCCACATGCTGTCCACACCTCACCGAGATCCAAACTCAATGCAAGCCAGGTAACCTCTGCATGTGGATCCCCATACGAGCAAGAGCCGATCCCGGAGCGTACAGACTTGACAGTTAATGCGTCCTCGCATGATCATATGACAAAAGTCACATTGAAAATGTAGTGTAAGCATGGCCTTAAATAGGTCTATGAAGTATGCAGCTCAGTATTCTTTCAAGTGAAGTCCATTTATGACGTAGACCTGATATTACTGTGATTTTTATTTTCTAAAACCAGACTATTCATTGAGCATGCCATATCTGTATCAGACCTCCTAAACCTTATCTGAAAACTGAAAGTTAGTATTTGGCCTATACATGTTATAGTTAGATGTTTATGAAATGACATGTGCTGCCTTCATGTGAACCTCAGCTATTCAACCACTTCCTACCGTCAGGTTAAAAATGTGAGTTTGAGGTTTCACAATATTCTCTTTCTTAAAGCGTCTTGTACTTCATTAATTGCAACAAGGATACGGTTAAAATCAAAAGACAACTTTTGTTATGGGTCAGAGGATTTTTTTCATCATTTATTTTCACGTTTCCTTTTCAATCAGCAGGCCAGAAGATGCTGAGTGAGGGTATTCAGCTTCTCGGTAACGATTTAATTATCCGGCTTTATTGACTGTGGTAGCACACTGTTACCGGTGTCTGAAGACATTGACTTGACTTAAGCTTCCAAAATCTAATCGTTGTTCAAGCTGTCAGACATTTCTTGAATATAAAAGTCTGATTTAGCTGTATGTATTTGGTGGACATATGTGTTCCTGAGGCACATAAAACAGTCAATCTGAGTGACCTCTGGATTTTCATATTTAAAGATTGTGTAAAAATGCTTTACCAAACTTGCACCAAACCTTGACTCCTTAACAAGGGTATGAACCGAACCATGACTTACTTTGTTCATAACATAACCAAGTAGGAAATCGGCCTGAACTGGTGCATTGACATTCCCTATGCTGACTATCAGGCAGCTGCTGGAACTGGTTCAGGTATTGGTTCACCACCATTGGCTTAAAGGAAGCATACTTTCATGTTCAGGTGGCTAGGCACTAGCCAAAACACTGATCTTTCACTTACCAGGGGATAGCCTATGAGTACAATAGGCTGCCGTTTGGCTATTCCCTAACCCCCTAGCACCGCCAACAGATGTGTGGACACGGCGCTGCAGCTGCTACGCAAGCGTGGCACGAGGGTCTTCTGTTATCTCGACCACCTCATTGTCATGGCCATGTTTCACATGGACCGATTGATCTCACACCTATTTAAGCTGGGGTTGGCGATCAACTGAACTAAGAGCAGCCCCCAACCAGCAGCTGGAGTACTTGCATGGTGTGCTCGATCCATGCAGGCTTCTGGCCACTCCATCTGAACTCAGACAGACGACCTTGCTGCAGGTGGTTGGCAAACTGTGGCGGCATACCACTGTCTGAATTACGCTTCACATGAATTGAGCTGCTTGTCTGGTTTCCTCAAGTTGTTGACATATTGAAAGAACCACGATGTTGGGTAAAATTTTTAAAGTAACAACAAGATCATCCACTCCATTTCACAATGGCAATCAGATCAGCAAGTAGGTAAGTTATTTTTAGTCAGTAAATAAGAAGGTCCTGACCTCGGGGACCTCAGTAGATGTGACATTGAAAGGCCAGCAGTGCCTCAAAGCTGACAAAAGTCTCAGTTATCTTCTCAACAGAAAAGGAAAATAGACACAACACAAAGTGATAAAGAACATATCAATATTTCTTGCAAGATGCAAACAATGTACTTGTAAGAACATACCTCTCAGCCATTCATTCATGTAAAAAAACAATCAAACAGATTCTCCTTCAGGAGAACGTGGCTGGACATAGAACATTTTTAAATGTACAACTGTACTGTTAATATTGAAGGAAAATACACCTCTGCAATCTGATATATAAAAATAAATTATTGTGAAGTGTAAACATGGCTGTATAAAACTCAACAGTACCAACAATGGATCATAGAAAAGTGCCAAAATAACACAAATAAAAAATATAAAAATATTTTACAGGATCAGAAATCAAGTACTACAATCTTATGTTTCAAACCTTTGAGAGGTTGCCTAGGTGGAACCTGTGTCTTTTTTTAAAAAGAGCTGTCAAACAGATAAATACAAACATAAGGCTTACAGCACAATGCCCAAAGATACACATAGTTGCATGAATACTCTCCTAGAGTCCAGCGATAAACTTGTATTAGAAGACCCAGCTGTGTTGTGAGACTTACCTAATGCCAACTGTTCTTTCAGATAGTCTCTCTCCCAGGTTAGCTCATCAATCTTCTCTTTTTGCCACTCTGCCCTTAGTTTACAGACCTCCAACGCATGGGATTGTTTTTGGGCTTCCAGCTGTGCAGTAGGAGCTATGGACACACCTAATAGAAAGTCATCGTTTATCATTTAATAAGTCCAAAACGTTCTATTACCCTAATTTACTTGGGCATGCTATGAGCCTAATAGCCGCTCATATGAACAGATAAATGGTCATCTAACATTGTCGTTATCGTATTCCAACTGCCACCTGGATTGCTCTACTTCCGGTACAGGTACGCAGTGGCGCCTACCTGTCTCAGGACCTCTAGTTAGGACTAGCTCGCTAGCTGGCTAGATACTCATAATCAATAATGTGTACGTGCCAGCAAACTAAGAAACCTACTCAATGTATCATCAGCTGGCAGCATTCTTTGTGGCCAGGGTCCGCGGGCCCTTTCGACTTAGTTCAGAGTTTTCCATATAAACGCGCTGTTGTACTGTTCCTGAGCGAAACGTGTGTTCTACGTTGATGAAGCGGGATTTGACGTATTTCGCGGATCAAATCATTACCTGTTGGATCTCTTCCTAAAACCACCACCGTCCAAAGCATTCTTTTTGCAAATAAGAAGCAGATTTACCAGCTGAAGAAGTTTGTTTATGATCACATCTCTAAAAAATACACTCTGAAGCTGATAAAGTGGCTTCACATTTATAAATGCTTTGTAAGGCATAGATAGTCCTCACTTTAGATGAGGTCACACAAAATACTTAACTAACGACTAGTAACTACCTGAATTAAACATGAATTACAGTATTAATACATGTTTATAAAGCACATATTAATATGGTCCATAACCATTAGTGCATATCTAACTCATATGTATAAATGGGGAATCCATCATTTGTAAAGTATGAAAACACAATCATGTAACACAGACAAGCTTATTGATCAATAATAAATTATTTATAACTGTTTATCAATTGCATACTAATGAGTTTTAATGTTGGAACAATGCTTTATAAATGAATTAAGTGTTTACTCATACTTAATTAATGCTTCATAGCGTGTAGTTATTATAAAGTGTTACAGATGGTATTCAGCACAAGAAATAAAGAAAAAGAAGTTGGTAGTAATGATCATCTGCTCATAGTCCTTCAATCAGAGGATCGGTGGTTGGATTCCCGGCTCCACTAGTCCATGTTGATGTGTCCTTGGGCAAGACACTTAACCCCAGATTTCTCCCGTAGCTGTGCCTACGGTGTGTGAATGGTAGCTACTCCTGATGGGCACCTTAGCCCCTCCCATCAGTGTGTGAATGGGTGAATGATGTCATGTAGTGTTGAAGAGCTTTGAGTGGTCGGAAGACTAGAAAAGATCTATACAAGTACAGTCCATTTACCATTGTGATCAATTTGACCAGGAAAAACATGATCACTCCTCAATCCCACTGAACTTATTTTAATTTAAAATGTATAAAGCACCTTTGTATAGCACCCATCATACAAACCTGCAGCCCAAAGTGTTTCACAGAGCAAGATTAAAACAGCACAGATAAATATAATTGTAAACTATAAGAAGTTTCCACAGCTTTTTCTGATTCTCACATGTCCCAGACTCTCGCCTTATTGCTTTTCCCACTGTACGTTCTCACACGTGGCAATATCCTTTGTAAGCCCATGTCTCATTAATACACATTACCAACTTTAGTCTTTGTGCTTTGTATTGTGTTGTAACTCTGTTATGCTGTTCATTATGTACACATTACATCTATTGTACTTCTGTCCATTCTGATAGAGGATCCTCCTCTGTTGCTCTCCTGAAGGTTTCTTCCCTTTTTCTCCCCATTAAAGGTTTTTTGGTGGAGTTTTTCCTGATCCGATGAGAGGTCCTGGTACAGAGGATGTCGTATGTGTACAGATTGTAAAACCCTCTGAGGCAAATTTGTAATTTTGGGCTATACAAAATAAATTGTATTTAATTGAATAATATCAGACAGGATAAGGCTGGCATTATTCTATTTGTTTGTTCGTATTGTCAACAATATCGTTATGTATTATGTTAGTCTGTCTAGCAATACTTCTGGACTTCCCTACCCTGTGTGTGGCTCTCAACCTAGGCCCACTGTTTCGTACTGTTCCTTTAAAAATGTGTCTTAAATCAGACAGTGGTCACTGCAGTCAACAGCTATTCAAAAGCAGTATTCTTGTATATGCATGGAATCTGATGGGATAATTGCTCATCAGCCACTACAGTGGATCCTAGTGTATCATCCTATACACTGCCACCCACTGGCCAGCAGTTGTAAGTACAACACAAATTTATCAAAACCAAGATGACTGCCAGACTGCCAGGAATGCTGAGCAGCTCAGGAATATCTTGCCAATCCTTCTTTAGTAAGAGACCCTGGCAGGTAAATAACATTTTGTTTCATCAAGTAACTCTCAGGAGTATAACTGTTGATTTTCTGGTTGGAGAAAAGGATGATTAAACATTAGTCCACTAAATTGGACATTGTGCATCTGGCTATGTTGCAGCTACAATTGTTGCTGTAATTGTGACTTTGTTCTTATAAATACTTCATCTGCAGGAACTTTTTTTCTGTAAATCATTGATTTAAGTTTTAATAATGGAACTTGCAGTTTTTGTAACCAAACTAATCTTGACAACATTTTTATTTTTGTAGAATGTGTCCATTGACAAAAAAATACAGTTCAACAAAGGGAGGTAGGGTAGGGAGGGTCTGAGGAAACAAAGTGATGAGATGAATGAGGGAGGAAGGGGAGGGGGCAGGAGGGGGGAGTAGAAAGAGATGGAAGAGGCTGAGGAGTCAGGAACCAAGTTCAACATTTTTTGCATTTCATTTGAACAACATTGGAATATGTTAAAGTATGTGCACAAACTACTCTAACAGGAATAATATGTTATTTAGTTTTCACAGAGTATTTCATTTATTCATTGGTTTGTTAAATACAAATTCATATTTTTTTCAGTTGCAAACTGAAATGCATGGAAAGAGTGGAAAAAGAAGTATAAAAAAGTGTCCATGCCTAATTCCTCTATCAAAGGGTCAAAAGGGCACAGTAAGTTTCTAAAACAGATGGTCACTGTAGCTTTTAGTAAATTAATTTAAATTTTGATAGAGTCAAAATATATTACGATAATAGAAATAGATATTTCAGGCTTCGGATTCACACAATTTGGATACTTTATATAATCACCAAACGCAGAAAAATGAACCAAAACCAGCAGTTACAAATCTATCTACATGTAGAAGTTCACATCAACAGACTCAAACGACTATACAGCTGTACTGTTGTGCTTATTTTAAATTATGTCATGAATATAATTGTTTTACAGTCTACGGAACAAACCTTTGTCTGCACATGCATTAAAAATGTCTTGTTAAAAAAAAGAAAAAGGTTTTTATTTCGATGCACAGGTGCAGTGACCCCAACCCCCCACAAGTAGTGAAGTTACTTTTATACCAAACTCCATTTTCATTTTTGAACAGATCTGCCGATCATAACTAGTGCTATAGTTCTTATAGGCGCTGATGAGGGTTGTCCTCCTCCTCTGACTGGGGACGTTTGACTCTGGTTCGATGATAAATTGTAGCTGCTATATGCTCCTCTCTGTGGGAAGAGACTATGAATTCACTTCATTAAAATTCCACCCAGGAAGATGACACCTTTTATTTAAGGTTAATGTTGGCAATATTGTCCTGTTACCCTGAGTAACCTCAGTCTATATCCATTTTAAAGGGCAATTATTGGGTTATTTTTCCAAAAGGAAAGTTTTCATTGAATGTTTTTGTTATATTGCATTGCATTGCAACAGCCTGTTTAAAGTAATATGCCATATACCAAACAACTAAAACTTGTATTAATAGATAAAGGATTGATGATCCTTGATGCTTTTTTTAGCTGTGAAAAACACTGCGCGGTAATTGTAGATATCCTACGAAATGTATTTGTATGTTTTCCCCAAAATGATGAAGGAGGAAGTATAAAGACCGTGAATGCAGACACAGGGCGGGCGGTCGATGGGTCCAACAAACAGCAATCTTTTAGCCAGGACACCGTTCCTTCCCCGTGTGAAACAACAAGTCAATGTTGATGTTTTTATACCGTTGATGTAGCATACCGGATGGCTTGCAGCACATGATACAACCCTTCAGCTCATTACAAATATAAGAGACTTATGACTTACGAGTATCTCCGATGTAATGTGATTAAAACATTTTTTATGATGCTTTGCCAACAAGCACAGGCCTTCGTGTCTTCCTATGTAAATAAAATAAATATTAGCAAAGATATCACGCTCATAGAGCCAAGGTTTTTTCATTATTTGACTCTTATCAACCATATTTTATTCAGTAACTATGAGGGCAGTCAGTTTGAATGACAGAGAAAGGGAATGAGTGTCTCACCACCTTCATATCCAGGAGTGGCAGCTCTGGGCTGTGTCTGTTGTGTCAGCTGTTGATTGAAATAGACATGCTCAGCGGAGCTTCAGAGAGAATTTGGCGGATTCACTTATTATTACTGACATCGTGAGGTTGTTTAGCTCCCGGTTGACCTGTGGTAAATTACACAAACTCACATACAGTTGTGATAGTCGGTGTACAATTCTCCATGGCTTTTCCTCATTAAATCCGAGCCCAGCTCGCTCTTTTCTCTATGAAGTTGTTGACAGGTTGCAATTACAAGGTCCACGTTTCCTCTAACACTTATTGTTGGTTCTGTTTAAAAAATGTTTTGCATACACAGTTTATGTGAAGCAGTCTGCGAAGACCTAAATGAATTGTTCAATTATGTTCTGTAAATAATGTCTCCATGAACAATAAGTAATATTGCATACCATTTCATATAACCAAGACCCTGACTGAGAGATGAGACGAGCTGCCATAGTGACAGTGAATACTTGTACCTCGCGCTGTAAAATTCACGTTAGCATAAGATAATTCCTCATTTGCATGTTCACTTTTGAAAACTTTTTTTAAACTGATCAACTCAAATGGGGAAGTTTCATCGAGCTATGTCATAGTTAATTTGAAAAATAAAAAAACATTCCCAGTTTCATTCCTATCTATATCCTTGAGGTTTTTACAGTCATAGCCTGATTTATACATAATTGTATGACTAAAAACATGGCTGGCAGTATTTTCTACTAGAGATATGTCAACAAAATGAATTTTGAATGAAATGAACAAGAATTTTGTTCATTTTGGTGATGAAAAAGATTATGAGATGATAATTAAACCAGGACTCAAACAGAAAACAACTAAAACACACAGAATGGAAACATAAAGCTGATTTTCTCAAACCTCACTTCCATTTCCCCCAGTCACCACACTACTTCCTCTGTATTCCCGGTGCTGTTTTGATAAGAAAACTTTACTAAGTTGGTGAGATGAAGAAAATGTTTTAGTTTTCTCTTCTCCGCTGTCTCTTAGCTCAGATTGCAATCGCTGAGCGATTGTCTGACAAGGTTAGGATGTGAATACTAAGCACCAGCCTTTATTTTTCATCATTTTTAACCACACGAGAATATTGACCTGGACTGAGAGGCCACAGAATATCCTGGGGGCTGCTGTTTGATCTTCAAACACAATAAACAAAACCCAAAGTCCTGTTTGAATCCTGCTAGGAGACCCGAGAGGCTGCAATCTTCATTACCCCAAAACACAGACAACTTACTGAGAATTGTGTTATCAAAAGTTTCTCTTGAGAGCATGACTTTGCTCAAGGCCGTACGGAGGGTTTTAGAACTACCGAGGTCTAAAACTGAGCTTGCTAGGGGGGGTTTGATTTCCCTGATATACATATGTGTATTTTATGATGATTGGAGAGCAAAATGTGGATAACTATAGCTTGAAACCAGGCTGTACCATAAATTAACTGTCAAGCAGTAATACATGAGAATCGAGTTTAATGTTGCAATGAATGATCCAGACTACAATCTGAAAATACAGAAGAGGAGAAAAATGTATATTTACAATGTTTAATAAGTGTTCAAGTAAAAGTATATTTATCCTACTGAATTCACCCTCTGTATTCACTGTCTGTCGCTCTCTGTGCCCCCTCACTTGTCTCTCCTGCCAGCGTACAGTATTTTAAAAATAATGTACTAAAATCATTTACACCTTTTTTTAGTTTGAGTTTGAGTCATTTTGGATTGGAATTCTAGAAGTGTGTCTTAAACAGTACAAAAACGTAAGCAAAATGTGTGTTTTTCAATAACATACTTTTACAATAAATGTTATACTAAACGTATGCTAGGTGTTGTGTTGTTAAATTCAGCCTATAGGTTTCACTGTATGAACCAAAAACATTACATATTTATGTGACATATGCTACATCGGGGTGAAAGTGAAACTGACTAGCCAGCATCACCAGCCTCTGTTCAACTCAGTGCGACTGAGCAAAACATACAATAATATATATCAAATATATTTGTGTGTTTTTCTTGTGTTGCAAAATGGAAATACAAACTGCATTTTGTTGAACAATCCTGTTGTGCAATGACAATAAATAACCTTGGAACCTTGTAGTTAAAGCACAACCTTGTTGAGTATAGATTTTGTAGTAACAGAAAGATCATGCTCAACACCACGTCACCACACACAGACCCAGAACCGGAACATGGTCACTATTTTAGTTTACAGTGCAAGCACGTCAACATTTACTAATAATCCCTAAATACAAAGTACAGCTGAGGCGAATGGGAATGGGGATTGGCATTTAGACACCAAAACATGACCTGAAGATGGCACTAGATGGAAAGTTAAAGCATCACTGTAACAAGTCTCTGTCACTACCGTGAGTCTCGGGCCGCACAAGGAAGGTCACACACTGGGATTGGGGTTCTCAATACGTTTATTAAGCACAATTGTTGCGTCTGTCTGGCTGTGTGCTCCCACGACGGTTCCGGCTTCGTCCACACCTCCCCTCCACCGTCGTTCCTACAGTCTTTTAAAAGGGGAGACACACCATTCCCGATTGCCTGCAGCTGAGGCTGATTAGACCTCTCCCGGCCCCGTTCCCTGAACCACTCCCACACTCGGTCCCTTCTGCAGCTGAGCCCAACCACGCCCTCACCACCACAATCACCAAAGTTATGAAAATTCATCCTTAAGAGTAAGATGATCGGTCTGAGCCAAAGTTCATAGCAGTCCATACATATCTGCTGGTGGCACTAACAGATTCATCCTGAATTAATGTCAATAAATGGGAAAATGAATGCATTTACAAAATGTTGTGCCCAAGTGGATTTCCCAGGATGAAAATGTTGACCTGCTGGTGGCACTAGGTGAAAGTCAGGGGTTCCTCCAGTGTCATTTGGATTCATCCTGTGGGCAGCATGGATATTTATACCAAATGGCATGGCAATCCATTCATTCCATCCATTTGAAACAGGAGACATAGGGTATAATAACATCTTGAGTTCCCTATTAATCGGTCAATAATCCTTCCATAACTCATCTGTTCAAATGCTTTCCCATCCAGTTCCTGACCACTGCTTCATCCCCCCCTCATCCTTCACTAATCCAACCATGCAAAGTTCTCCCTGTTGGTAATGGTGTCATGGAGAGTCAACAGTATTCCCTTTGAATGACACTCAGCCCATCCTTGTGGAGCAGCCACTGAAGATTATTAGGACCCTCATTAAAAGATGACGTAAGACCACTGGAAGGCCAACATCTGAGTTCCCTCTCTCTACATGTCTCTGTCTTCCCCTCAGACAATCACTCAGATACTCTTTTACACCCTTCCATCCTTTTTATGCTCCCCATAATCTGTAACCAGCGCATGCTATTGGAACAGAGGTATTTTAGAATTTTCATTAGTTCTTTTATGACTGTGGTGGCAAGATAATATATTAAAAGTTGCTACTGACGAGATCTTTCACAAGTCAGACATTAGTGTCCTGCTGATTTGGTTCATAAACACATTTCAGTCAAAATGTCAAACTGTCACTGTCAGGTTGTGCTGCCTTTCAAACAATTCTAATTGAGCTGACTCATAAGACAATAAGCATTCAGGACAAAGAAGAGTGTTAGCTGCTGACCTTGGCCATGATTTCAGGGTCGCCATAACCGCTCTCCAAAAATGCTCCTAATCAGAACAAGAATCATTTTCAAACTTTGTATTTTATTCAGTATTTGTTGTTGATATGTGACACCGAAGTGACTCTTCCAGAGGTCTATGTAATGCGTTTTGTGCTTTCTGTCATATTTTTGAATAACCTCTCCTCTCATTTCAGATGTTCCACTTCCTGCCCTTTGTGTTTCCCACCAGTATCTATTGTCTGCCCTGCCCCTAATTAGTATCACCTGTGTCTCATCAGGTCCTGTTCCCAGTGTATTCAAAACCCAAGTAGTCTGCTCCTCGTTGCCAGTTCGTCTACGTACTTTTGTCTAGCATTCCAGCCTTTATTCCTCCTGTTAGTTTACCCAGTGCTTATGAAACTTTGCCGGTTTTCCTCAGACCCGATTTTAGTTTGAACCCTTTTGAATTTCTTGGCTTCACTGATCTGTACCACTAGCAACTTTTCAAGAAAATAATTTTACCTAACTGATCCACTGTGTTTTGAGTCATGCTCTTGAGTCCTGTTTGTGCCATCAGTCAAAACACTTAACCCTTTCTTATTTCCCAATTGGTACATCCTCAATTATTTTCCTCAACTCCTCTTGCATCTAATGACGTCTTCATATTAAAAGCGATACAGCAACAGGCTACAAGTGACATGGTGCTACAAACTTAAATTTGACGCTTTACGCTGCTTGACCAGCTACAAATCAAAGTTGAGATGGTCTCAACCGTTTTTAAGGACAAGGTGAAGCATCATGGCATAAGTCCCGCCCATGGAGATGCAATCAGAAGAGGCAAATAAAGAGGGATTTCTGACTTGAAGTCAGCAGCAGTTTGCACTTATAACGGGGATGTCACGATTATAGCAGTTTAATTCAATTCAGTTTGGAATCAAGGATCATTTATTGTCATTATGCAACACAGGGATGCACAGTGAAATGCAGTTGTAGCCCGTTTGTAACACAACAAACACATGACAAACAAAACAAAAACACTAGTACATTCCTGAAGTACATTGTTTTATTTGTATCATAAGAAATGTAAAGATCAGCATTAAAAACAATTCTCTGTTCAGATAATTTGGCCGACATCTTCACATTAAAAATTCAACATGAGCAAACCATTGTCCATCACCTCTGACTCTCTGAGCACCACCATCATGTAAACATAGAGTTCAGCTCCTCTCGTCCCACCAGAGTCCTGCTCCTCTCGTCCCACCAGAGTCCTGCTCTCTGTCCTGAGGTCCACCCATCAAGTCCAGCTTGATCCAGGATGAACGATGGATCCAGGTCTCAGTGAAGACGTGGGCTCAACAGTCACCTCACATTACTGGGTTCACCTGAAGTCTTGTTTCATACAACTTGTTTTCCTGTGACCAAACATCAGACAGCCAGCAGCATGCTGGGTAGTGGAGTACCCTCAGGTCCTAGCTGGGTTAGCTTAGCTTCCATCTCTCCTCTCTGGGGCAGTGTGGTGGTGTTTGGTCCAGCAGTTCTGGCTGGTGGGTCGGCCGTGAGCGGTGATCGCCTCAAAGTTCACAGCACTTAATCCCCACGCTTCCTCTTCAGATGTTGATGAATGTATTCTGTCATATGCCATTAGTGATGAACACAAAAAAAACAACAAATAAAGACAAAAACGTAGTGAAATTCATGGGAGCTACTCACTGCAACATGTACATGCACCGCCGATGCCATAGTATCATGAGTTACAACACACAAGTCGCTTCACAAACAGTAAAGGACAGAACGTTTGCAGTTAATCATCTTAAAATAATACAGTTTAAGAATAACAAAGGAACAGTTACATGTGTTGATTTTGCCATGATTTCAGATTATTCCAGCTGTGTGTCACACCTCTTTTATATGTCATGGGTGCCAAAAAGACTTCCGCAAAGGATGTATACTTATATAAGCTTGCTTTCCTTTTTTTCCTTCTTCCTTTGCTTCATATGGACTTAGTTCAGTCGCTGAGCATCGGAATTGATTAGTTTTTCAGCGTTTCACGACGAGGTAAGCAGCTTTTTTAACTTATGTTTCTGTTTCATAATTGTCTGAGGCTAGTGTTCTTTGGCTGATATCTTTCTGAGGCTGTGGTCTATAGGGATGTGAGTGCTATGTGCGGAATCCCTGTCTTCTTGGCATTATTTAGCGTGGTCTCAAGCCTATGTAGCATAAAGCTAACTCGAGCAAGGGAGACATATGCTCAGCAAGTCCAGTGGCTGGCGAGATATGAATATGAATATTTGGTTATGCATTTGGTTGGTCTTGTTTAGTTGTGTTTGGAGCATGTACAAATGGCTTACATGAGCTTGTAGCCCGTATTTATTCTGTTATTCTGATAGGCAACATCATTATATTTGTTCTTGATTAGTGTCTTCTCTCCCAGGGGGAACCCCAAAGTTTTTACCAAGGGGTGCCCCTCGGCCCCACAGGTGGGGTCGTCGGGTGGAACAGGTTTTAAGTAACCAGTGCTGAGGGTGCTGCTGTACTCACATGTGGTGGCAGTGGTGGGATTGAGGATACAGGTGTTTTTTTCTCTTCTTCCTACCCCTCCACTTTTTTGTGAGCCATGCATTGTGGAGGAAGATGCACAAGAGGAAGTCATGCAGAGAATAGAGAGCCACAGACTGGACCGGAAGACCAAGCAGACGAAGAAGAGATGGAGGCTGGAGCTTCGAGGTCGGCAACGGGCACTGAGGGATCAGAGAGTCAACATAGAGAGACCTGGCTGGTATATGTTGGGCTTTAATGGACCAGCAGGAGTCTGGTAGGCGCAACTGAAAGCAGAGGCTACCGGACAGGAGCATTGTATCAAGGCACTGCAGCATCATTTCCATCTTTCAGAGGTGCAGGCTCGCACACACTCCTGTCCCGGAGCTCACTTTGACTCCTGACTTGGATGATCAACATCCACACGTCCTAGAAGCACCCTTACCAGAAAGCATCCATCCAGCCAATGTCTCATGTCGATCTTCTGTCCGTACTCAATATACAAGTTAATCAACAATCAAAGCACCCATGACAGCACCAGTGCCATTCTCTCAAATCTAAACATGCCATCCACTTAACACCAGGCAATCTATTTATTATTAATATTATCTTTTTACACTTCATAATTACTGACCAAAGACCAGGACTTATAACCATCACCAAACAATTAGACCTCATTTGCTGTCACCATTTACTGTGCTTCCACCACCTCTCCGGACTTTGTAGACTTTGTAGAGTTTGTCAATTTGCACAGTTTTACCGCCGATCTCAATCCAACACTCGATCTGTCTGTGCGGCGTTTGTCCGGTTCCGGTGAATTTTTCAACTCAGGCAAATAATTTGCGTGACGCTGTGTTGCGAAAGCCAATCAGCATTGAGAAGCTCCGCCTGTCATTACTGCCGTCCTGCCATTGTTGAATCAGAATCTATGGAGGAGAAGTTGATAGACTGGAAGCGGCAGTCATCCAGCTCCTAGAGAAGCTGTGTGCGGCTACGGATAATATTATGAACCCAGACACGAGGGCGTCTGATGTTCCCACGTTTCTGGGACTTCCACAACATGTACAAAGCCGAAATAGTGGTTATTTATTCCGTGGTGGATGGCGGAAATGAACTATTTCCACGAAAATAAACCACGCCCCCTCTCCGGCGCATCTAGCGCGAATGAAGCGAAATAACCACAAATAGTCCGGCGACTAAACTCACGCGAGTAAAGCGGCGCGATTACCTAAGCAGCCAATTTTCAAGAGTTTTTTTTAACTGTTTGTAACAGGTAACAATTTGTAACATTTGTGAATGATGTCATGTAGTGTTAAAGCGCTTTGAGTGGTCGGGAAAACTAGAAAAGCGCTATACAAGTACAATCCATTTACCACTTACCTGCGTGAACAGGAAGGTCACACAAACCAATGCACCTGAAGAATCCAGCTAAGCTCACTCGAATGTGTTTTGTTCCTATCTGCAGAGTGCGCAGTGATGAGAGGCTTTACCCCACCGCTGAAGTGCAAGGGCAGGTCTATCTGTTAAATGTTGGAGTTGCTTATATTTTGCCCTTTTCAGTGGTTTTGGGTCACAATCTACCGGTCCTCTTAGCGAGACGACAACTTTGTCCTGTTCTAGCAGTCAGCCAAGCTCAGCATGGAGGACAGCATTCCCCAACCTTCAGCGCCTTGCCTTTCTATAGTGCCAATGCTGGAGACACAAACTTGAATGTTTTTGAAGCCACATAGCCAGAAGAGGCTAGATAAATTCAAACACACAGTTGTAAAACCACCAGAAATGCCCTTAGTTATTACATATGACAGAATTAAAAAGCAGCGAAGTGATCCAACCTTATCTACCTTTTGGCTGCTTAGTTTGTGAGAGGGAGCCAGAGACTGAGCCAGATAACACGAGGATAGAGTACTTCCATCAGAATGGTGTTCTTTACCATCAGCATAGTCAGTTTAAGCAGCTAATTGTCAGACAGCTAGAGATGTGATACTAACTGTGGGCCACAGCCCTGGGCTGGATAGTGCTCAGATATTGCCCAGTTCTATAGGAGCCCTCAGATTGGGCAGAGTTTGCATTGAGTCAGGGAGGGTATACCCCTACCCTATTGGCTGAAATATGCATTGTATATATGCAATATACATTGAGTCTAAAATAGTTGTAGAGTAGCTGTGATGAAAATAGGCCACTCGCATAAATGGATTCTCCATCTCAAAAAAATTATCTATATTTTAATTTGCAGTAAATTTCGTCCCAAAAAGATGGCTAGAAATCAGTAATGTGATAGTAAATCACAGATCTATTTGAAGTAAAGATGCAAATACAAAATGATCTATCATAAAAGATCAGGTATCAAGGAAACATTTGAGGAAAAAAGTTACAATACAGAGGTTGAATTTAGTATGTTTGCATGCTTTCCAAGCTTCTTTTATATAATTGGCCCTTAGGCAAATATGGTGGTGGGGACTTTAGTCACCTCACATGCAAGTACGATCCCTCTGGTGTAAAACTGCCTCTGACAAAGCCGTTAATCCTCAGTTGTGACAACCTCTCTGCTGGTACTTGTAAAGGGGATTAGAGGAACTAATGTGATTGGCCATTACTGAAGTGTTCCCCAATCCCGATTCTGATTTACCCCTGACTGATTTACCCTAATGAGAGAAAATAGTATGGCATGATGTCTGACGGGTGTGTGATTGGGGGTGTATAGGTGTGTACCAGCCCCCAGAGATGATTGGTATACTGTGTGCTGGTACCTGCAGGTGATTGGCTCCTTCCTGATGAGAATTAACTCTACCAAGATGGCAGTGGTGCTGCACGGGGCAGAACTCATCTTCCTCTCCTTTAAAACTGGCCACATTTGTCTTTGGGTGCATTGTAGTTTGCAGGCTCTCTGCCATGCTGATGGCTTTTTGTCCTTTACGAGTTTGAAGGGATGGGCTGCTGTTTGCAATTAGCCATTTGATTTTTTTTTTGTTAGGTTGCATTATACCAGGGGTAGGCAACCTCAGACCCATGTGCCACCATTGGTAATGGTAAATGGACTTGTACTTTTCACTAGAAAAGCCTATGATGACACGAGATGTCATGATAGGCATGTAGCCCTCCAAAGTGCCCTCTCATCCTCACACCAAATGACCTCTTTCACAGCCTTTGGCAGTTGTGCAGCCTGTTATTTTTGGTAGTTTGATAGATTTGTATTTCACACCTGCTTTTCATGAAGATCCACCCTACTCTCCTTCTGGTTGGCTGGTGTTTTCATATTTAGGGTCCGAGCACCGACGAAGTCGGTCCGAGAGGACCCTATTGAAACTGGAATGTTTATTATTAGGGTCCGAGCACCGACGAAGTCGGTCCGAGAGGACCCTATTGAAACTGGAATGTTTATTATTATTATTATTATTATTATTATTATTATTATTATTATTATTATTATTATTATTCCTATTATTATTATTATTATTATTATTATTATTATTATTATTATGCAATCTAACTGCCTTTTTGGGGGCTTCATCATATCTGAAAAGTTGCCAAAGTTGACATGCATATCAGGACAGGTGAAAAATTTTATATTTTAGGGGTCTCGCATTTGGGTAGATAGAAATGTCTCTATAACGCCCCCTAGAATTTTTTTTCTTTTGAAAGCCAATGAAATTCGCCTCCATTCACCAATTGACTTGAAATTCGACACACATGTCCGGTTCCGTCTGCTCTACAGAACAGTTATATACTAACATTAAGATCCTCCTACTTAGATTTTCCACCATTTTGAATTTTGTGAAAAACACATTATTTCCAAATCCTCCTAAACGCTGGTTCAGATTCTTACAAAAAGTTATGTGGTTCATTATTGGTTCAATATCATCACAACTTATCAAAAACTTGTTTATCTCATTGTGCTGAGAACAAAAAGGACCAATCAACTTCTAAGGGGCGTGTCTTACACTAGGGGTGCGATGCAGTAAATTGCCCAATTTCTGCATTTTAAGCCATTTTTCATCATTTTCAGAAGTTGTACGTGAACGAACTCCTCCTACAGAATTCATGCACTCAACTTCAAATTTGGTCAGAATGATCTGAAGACCTTGATGATGAAAAGTTATCAAAATGGCGAGTTGTCTTTGAACGGCCTTGACGTTGCGGGGCTCCAAGTATACGCCCATTTCTTGCGGTTCGCCACAAAAGTGGATGTTGCTGTAACTCCAAGGTACATTATCCAATTTGCCCCAAATGTCTTGTACATGATGGTAATTAAGGCCTGAGCGCATTTCAATGCAAAAAGTTTCACAATATCAGAGCGCCACCTATTGGCAAAAGAAAATGACAAGTTTTATACTCTGATCTATTCCTCCTAGCAAATTCACCAGATCCCTCTCAAAGTTTGTCAGAAAAGCCTTAAGACTTTGATAATGCTTCACTGTGAAGATTGTAAGAATTTGTTTCAAGGGCGGTGATGTTGCGGCTCTGCGAACTTTGATCCTTCGCCGTGAACGAATAAACCGATTTCACTCACTCCACATGATCAGATCCTTTCCAAATTTCACATGTTGGATGAGAATCCAGGCTTGAAGACATGTACAGTCTAATTTTTAATCAAAGTCATAGCGCCACCTACTGGTAACAGGAAGTTAAAGCATCTATACTTTGGCCTGTTTCTCTTTGTACGTAAATCAGATCAATATCAAATTACTACCACACATATGTAAGAAGTTCATAATGCCAGCTCACAAAGCTTTTGAGCTTTCGTGTAACGGCGTTGCCGTTGCGATCCATTCTTTGCCGTCAACAACGAAGGTACTTTTGAGGGCCTAAACACGCTTGAAACGTAACTATACTTGGCACACACATTTAAAGTCATAAATATAGTTACCTGACATGATTTTAATGCTTCAGAGTGGAAAGGTTGCTCGATAGCTCCCCCTACAAAGTTTTGACAAAGCAGCCCTCGCAGTACGTTTGACATAGACATAAGAAATTTCGTAGGCACATGTATCACACGTAGACTTAAAAAAAGGTCTCCTGGCACCATGCTCTAAACCGTACCGGAAGACGGCCATTTTGATTTCTGTGGGATTTTTCCATTCATTTTTGCCTATTTCTAGGCTCTTTATTTGAACGAACTCCTCCTAGGTAAATCATCAGAAAGACTTCAAATTTGGTCAGTACAATGTAAAAACCTTAGTGATTAAAAGTTATCAAAATGTTGTTGTTTCGTCGAAGGCTGTTGCCGTAGCAACTCACTTCGACATGAAAACCAAATATGTTTTTGAGGGACTAAACATGCTCAAAACAGAACAAAACATAGCACACACATTTAATGACCTAAATGTAGTTATATGATATGTTTGGAATGCTTCAAAATTCTGAATCGGCTCGATAGCGCCCCCTACAAAATGTCAACAAAATTCCGACAAAATTTGACAAAGCAGCTCTCACAGTAAGTTTGACGAAAATATACAAAATTTGGTAGGCTTATGTAACACATGTAAACTTACAAATAAGTCTCTTGGGACCATGCTCCAAACCTTATCAGAAGCCAGCCATTTTGAGTTTTACATGAATTGCTCATGTTGTCGCGTTGTCCGATGGTCGCAGATATTCTCGGCCGCGTGAGCCGGCATCCCGCCAGCACCCCCGACGTGTGAAAAGGTGCAAGGACCCGTACATCGCTGCTTGCAGCTTTAATTTATATTGCTATGCATGTTGCTAATATGGATGGAATAAAATCACAGGTCGGTTCACACCCGGCGCCAAAGCACCATCATTTCAAGAGAAAATGGGCCCGCTTCCTTTCCGCGCCGGATTGGCTGTTCACACAGGAACAAGTCCTGTATATATTCAGCGATTAGTTTATGCGTTTGGTCTATTTTCTCTTTGTGCCACGAGCGAATCTAGCAAGAAACACACTGATAATTGAAGAAACAGCCGTGTGTGTGTGTGTGTGTGTGTGTGTGTGTGTGCCACACACTGTAACACAAGAGCAGAAGATATTAATGATCATGTGCTGCTCCAGAAAGAATGAAGGGAAACACTGTTCCATCATAAGCTGTTGTGGATCACCTCTCTCACAGAGTAACACACACACATCAGTTGGGTAGGTGGTCCTTCAACGTGGCCCGGAACACATCGAGTGCATACTGCTGAAAAGAATGTGGCCAGACCATCTCTGAATGTGCTTCCGCAATGCGTCTTGGTACATTCACAGATATAATCAGAGCTGTCCACTTGTGAAAGAGTCCTTAAGAGGGTACTGTTAAATGCTAAGATATAGTGTAATAGTAGACCAAGAAAGATGTCACTGCAAACTAATGCATTGCTGCCAGTTGCACAGCAATATCAAAGATTTGCAAACATCAGCACCAGAGTAATCCCAGACGAAGTTAAGACTGTAGCAAGAAAACCAAACAAGTATATTAATGAGCGTGGGTGAATTTCAACTTTTAATTTGTGAGATAAATAATGTGTTGTTTCTTCAATCTAAAGTAACAAAGCCTCACTTTAACGACTGTGATTAACTAAGTCCTTGGAGTTTATAGAAATACATTTCATTCTATTAAATTGGAACAGCACATTATTCCTGTATATTGCTATATTTACTTGAAGCCTTAATCCTTGAGCACATGTCCCTGTGTGTAACGATTTGCCATTGTTGAAATAAATGTAATATGGTGACAATGAAATGTGTCATGAACTCTACAATCTGTACACATACGACATCCTCTGTCCCAAGACCTCTCATCGGAGCAGTAATAACTCCTGAGGGTGAGCGGGTCCAAGCACTTTGTATTCCTCAGGTTAGCTTTTTTCTTCAAGATTTCTGTTCCTTCATAATCTTCAAAAATCGTGACCTTTTTTATAATTCATATACTGTCAGAGCAGGTAGAACTCATCAAAAGGTTTTAAATAACAGCCTCTAAAAATATGGAACTATATGGAAATAAAAAAAAAATAATGACAAATGAAACAATTCCCCTTAAGGTCTTCTAAGAATAACATACATATGTTGTTGAACAAACGTGTGCATTCCTGACTCTCTGTAAGTGTATGATATTTTGCTTCAGAGTGAACTTAAACAAACTTGAATGTAATAAATTGTACAAAAAAAGAAAAAGAGGTGCCTCAGTTATTTTTTTATTATCAGTGACGATGAGAAATCCTGACTAAAGAATTTAAATACTACATTGACCTTGATTAATCTTGTAAATGTTTTTTTTATATATTTATATGCTTTTTATATCAGGCCGTTGCTATTATTCCTGAAGGAAGTTCCTTGTCAATTATTAAATTATATGTATGTAATATAGGAAAGTGGACATGTAAGTACATGTCCACTTTCATATATTAAATAAATATATGAAATATATTAATAAATATTACATATTATTACCTGAAATAAAATAATAATTTCTGCAGAACTGTACAACAATGCAACATCAGTGCGTGTTACTCAGCTAAAATATAAGTGAGAAAGCGCTGAGGGGGCACTTGGTGTGGCTTCATTGTCCTCTGCCTCCAAGCTGAAGAAAGAAAAACACCTGATCCGACCCTTCTTATTCACATCACTGCAAACAAAACATGATGCTGATATATCAAAGGTGTATTATATATTTTGCTTGCATGTGGTAGCTGAGTGCGCCACACTGCCTCTCAGCTGCTTTTGTGTATCCTGTAGTATTTGTTTTGTTACTTGGGAAGACATTACATATTCACATTTCTGCGGCAAGAGAAGCCTTTGAATATTAGCAAGGCAGGGAGCTGTCTGACTTGATCAAATATTGCCCCGCAGTCGTTTCTTTACACGAGCCAGGGTTTTATTTCAGATTCACACTGTGCCTTTTTTTTCAAGAAAGGAGCAGAAAGAGAATTCGTACTGTATGTATGTGTGTGTATGTGATAAGAGTGCATTCACGTTTGTACTTGAGCTGGGTGCAAATGGAGGCCTGGAACATCTTTCATCTGACTAATGCATAATTAATGCCCAGTGTGTTTGCAGTAATTATGGTACTGTATATGTACCAGACCTGGGAAATTACTATTTGTCCCTCAGTCGACAATCTGCTGCCTCAAAACATTCACGTGTTGTTTAAACATCTGAGGAAGGACATTGTTATGAGAACAGTCGGTCAAATACATTATCAATCAGGTATTAAGTCACAGTTTAGCTGTTGCCTTTTCAGAGGCCTGAGCTCCTGTTGGCTTTACACAGCATCACCTCGAAGAAATGAGCAAATTACAAATCATAGAAAGGTGAATCCCTTTAACCTTTAAAAGTCTTATGTTTCTACCAAACAACGTTAGAACTGCTTATGATACAGACAAGCTATGGTGTGTGTGTGTGTGTGTGTGTGTGTGTGTGTGTGTGTGTGTGTGTGTGTGTGTGTGTGTGTGTGTGTGTGTGTGTGTGTGTGTGTGTGAGTGATCATGGTAAAACGTAGTCCTGGAGAACCAGGGCCACTACCAGAGAGGCCCTTTTGCGTACAGCATGCTGGGTAGTGGAGTGGCCTTAGGTCCTAGATGGGTTAGCTTAGCTTCCTTCGCGGCTCTTCTCCCTCTCCTCTCTGCAGCCGGGGCCGGTGATCGTCTCAAAGGCCGCTGCACCTTTTCCAATGTTGACTGTATTCGCGTATGCCATAACTGCTCCAGTAAGATACACAAAAACACATCAAATTAAAGCAGAAAATAGAACGAAAAATGTAATGGGAGCAACTAGCCACGTCTGCTGCTGTTGCCATAGGAGACACTACCACTTGGTTAGGTTCAGGCAACAGAAGTGCAATGGTCAACAGTCCATCTGTCCTGCCCTATGCTGATGATCGTGCTCTTCATACTGCGGTGGTCTGAGCGTCTCAAAATAATGCAGATGGCTTGACATTGGAGTTAGTTGAAAGACTGGTGCTAAAGGTACCTTTAGCATCTGTATGGGTTTTGTGAAAAAGTCAGTGGAGGGTTACCCCCTATTAATTCATTAATTACTTACGGGGGCAACTCTGGCTCAGTGGTGAGCAGGGCTGTCCTTCAATCAGAGGATCTGTGGTTCGATTCCTGGCTCCACTAGTCCATGTTGATGTGTCCTTGGGCAAGACACTTAACCCTAATTTAATCCCGTAGCTGAGCCTATGTTGTATGAATGGTAGCTACTCCTGATGGGCATGTGACACCTTAGCCCCTCCCATCAGTGTGTGAATGATGTCATGTAGTGTTAAAGAGCTTTGAGTGGTAAGAAAAGATCTATACAAATACAGGTCAATTTACCATTTAATAATATATTCATCACAGTGCTGACAGCAGCTCTTTTGTTTCATGTATTGGGTTCAGTACAACACACACTGAGCTCTCTGGTCAGACTGTTTACACATACACTTTCCCGCAGCCTTGTCCAGATGAATGCATTCAGTTTCCACTGTCATTGAATAGTAAAGTTTTATTGATGTCACTGGTTGTATTTGTTTACAGTTGCATGTGGACTCTGTTTTATTTATGTGACTGCTAAGGAATTCGACTCATCACAGTTTTATTCTGGAGAAGTTGTCCCTGCGTCCTTCAGCATTGCACAGCAGGTCCCCCATGAAGCAGGAGGCTACTGATGCCTGCTTTCACTTTTCACATTACACAAATTCAGCAGAACATGCTTTTAAGAGGAGAAGCACTGGTCTCTGTCTGTGATCAAGTGAACAATTAGAAGACTGTGTTTTAAGTGAACAGATCATGTCGCAAATACAGTCCTCAAATATTACATAAGTATTTTATTTTCTGATAGTACAAAATGCTTGTCAACTCTTATGTTGTCTACACACAGACCGTGCTGGTCATGCAGGCTATTCTTTTGATTCTATACTGTTGAATGTGTAAATCCTCAACCTCCCTTTCATGATCTTTAAAATTCAGCTCCATAAAAATGCCTGCTTAACATCCCAGTCTGTTTTTACATAATGCAGATTACAGTAAAACACAAGGCCTTTGCCCTAGCTCTGTTTTTGTTTTAGGCTTGCCATAAATGAGTGACATCATTGTTTAATTAGTATAGTTAATATCTGGAATTCATCTTTGTTTTGGTACTACTGGATTCCGTGCCATGTGTTTAGCTTCCGTGTTAAAGGTGCAAGATACAAGATTGGGAGTGTTTTGATTGCCTCTCAACAGCTCTCAACATGGCGATGGTGCTAAAAGCGTGAACTATGATAGACATGTTGACAGAGCTAGCATTGTATACCTGAGGGGGAACTGGAGGGTGGGCGCTTCGCTTCGGCAATTACGCTGTCAGTCGAGACGGCGTTATCAGCTGTAACCAGGCGTATGAGAGCCGTGTACAGCAGAGGGTGTGAGCTCGTACACCAGGACACCAGTGGGGCAGCTCACATGCACGGATATGCAGAAGGAAGAGATAAAAAAACTCTGATATCAACACACACAGAGGGACAGCGACTTCATTCACTGCTCAGGTAGACGTTACTCAACTGCTGTATATCTTTCCATAACAAATCATTGTTTGCTGCTATTTTAATGCTCTGATTGTTGTATATTGCTCCTTTTAAATAGTAAAACAGGCTGACAGAGGTTGGTTGTAACGAGTTACATTTACTCCGTTACATATATACTCTTTTTTTAAGAAAATTGTCTCGTGCTATAGTAATAGTTTCAATGTAGCATACTTTATAAAAATCATTAATTTTACTCTGTAACATTTGATTACATATATATTGCTATTTTTATTCATTCATTATTTTATGCATACATGATCCTTTGAGAGACAGGTGGTCAGCTGGTCCCAGGTCTGCTGGTTCTCTGTCATGCTACCACAGCCGAGCCTCCACATGACTCCGTTTCAAAACAGCGTAGCTCAAACTGCAGCAGAAGTACCGTTAACGTCACGGCTCTCAAACAGCGCTCGCAGCTAATATTTACAGATGAATCAACAGCAGAGTGCAGCTGGCTCTGGACCTGAACGCTTGTCAGAGAGCCGTGCTGACACTGAGCTGACAGAGAGCAGTAAGTGTCTCGGTTGTGCTGATGCTAATAAGCTTCCTCAGGTAAAAGTGAAGAAGTGAACACTCCTGTATTTAAAAGGCTATGCATGATGAAAGATCACAGCGTTCCCTTCTAAATAGCCTGAATGAGTCATCTGATATTAGACATTTTGAGACAGATATAAGACTGATTTGCTTTCCTCTCTAATTAAACAGTCTTCATGTTATTGGAAACACCTGGATGTGATCTGTGTCACTCTACGGTGTCCTTAAACTCTTTATATTTACTATTTGACATAATCAACAAAGTATTTCATTATGCACATGATTTGCTGATATATTTGCCAAAACATATTATAATATACGAGACAACAAGCACATCATGTAATTAAAACAATATACATCTTTTTTTTTATGTAATATTTTGTGATCACACTTGAGAGATACAGACTGGGAATATTGTCCGGTGAATACGTGGCAGGTTATCTTATCAGGAGATGGTCACTTCTTTACTGAGGAACCTTCTGTGGTTTAAATAATACCAGTCATTTCCACATCAAATAAAAGACTTGAGGGTGGGGGGGACAGTAGTGTGTTGGTATATGTATATGTATAGGTATAGGTATGTTTACACTGACACTAACACTTCGGCCTCCTGGTAAAAACATTTTTCCATCACACAAGAACGCATTTAACATGAACCCATTTAGAGGGATTTGCATCCCAATGTGGCATTTATTCAGTTTAACATTGTGGTTAGAAATGAACAGTAAAGAAAGAGGTAATGCAAAACTAGAGTTTGTCGATTGGGTTAAAAATAAAACGCAACAATATGGACTCACAACTAACAGCACATAAGAAAACAGAAATTAGAATGTCATGGACCCACCTGTAAAGTACAGTTCAGAGTACAACAAAGGAACACTGCATATCATAAGGTTTTGTAATTAAATAATATCATATGTGGTGTTTTATGTGCAAGACCTGGCAGCAGCAGCCAACAGTACATTACCATCCAGATAAAAGCTCACCTAAAGGGTCTTAAACTCAGTCCTTTCAACTGTATAATTGATCAAAATTGAATATTTACTTGTACAAAACAAACTTTGATTACCTTTACTACTGCAGTAACACTGCTGGTTGGACTCTTGGTGGCAAGGTGAGCCCTCAACCACAGCGACCAGCCCCGGGGTGATATATTTTGAGGGGAAGGGGCAGGGGCTGAGCTGTGGTTCATTGCGTCCAGCATGTGCTGATGTGACAGATGATGCTCACCAGGAGAGCTGACCAGTTCCATGTAACATGTCAAAGCTGAAGCTCTGCACGTCCGGCTTGTCTGGGCTCCCGGTCAGACCATGACCACCTCTGCCCTTCAGTGCTGGGATGGCACGTGACAAGATTTCCTTCAGCATACTAAGCAATTCCTTTCTTCGGCCTCCTCAGGTGTGGGTTCCACAGAGGCCAACAGGAGCAACAGTGCTGGTCAAAAGCCTATTTTTTAACCCCCCAATCCCACCCCTCTTTGTCAAGAGCTGGCCCACATGATTTTTTTTTTTGTCCAACCAGGTCCCATGGGGGCAGGCCCAGATCCCAGATGCTGTGGGGGGACCCTGAATAGTCAAATACTCAACAATCCAATCCTGATTTGACTGCCAATCTCGCCGTTGAATTGTTGCAGTGGGAGTAAAGTTTGCTTGGGGCTAGTCCCAACAAATCATGATGAATAGCCTTTTTTGGTATAAATAAAAACAAATTAAATAACTAATTTGCTTTCAATCAACTTCCTTAGTGTGCATTAATAAATCACTTTCAATCACCATTGGAGCAGCATCTTGGCTACTGTTTCAAAATGAAAAAATACATTTATGGTTGATTTAAGCGTTTGCTGTACAGGCACATCAGCTCTGCAACAGTCTTCCTATCTACTGACACTGATTCCGCATTTAAGTCCTGTCTTCAGACACATTTTTACCAACTTGCCTTTTATTTTGCTGTTTATATTTCTTGATATTTTATATTTGTATTGCTCTTCTGTCTATGGAAAGGACTTTGTGCTGCCAGCTTGATAAATGCTGTACAAATAAAAGTATTATTCAGTGTGGCTGTGGCGCAACAAGGCTGGAAAGCCTTTTTCTTCGAGATTTGCCCAGCTGTTTTCACAAAAAAACACGAAAAACAGCGAGAAATTTCCACATAAACACACATGGGGTTTAAAGAGAGTATAAAAAAACACTAAACTTTGGGCCCATAGTGACTCGCCATACTTTAACGCAGAAAACACTGGAGGTGCGTGTCATCTCAACTACAGAGATGAGAGGAGCTCATCATTTCAAAATGCTCTCATTGTCAAATTTTTTATTACACAAACATTAAAAATGACATCAACGGGATCAGCAGTCTTTTCTCTCTGATGATAATGGTATTTTGTTGCGTGCGTGTCATCTATGAATCTCTATGAAGCAATAGCTCCTCAAGTTTAAGACTGTCCATCACAGAAAGCCATCGTTCCCGTCATTTCCAAGCGTATGAAGCTCAGATGCAGAAGTGAGAGAAGCAATATCTCAAATGTACCTCAATAACACATCTTACTACTGGTAATATTGGCGTATATATTGCAACGTCTTCCAGCAATAGCAGCCACACTGTCAAAATTTCTTGCAAAATGTTCTAGTTATTATTATTATTTATAAATCAGACCGCCCACTCACATACAAAATTAACACTATCATAGTGCTGAATATATTTTAAATTAATGAACAATTATCCATAAAAATCAGCAGAGGAAGGCATGTAGAAACTGCAACAACCTCCGGTTTTGAAAAGTGAAGTGTTTTAAACTTGCATATTCTCTACTGGCCATCAGGGGGCGACTCCTCTGGTTGCAAAAAGAAGTCAGACTTCTTACTTAATTTATAGCTGACAACATAGCATTTGCTGTGCTTTTGTGTGATTTATTTTAATGTTTGTATAAGCCATCAAGATGCCAGGGACTGCTGAGGAAAATTAGCCTGTGTGGCTAAATCTGGAACATTTACATAATGGGCCCAAGTGCTCCTTTCGTAAACAATTTTCCTTTTCATTGCAGATGTGGTGCCTTATTAGTGTAAACTGTTAATATACACATTATTCTGGAAGTCTGAATGCACAACACTAAACACTTTTTTTTCTCCAAACAGATTTCCTCCAGGTGACTGTTACAGGCTGAAGTATTGGTTGATGAACATAAGGAGAAAGAGCTGGACCCCACGTAATGAGTTACTTCTATGCAGTACGCACTATGAGGGGGATCATTTATTCATGGACAAGAAGGTAACTAACCTGCAGCAGTTTGCTTGACTTCAAAATATTGTTTTAACAATGTTGCATGTTATTAGAAAATTAATCAGTCGCTGATAGAATATGACTATGCAACAAAACATTAGGATTATCCCATTTTCTTATGTTCAATCTCACTTATTGCATCCCATCCGAATGAAATGCAAGCTGAGGAGTCAGGGCAGCCATGCTGAGTAACCAAATGATACACCTATATTTACACACATCATAGACATTCAGTCTTAAGTTAGATGGAGAGCGTAATCAAATTCACAGGTTGTAAGACTTATTCACTGCAATTGGAAGATAAAATATCCAGAATGTGATCATAGTGACTGACACAACAGTTAAAGAAAGAATTGAAATTGCTGCGCAGAAGACCTCGAAGAAAAATTCTCCCAGCTTTCATTTCGGTGTGTCTGCTTTTCAATATACTGTCAGTGCAGAAGACTGTTTTAAGATGAGTCATACGCACGTTAGAATCTCTGTTTAGAAATGCTATTCATTCACCAAATGATCATATCTCCAACTATCTTTACTTTGTCTTAATTATGAAAAATGAATGCCAGGTGCGACGTATTTTGTGTCATTCATCTTGTTGTGGAGAAGGGAGACTGCATGGACTACATCCTTAGTTCTCCAATGCACTGGAATGTTGATGATGCCAGAAAACCAATTCCAGCTTAGCTTCCTCTGATGAAAGGACGGATCAACTTTTTTGCTGTTTATTATTCTCTGCCCTTAATATTCTGAGTTACAATTTCTTGCCTTTGACTTGATTTATGCTATTCGATAAGTGATGGTAACAAAAAATAATTAAATAATTAAACTGGAATTAATTGATGGTTCAACTTTTGAAAAGATTTCCCAATTAGACACTTCTTCAATAAGAAACAGCTGCAACTGGCCAAGCAGAAGTTAAACCAGGAGCCTAAGTGACTCCTGTAATATATGTGTGCTGCTGTACCACTTTAAAAGTATGTGCTACACGTGTACACTCAGTGTTCTGACAATTTGACGGTTTGATTTTGCAGCTGTCAGGTTTAGTAATTCATATTGTCCTTGTATGGTTTTTCATTTGATGCAGACTTCCAAGATGTCAGTCCAGTACAGCTCATATACAGTACAGCAGTTGTATTCATGGCTACAGTTATTGTAATTGAAAAATGTGTTTGTGCCTTGTGTGATCATATTTTTCCACCAAATTTGCCACGAGACTCAAAATGATTTTAACAGGACAGTGAATTTGTGTTTTCAGTGCCATTAAAATTGACAAGTAAATAAGACGCATAAGTGTAAACTATGATATCTTTCTTTTGATCCTTCATTGTCGGTGTTCACGGAGGCCACATTTAATAAACATTTCTTTTATTATGTTGTCGATTGAAGCTAACATATAAATAGCCTTGTAATTAGCAATTCTGGCAAAACCTCCATCAATGTGTTCTTGTATGCTTACAAAACTGAACATGTTGCTATTGTAAAGATTAATACCAGATATGCACCGTAAAAATCATTAACAAACTTTTTAAAGCAAGAAAATATATATACTGCACATTAAAAAGTGCATTAATTTGAACAATTTCACTATGCATCAACAACACTGGAAATATGCATAAAACAATTCAATAAATGGATGAAATATATAACTTATTAATTTACAATCCAGTGAAAATAATAAAACACAGCTGTGGCTTGAGTTAAAAGGGAACTTAACTGTCACAAGACATAACTGAATAGAGGTAGTTGAATCTCCAGTGCAACATGATGTTTAGTAAAAAGTAGAAATTAAAGTAGAAACTGCGACATGAGAAACCTCAATGTACAAATAACCCCTACAATTCCGTTGGAAGTATAATATTCATGCAAAGCTACGGCAGCAATTCATACCAAACCAATGGATTTAGATTATACATTATAGTTGTAAGAAAAAAAGAGTCTGCTGTACTTTTTTAAAATTAAATTGACACTCCACATCCAGGATGAAATGAACAGAACCTGCGAAAAAGAAACCGATCAACACTTAAGCAAGAATATTAATATTAACGTACATTTACATAACGTTGAATTATACTTCATTCATTACTTGGGAAAACACATTAATAAATGACAGGGTTCTGTGGTGTAACATTTACTTAGTTAAGTGGGATCATTTCCATTTGCTGATCTGTTGGCCTTTAAATTACTAGCATGTAACGTGAGAGGTGCTAGCAAAACGGTAATAATGCTATTGTTCCATTCTGGTGAATGAATTGTAACCAACAGGAAACTTAGTTATATCTAACTACCATTTATTATTAAGATTGAGAAAAAAAAACATTTTGCATTTTGTTGTCAATAATACTCACTAAGTTAAGAAACTTAGATATGTTAGAATATTTCCCATAAATTGTCATACACACAGTTTAACATTAACTTACACATGGTAACTTCCGCTAACAGTTAACGTTAGCAACAATAACATTACAAGGTTGCTCCATTTAAATGCAGCTTAACGCTAATATTTTCCAAATGTGGACATTTATTCAATTACTAAGATTTCTTTACATTGCTATTAAGTTTACATCGAATTATGGAAACTAACCTTACCAGCAGCTTCGTATCAGTTTGTCAAATTGACCTGGAGCGCTTCGTTCCAGGACTATGGACAGCGCCGCACTGACACACATACCGTCACCCTACTGTACACACAGCAAACAATGCCGTCCTGAAACAGCTACATGAGCATAACATGTATCTTGGCCAATCATTTGTGTTGTTGCTATTTTTCCCGAGTTAAATAAAGCTCAAACAGAGGGGGATAAATGGACAAAAAAATCTAAATCGATCAATCAGATTCGACAATGTGAATTCTTAGTCTGGGACATCCCTACTCACTTGTGAGCTCCCCTCCCAGCCTGATTCTGGAAGGGGATGCAAGTTTGCATTTTTCAGGTGAGGTTCAGGCTTTGTAGACTGCTTTGTAGACTTGGAAAATGTGTGTCTTGCAAAAATATTATAATATCTACAGTATATTATATTATAATATATATTACAGGGTTCTTTCTAGTAGAGAAAGTGATGTGTTTTGAAGTCAATTGCGTACTTGGAAAAGGTTGGACTCAGCCCAGAGTTCTTGAAGAATACTATTTCCATGTCATCCCATCCACTGCAACCTCTAAATATATTATCACATTGGTATATCCCAGCATAAATCCAGTCATAGGAGACGATCCGTCTTATTTGAAACTGTGAACATGGACAGAATATAACTTTTATTTTAATTTTTAGCCATTTGGTCTTGTTCTCATTCCCCATTCAATTTCCTCTCACCTCCCATCTGATACTGCAGGCCTCTGAAACTGCCTATTTAAAAGGCAGCTAAAATATTTCTATCCCACAATAAGGGTTCATGCTTTGGATGGGTGACCATGAATGTGGAGTCTTGTTAGGTTCTGACCCTTCCGGCGTCTTAAACAGGTGAGAAACCATGAACGTGACTCTGCTGCGACAACAGCAACCATATAGTTGTGCGCCTGCTTTCAATTTACATCTGCTCCCTGTTACTCTCTCCAAGCCCGGGAACATAATGAGCACAAACAACTCAGAGGAAAATGAGATAAATGAGGGCTGTAATTGTGTTTGGAATTGCAATTACTGTTATCACACCCTTTTGTCACAGGGATTTAGTGTAGCCAGATGTGCTAATGGAAAAGATTGCCATTGTTTGAGTGGAAACCCCACTCTGAGCTTCTAGCTCTATCGATGTGTAATTACTGATTTTTATTGACCAACCACAGCTGGTGTCGAAAATAAAAGGTAATCTCCGACTTCGCAGTGGTGAGATGACTCACGGAGCCTCCAGGTAAGTTTGCTGGCTGCAAAGGCATGGAGTCACCATTTTTTTAGTGAACTTATTTACCCATAAAATGTTGAGCTTACGACTGTGAACTTTAACTTCAATCTATAACACAGTGACTACTTTATTTAACTCCCAAATTGACCCATTTTTGTCTTTTGAAGGGGGTTACAGGGAGATCCCCTGGTCAACAGTAGATGCAACATAGAAGTGGCGTATATCATCTGAAAGATTATTGTGAGGTGCAGCTTAGCAGTGTGTGTCAAATTGTTCTCGTCATGAATCATAAATAGAAATTAATTAATTAATGCAATCATTAGAATACAATTTGAAAGTGTAAAAAGGGTTTGGAACATTATGATGTGTTGGCCAAGCACATGCTCACTTATGTCTCAAAAGTTGTAGCAATTTTTGGGTTCTTACAATTTGGTACACAGACTTTGTGTTGAATGTAACAAATTTTGAACACAGGAGAAATGATAAAAATAAGACTTTTGACATTTGGAGAATTTGCAGGTCAACGGTCTAGGTCACGGTGACCTCTCGTCCTTCCCATTCTCGACACTGGTTGGCGGAGGCATACAGCCACGAGGCAGTAATTCTGTTGTTTTTGTCAGAACAGAATCCAAAACATAGTTCTTTGTTAAAGGGGCACAACATTAATTTTACTCATTCAGTTCAGTTTTCTTGTCACAGAGAATATTACACCTGTAAAAACAACTGAGCTTTCTAAAGTCTGAAAAGTTAACCTTGATATCAACAACCAGGGTTTACCAAGGTTGTCTCAGATTGGGCTTGAGAGTCAATGACATTTACTAAGCAGGGGGAGTCGTGGAAATATGGAGTTGAGTTGCATTATGGGTATATTAATCAGAATTCCTTGTCTGGTACTACATACATTTTCTTCATTTTTTTTAATAATCTGTTTCACAGAAATCCCCACGTTTATGAAAGTGCAATTTTAAGTGTCTGCATTATCCTGTTAATGAACCGAGGCTATGGGGCAAAGCATCAAATTATGAATGTTTGGTTTGTCTTTTCTTAACAGATCTTTTTTATATAACAATAAGCCAACAGCATAGAAGAATTTGGTGTGTGCTTATTATAAGTGACTTTGTCCTTGCCATCAATCCCTAACTTACTAAATGTACCAGCCCTCTTCACATCACATCTTTACCTTGTAAATGTACCACAGCAACAAAAACACATTGTTTGTTAAAGCAAATGAGAGGCAGCATCTTTGTAATAACTATTCGATTCATGTGGTCATCTAACAAACAGCACCTGGAGCTGATTTCCCACCCTGCTTCAAGGCTGTACTTGTATAGCGCTTTTCTAGTCTTCCACTCAAAGTACTTTAACACTGCATGGCATCATTCACCCATTCATACCCTTTCACACACTGATGACAAGGGCTACCATGCCAGGTGTCACCTGCCCAACTAACTAACATTCACACCCATTCATACGCCACAGACAGCCTATGGGAGCAATTTGGGGTTAAGTGTTTTGCCCGAGGACACAGCGACAAAAACATACCAACGCAAGGTTTGTGACTCAAACTATTTTTTTGCCATAAGTCATTTAATATTGAGTATCTGCCAATTGATAGTTTTCACGTGATGTCTTCAGGGGAACAAAACAATGCTGTGTTCCGCTGCCTGCCACAGTACGAAGTGAGTGATTTCTGTTGTGATTCACCAACGTTAGGCACGGAGTTCCACAAGGTTCTGTGCTTGGACCCATTTTATTCACCTAATATATGCTTCCTTTGGGCAATATTATCAGAAAACACTCCATAAACTTTAATTGTTGTGCAGATGATACTCAATTATATCTTATCGATCAAGCCAGACGAAACCAACCAGCTTACTAAACTTCAAGCATGTCTTAAGTCTCTGGGGTTGACGCGCGCGCCGGTGCGTTTTCGCGGTGTTTACTCAATGTTTAAATCAATTGCTCCGCGACAATACGGTACAGAAATATGGTTGAGATGTTTTTGGAACCGTATACTCTCCACTTCCGTGTCCATGTTCTCACGAGATTGTATGTGACTCACACAGCGCACTAGGAGCTTGGACGTGTCATGTGATTCGTGGGTGTCGTGCTCCTCCCCTCACCGTCATTTGTGGATTTGTGTGTCCGTCTACATTTTCAGTCCCTATAACAGTTGGTGGAAGTAGAGTGATAGACATCACTTCTACTCAAAAAACGATATTACAAAATTTGGTTCTAGACATTTATTATACATGTATCTACTATTTTATCCATATATTCCACCACTTTTGTGAACCTAAGACTTTAGTAAACCAATTTCAAGCACCAAAACAGTTCATCCACATGCGTAAAGGTATCTTTGCACAAGAGATTTGAAGAATTAAAAAATCGGACTTCAATTTTTCAGCTTTATGGCCAAATTATCTCTTTACACAGTGCCTTAGGACAATTGGTGCCTCATTATATAGATAGTTGAGCTTGTTCTGCAACTTATCATATGCAAGTACCTTTAAAGGTGAATTTCAGAAAATAGGTAAAAATCGGGAAAATGCCCTTAGACTCCAGAGGGTTATCTCTCGGCATCGTGCTAAAATCACACATTATAAAATCCTGTCGTTGGTTTGTTTGCTTTCACTCCACAAACTAACTGCACCAGATTCAGCGTGGAAGACCAACCTTTTCAAGTGGTTTGGTTTTGGTTGTTTGGTTTGCACCAGCTTTAACAGCTGCCCAAACGAACGTTAGGTTAGGGGTTGAAGCATCCTTCCTTAGTTGTCATATAGTGAGCTCTGAGTCCTTGTAAGGAGGCTCACTTGTTGTCCAAAGAATATCAATTTGATCACACAAAGTCACTTTGTAAACCTGTTTAAATTTCTATCCAATCATCGCTGCTTTTAAATTTGGTTACATCAGTGACCCATAAAATTAGGCAATATTCGCAGACTAGCAAGGGCACACCAGATATGTCTGGTGGCCGCAGAAAAAAGCCAGGCCAATAAGATGCTACTTGCATGAGGAATAGGTAACAGGGTTTTTTTGTTTGTTCTTCACTAATATGAACAACAAATGTGGGTGTGTCATTTGCGGTTCGAGCGTACCAGTCTGTAAAAAATTATATAGTGTGCCACTTCACCAAAGTTCACAGGAACCTTTCATGGGACTTTGAGGCTGGTAGCAGTCTATAAACATGATAACCAAACTGAGGAAGAAGGCCAGCATAACAACAGAGGTGGTGTACCTCCTAAGGAAACACAAAAAGACCCTCGCTATGCCTGGATTGTGACGGAGGTGATGACTGTGGTTTGCTGCGTTATTAAAGCAAAACCTACCAGGGTAAAATGCATGTACTGCCTCTATAATTTCTCATTTGCTCCATCTAGTAAAACCACTGCAAGATGACAATTTTATAAATTATTATTTCATCAATCATTGATTCTATTAAATGACACAGATCATTAGTTCTCTGTCAGAAACTATGAGATTATGCAGGTTACTGCACTCCAATGTTGGCATCTTAAATCCACTAAGTGTGATACAGTTAGAAGCTTGTTTCTTTGTTTGTTAGATCATGACAGACCTTATTGTTCAGAATCTGGAAAATTATCATTGGCCTCCGCAGTCACAAGAAAGTAAATTAAAATCAACACAATTAAGAACAGACCTAAAAACCAAGTAATCAACAATGTAACTTTTAACTTTAAAAGATACATGCATGCAATTATAGAAAACAATTTATCACAACACGCAGAGGGGCGAAGTGCACAGTTTCGTTGGAGATGGTGGCTGATAAGGGTCAGTGATCACTTTTCCTTCCATTAACTTTGCTGATCACATTAGTGTTCTGCAGATTTCAGGGAATAAACTCTTGATTTT
>JACSYO010001928.1:0-47500 GCA_016806645.1 Ophiodon elongatus
GACTTTGACAGTCGAGAGCGTGAAACCAAGAGAGAAACACGATGGCTGAATTCAGACGGATTGTAACGTCTTCATTTCTGATGCTGCAGGTGTTGAGCTTCAGAGGTAAGTGTGCAGGTTCTGTTCCTAACATCATGATGAGTAATGGGAACTGTTGAAACCAAAGAATGAGACACATTTGCAAACTTATTTAACATTATCGCAACACTACGTATGAATTATACAATCATATTCATATTTCAGTTCATTCTTTACATTTTCTCAACAGCAGCATCTGTGGAATATTCATCCTTCATTATCAGAGATGGAGATGAAGTCACTTTGCCTTGTGGGAATGTGAAACCTGATCAGGATAAGTGTGACAGAACTATGTGGCTCTTCTTTGGTTCAGTAAATACAGTAACACTGTTTGAATATGGGAAGATTCATAAAGAAGCTAAAGATAAATCAGACAGACTGAGTGTTTCAGAGAAATGTTCTCTGGTTATAAAGAAGGTCACAGATGAAGATGTCGGTCCTTACAGCTGCATACAGTTCAGATCAGGACAACAATATCAAAATGCTCCGGTTGATCTGTTTGTTGTTATCAGTGAGTATTTACATCATCATGTTTTCAAACTGTCTTGTTGGAACAATATACTGACACATTGTAATAATAATGATAATAGTGATGTCAAGAAGATAATTTTACTCTTGTTGTCTCTCACAACGTCTCCGTCTTCACCAACAGTGACTGAACAGAAGGACGATGATGAGGTGACGTTGAACTGCTCTGTGAATTCATATGGATGATGTAAACACAAAGTGAAGTGGATGAATGAGGGCAATCAGAGTGATGTGTTGACATCACAGCGTCTCTGTTCAGCCTCGTTGATGATTAAGAAATCTCACCTTGATCAGAAGTTAAGCTCTTATGAGTTATTGAAATGTGAAGTGACTGATGATAACAGTAGAGAAGTGCATCAGTTCCCCTTCAGCCCTCCTCAGTCCTCAGGTGAGAATATGATGAGCTGTTTAAAATCTCTTGTGGATGATAACACAAAGTACTTGTTCATGTTTGAGCTTTTAATATCACATTATTCTTTAATCATGATTTCAGAAGCTTTTTTTAACTCTACAGTTTGTTGCATTTTCTTATTTTATTCGTTAAGGTGATGCTGCAAAAAAGACAACTCCAACATCACCAGAGAAAAAGAGCACTTCAGAGACGACGACCAAAAGTTCATCTGGAAACAAAAGTAAAAAGAAAACAGGTATTGACGGTGATTAACCAAAGTACTTATTTTTTTCAAACTGTACTGTTTGTTGCATTTTTTTTATTATATTCGTTAAGGTGATGCTACAACAAAGACGACTACAAACAACAAAACATCTGAAAACAACTCGAATGGGAAGAAACCAGAAAGTTGAGACTGAACAGACAGAAGTACATTTACAGTTAGAAAAGAAAGCTTTTAAAATCTTATTATTCTTTAATCATGATGTCAGAAGCTTTAGATTTCCTCGAACTGAACAGTTTTTTCACATTTTTTTTATATTCGTTAAGATGATGCTGCAACAAAGACGAATACAAAATCACCAAGAACAATTCTTTCAACATTGACAACAAGAAATAAATCAGAAGTGACGAACAACAAAACATCTGAAAACAACTCGAATGGGAAGAAACCAGAAGGTAGAGACTGAAGAGACAGAAGTACATTTACAGTTAGAAAAGACTTATGTTAGATATTAGAGATGGAGACAGCACAAGAACACTCTCACAAACATATTGTCATTTAAAAAAAACTCTGACTATATTTAACACTTGTAACTTCTCCTTTAGGCTGGTGGGGGTGGAGCCTCATCTTTTTGTCTGTGGGTGTTGCAGCACTCTTGATAATCACTGTGGCTGTCCTCACATGGAAGAGAACTAAAGGTGAGAACATCCACAGATGAAACTTTCATAAACAAGACGTTTTGATGAACCTGGATTTTAACTGGAAGTTAAACACAGTTTTTTATGTCTTTTCAGGGAACAAAACAAAGAGGGATGACGACGTGGTGAGTTTAAAATTTGAATAACAAACATTTATACAATCATGATTTTATAAATCAAAGCAGGGTTTTATTAACTCTGTAGTTTTTTTGTTAGTTTGTTGTTTTAAATAGCTAGCTTTATTGTGCAGAAAGTAAGCAGTTGTGCTGCAGCAAAGGTCATGAATGCCTTAAACCTGCATTGTTTTCTAATAGCCAGCAGGGGGAGACTCCAATTGTATAGAAGTATATGAGGGGAAAAATTAATATTTCCAGGGTCGCATGTCCCGGGACCCCACTGGGTTTGAGTTAAGACCTGAATGTTTACAACGTCTGGCTCCGCCCCTTTATCACACACCACACACTGTACAAAGTTACACTCACTGTTATTCATATTTCTTCTCTAATAGGTCAAAGTATCCTCATAGAGCAGGTTGTATGATATCATACCAAAAGTAATTTTTTGTGCGTTTTAATACGAAGGTCCAGCAACACATGTCAATATCCACTCGTTACATGTTTACTGTCTTTTCAAAACAAACTTCCTTCTTCACAGGAAACTACTTAGTTTGGTTTAAGGCAACAAAACTACTTAGTTATGTTTAGGAAAAGAAAAACAAATCAACCGTGACTTCTTCTTTGTGGTCTTTATACTTCCTTGAATATTAAATTATTTTGTGGGATATCTATGAATTACAGCGTGTGCCGGACGAGATCAGCCTATAAAATGTGTCTGTATGAGACGTTGGACTCGTGACGCCACTCGGATTGAAGTGAATTGAACTGAGGGGATGAAAGAGTGAGTCAGAGAGTCACTGAGCAGCCATGATGATGTCTTCTCTGTGCAGGCTGATCCTGAAGAAGGTGTTTCCTACGCCTCCGTCAGCTACACCAAGAAGACCGGCTGCGAAGCCCAGGTGAGCTGTCTGATTGGACGTTGACGTGAAACCAGGCGATGACCCGCTGCGTTTTGTCTGTGACCCCTTCACCTTTTCTATAGAACAGCGCCACCATCAGACCAAGATATTTTAGGATCTATTCAGCAGAGAAAAGCTGCATCAAAGTGAACATTTCATCTGTTTTATAGCAGCAAAATCTGAACTCCCGTCAGATTAAGTTCATGTTTACGTCCTTTATGAGTTTTCCTCTTTCCCTCCAGGCTCGCATTCAGCATGATGATGAGGATGAAGATGACTCAGTGACCTACAGCACTGTGAACCCTCCCTCCTCTTCTGCCGCAGCCTCGTTTGACTGATGATATGGACACGCTGTGCTGTTGTACTCAATTACTATTTTGACACTTGACTGTTTTCATTTTATGCTACTTTATAATTCTACTCGACTACATTTCAGAGGGAAATACTTTTAGTACTTTTTACTGCACTGCAGTTATTTTGTAACTATAGATACTTTTTACATAAATATATATATTATCTTGTAGTACTATGCTACTAATCTACAGAAGTATACAAATTATCTAAAACTGGCTCCACATTGATGAACTATATTAAAATGCTCTTACATGTATTCATTAGTGATAAAAGCCATAATGAGTGTTTTTATTTGTTTTACTTTAAGTACATTATGCTGATAATATTTACATACATTTAATTAAGCAACATGTTTAATTCAGGACTTTTACTTGTAATGGCATAAACTATGGTATTTATACTTATACTTTAGTTAAAGATCCAAGTACTTATTCCATCACTGGAGGAAACATATTTAATATCACCATAAAATTATGAAATATTCCAATACATTTTGAAAACTTCAAATCAGAATGCTGTCAATTGTCAAGTAGGGTTTCACATATAAAGAATTTGCTTTGGTGTTATTGACATAATAGGAACAGAAAATAAGAGCAAGTATTGCAAAAATCAAGAAACATAGATCTAGAATAGAAGAAAATTACAATAAATGTGAAAAAACACTGTAGAAATATGGACAAAGTTTGGTTTTTGATTAACACACGAGGAAAGGTTCACAGTACAAAGCGTAAAAAAAAACAAAAAACATTCGTAGATTTAATCCCAAACGTAATGCACAGAGACAGATGTGAAGACATTAATGTGAGGTGAAGTGTCTCTGGGAGGCGATAAGAGTCGGCGTCAGCGGGGCTCCCGGCCTTTTGGACGAGGCGAGCAGCTGCAGATGGGAAGAAACTGAGATGAGGGTTTGGTCCTGATGGACCGCAGCCTCCTGCCAGAGGGGAGGCGAAGACTCAGGGTCTGCTAATTGTACTAAAGTACATTCCTCCACTACTTATAACAATAAAATGGGGTTAGATTTACACTGAAGGGGACACAAAAAAAAGATCTAGCAGACAGTTGCTCATAATATCTTTCCAGAAAACTCCTCTTCCATCTGAAAGGAAGTCAGGCTGTTCTCATACAACATTTGTAGTCACACCTACAAAAATGATTATCCCACAAAATAAATTTGTATTGTCATCCACGTAATTATGAACCAGGAAGTAAAAAGGCCACAAACATCCACACGGGGCAAGTGGGCAACTTCTGTAGTTATTTTTACCCAAACAAGTATTTCACTATGTTTTCTTGAACCTAACTATAGTTTTTTTTGCCTCAACCTCAATAAGTATTTCAAGATCTTTTCCTCAACCTAACAATTTGTTTTGTTGTTTCCCGTGAAGAAGAATGCTCAGTTTGAAGAGACTGTATTAACGTAACGAGTGTAAATTGACACGTGTTGCTGGACTTTCCTCGGAAAACGCAGGAAAAATGAGGAATAACTTTTAATGGTGAGATATCATACGAACCGATGTATTTGAGGAACCTCCGCTCTGTCCCCGCTGAGCTGAACACCAGCTGCCTGTTTGCATGTCTGAACCCTGTGCAGCCTATGGAAGAGGAAGATGTGCAAATTACAGCCTCTCCCACCCCCACATGTACAGTAGGCTATAGAAATGTGTCAGACATGTGCGGTTTCCTCGTCGTCTGAGGTCTCTATGTTAATTGGGTGGTGTTGTGTCTAGGCCAAGTGAACTTTCCCAGGGAGGCATGCAGCTGCAGAACTATTCTATACCTTACCTCATTACAAAGTGGCGATATACATACTATAAGTATAAGTGATTATGCTGCACGCTGGGTAGAGTTACAATATGTTTGCAGGGCACGCTGACCGCTCCTTCAGACCTCTTGTTTCTCAGACATCTGCTCCTGATTTTTTTTTTTTTCTTCCCCTCCACCTTTTGCATCTGGTTGCATTTGCAGCACAAAATACAGACTATCATTCCATATTCATTATTATTTCCCGAGGCGCTGAGGCCGAGCTCTTTGGTGTTTCACGTGGTGGAGACCTGAGACCGGTACAGTTCTCTCACGCCTGGGTGATGGGAGATCTGGTCTGGAGCAGAGACCGACTGCTGGGAGATGGGTTCGTATGCATGCTGGCGTGTGTGTGTGTGTGTGTGTGTGTGTGTGTGTGTGTGTGTGTGTGTGTGTGTGTGAGCCCTCAGCTCCTGTTTCCTGGCCACCCAGAAGAGGTTGGTCCTCCTGCTCTTCTTTTCGCTCCTGCTTCCTCCTCTCTTCTGTGTGTTTAATACACTTTGTGTGTGTGTGTGTGTGTGTGTGTGTGTGTGTGTGTGTGTGTGTGTGTGTGTGTGTGTGTGTGTGTGTGTGTGTGTGTGTGTGTGTATCTCATGGTAAAATATGTGAATAATATGTGGAGCTGGAGCTGAGTGAGGTTAAGCCAACCGAGTCGCCAGAGAAAATGTTTGCACTGTAAGTTTCTACTAAACCCCGGGATACGCTGAACGTCGACGTCTCACAACCAAACACATAACAACGTAGCGCAACAACGTAACGCAACAACGTAACGCAACAACGTAACGTAACGCAACAACGTAGCGCAACAACGTAGCGCAACAACGTAGCGCAACAACGTAACGCAACAACGTAACGCAACAACGTAACGCAACAACGTAACGCAACAACGTAACGCAACAACGTAACGCAACAACGTAACGTAACGCAACAATGTAACGTAACGCAACAACGTAGCGCAACAACGTAGCGCAACAACGTAACGCAACAACGTAACGCAACAACGTAACGCAACAACGTAACGCAACAACGTAACGTAACGCAACAATGTAACGTAGCGCAACAACGTAGCGCAACAACGTAACGCAACAACGTAACGCAACAACGTAGCGCAACAACGTAACGCAACAACGTAACGCAACAACGTAACGCAACAACGTAGCGCAACAACGTAGCGCAACAACGTAGCGCAACAACGTAGCGCAACAACGTAGCGCAACAACGTAACGCAACAACGTAACGCAACAACGTAACGCAACAACGTAACGCAACAACGTAACGCAACAACGTAACGCAACAACGTAACGTAACGCAACAATGTAACGTAACGCAACAACGTAACGTAACGCAACAATGTAGCACAACAACGTAGCGCAACAACGTAGCGCAACAACGTAGCGCAACAACGTAGCGCAACAACGTAGCGCAACAACGGAACGCAACAACGGAACGCAACAACGGAACGCAACAACGTAACGCACATGTTTTTTTAAATTAATATAAAAATGTTAATAAATAAATGCAAAATGTACATTTATCTCTTTGAAAATAAATCTGACAGATAATGACTTTAACTCTATCACCTCCAGTACTGACGGGACACTTCTTCATGATTCACTATTTGTATTAATAGAACTTCATGATGTAACTGTTGTACACTGGTTGGCTGGTTTACACTTTTTTTTCTTTTTTTTCAGGAGCTGAAATGTGGTGAGATTATTTTCAGTCTTTGTCTCGCTGGGACTTAAAGTGTTACAGAAACCCACCTGTCCATCACTCAGTTTGAAGCAGCAGAAGAAGAAACAGGAACTCAGCGGTGTGATCTCCAGAGGGCAGCGAGAGGCCGTCCGGGTGACGAGTGAAGACGTTGTGCTTTCATCACAAATCCGCTCTCCTTTCACCATCGGGGTGATTCATTTTTCTTCCTCATCAGGCTCTCTGCACCTCCTCCTCCTCCTCCTCCTCTTCCTCCTCTTCCTCCTCCTCCTTCTCCTCCATCTCCATCCTTTTCTCACCTCCTGCTGGGTAATTGTCTCCATTGTCTTCTACCTCGTCCTGCTCTCGTTGGTGCACAGTAGTTTGAGGGGCTTGTACTTTACTTGAGTAGTTCCACTTTATGCTACTTTATACTTCTACTCCAGTACATCACAGATGTTTTCGTTGTACTCGACATTATTTGACAGCTTTAGTTACTTCGTAGATTTAGATTATTAAATAAAAAGTAGAATAAAAGAATGTATGTTATAGATTAGCTTTTATCAGAAGCAACATTAAAATAATGAACACATTAATACATCAATAACTATAATCCAAAAATATTCTGAAATGATGTATTCTGTATTATTTTTGGTATTTGAAGTAGATTTTGATGCTAATGTCTTTGTACTTTTACTTCAGTACAAATTTGAATGCAGGACTTTTGTAACAGAATATTTCTGCAAGGTGGTATTGCTACCGTGGACAGACCCAGATCCAGTAGAGACCAGTCCACCGTGGACAGACCCAGATCCAGTAGAGACCAGTCCACCGTGGACAGACCCAGATCCAGTAGAGACCAGTCCACCGTGGACAGACCCAGATCCAGCAGAGACCAGTCCACCGTGGACAGACCCAGATCCAGCAGAGACCAGTCCACCGTGGACAGACCCAGATCCAGCAGAGACCAGTCCACCGTGGACAGACCCAGATCCGGCTTCACCTGCAGCCTTGGACCTGCAGTTGGAGCTCCGGAGGGAGGAGGAGAGCTCAGCTCCCGGCAGCAGCAGCATCTCCTCCTCCTCCTCCTCCTCTTCCTCCTCCTCCTCCTGCTCCTCCTCCTCCAGGAGCAGAGCTCCTCCTCTCTGGGAGCCGACACCACGCTGCTGGAGACCCAGGACGTATTGCTGGACCCGCTGGAGGGAAGGGGGGCACGGGAGAACCAGAACCAGGACTGAGAGGGCAGACTGTCAGACCCTCTGCAGTACAATGAGAGGTTCTCTAAAGGGACCCTGGTGCTCAGAGACACTACCTCTTTAGTCCACAGGGGGCGCCAGAACCAATGAAGGTTGTTTTACTCTCCGCGTGTTTAGTTTTTAACTTTTAGTTCATTTCATTCTCTTTGCGTTTTAAATGAGTCGAATCTGTTTTTAATCGTAAATCACTTTGTTTCTGCGTATTGAAAGGTACAGTATAAATACAGTACTTTATTAATATTATTAACACATCTCATACATGTAAGTGTTCACATCTACAGCCACTTGAATATACACCGTTTATAATCATAGAGACACACACGGCGACGCTCTGCAGCAGAGTTCAGGAGAGATGCTGGGAGGAGAGTCCGGCTGGTGGCCACCGACACTCCACCTGTCATAATACAGGCAAAGCATGATGGGAAGGTGGTGGTGGTGGTGGGGCGGGGGGGGGGGGCTGCTGAGTGAGGGGCCAAAGATGTGTGTGTGTGTGTGTGTGTGTGTGTGTGTGTGTGTGTTCTCTGGACTCTGGATCCTGACGCTGAAAGACAGGATCTCCCCTCTGACACTGAAGGCATTTGGGAGTCCGCAGGACGTCCACCACCCACGTGGACGGACGGACGGAGGGACGGCTGCAGCGGGATGACGGACAGCTCGACAAACAGAAGACGTGTTGGCTGAAGAAGACAGACAAACGAGTGACGGACGAATCAAGACACACGGAGGGACAGGCCAGGAGAGACAAACGGACGGACGGACACTCGGCCAGATGTAGAGGCGGTGGAGTTCGATCTCTGGAAGGATAGGATTTTGGCCGGAGGGATGAAAGAAATAATAAAGTCAGATTCTGAGCAGAGGACGTGTCAGTGATTGAATTGTCGGGCCGACCGCACACAGCCGGCGGCGTCCCTCCCTCACCGGCCCGCTGTTCTCAGAGCGAAGCCTCGGCAAGCATAATAAACATTCAGAAAAGTATTTTGTGTAAAGCAATGTTTGCTTCCCCTGGAGGAGAATCTGGATTTCATTATGTCATCATGTGACCGGGCGCGTGAGAAGGGGTGTGTGTGCGTTTGTCATCTCAATGCATGTGTGTTGGTGTGTGTGTGTGTGTGTGTGTGTGTGTGTGTGTGTGTGCGTGTGTGTGTGTGTGTGTGTTTGTGTAGAAAAGTACATGCCAACCCACAGTGTGTCTGTACTTTTGGCTGGGCATTTTAACAATATCACAATATTTAGGCATTATGGGTGACTGCTTCCTTCATCGGTGTGAATATTTTAATCCAAAACCGATTTCTCATTTGACTTTCTAGACAATTCATCCCGCTTTTGATTGTTTAAAATCACATTCACCAGCACTGAAGATGTTTTCAATGTTGGACTGAAACATTAAGTTCAATCTATCAACAGAAAAGTATTCGACACATTTGGAAAATTTCCATTTTTTTATTCTCAAATATCAATTTCCTGCTTTTCTTTTGTTACATTATTGCAAATTTTATATTTTGGGACTATTGACATACAAAACAAGCAAATAAAAGTAATCAACCTGGGCACTACTTTTGTGATATTTTACAGACAAAATGATTGGTGGGTGAAATAACAGGTAAATATAAAAATATAAAATTAAATAAAAAAAATCTTGGATATTTTTTTATTTATTTAATATCTATACATATTACCTTTATTATTTTTATTGCTTTTATTCTCTTTTTTACTTTAATTCTTTTTATGAATTGTTTCGCGTTATCTATTAATTTATCTGTTTAAATTTCTGTTTTTGATTGTTCTCACTGATGTTACATTTAGCCTTGTATCCTGTTTTTGCTTCGCTTTGTCTGTGAGAGAACTTTTTGAACTCTGTTTTTAAAGATGCCATAAAAATAAAGTCACTATTACTATTACTAATTCATACATCTCCCATCTCTAGTATACTGTGTGTACTGTGTGTGCTCATGCCTGGCTGTGATGACTTGTATTTTTTGCTCCCTGCATAAAAAGACTCAATTATTTTTTAAATATAATCATAATCATAGATTTAGCTTTCCCACCAGGTGTCCCCTGACGTTCTCTTTAGGTTCATCACAGGAGACTTTGTACTTTGTGCTCCCACGTGATCACCAGAAACCTTTTTTTATTTCTCACCGTCGAGCCTGAACTCTGCACTAGTTTCTAAAAAGCTTTTTCTTCCCCGAGGCCTCTGATTGGTTCCGCTGACGTGATGTCACTGAGGGGTCAGAGGTCACCTGACAGCAGCGACGACTACGACGAACGAACGTCAACAAACACGGAGGCACAAAGAGTGTCTCTGTCTGACCTTCCCGTATTAGAAAAACATTTATTTCCTCTATTTCTTATTTATTTTTTCTGTCATGAATTTAAACATAATCACATGAAAAAATTCAATTCATTATTTATAATCGTAACAAATAAGATAGGAACAAATATTACGAGGTAAACCTTTTTGATTCCATGCAAGTGAGTGAAGTAAGTAGATGAAATATGATAAAATAAACATGTTGAATATTTTAAAAGATACCCAGCCCTCCAAGTGAAGCATGAAAATAACTCAAATATAAGGTATTTCAATTTTTTTAAAGAGTGTGAATCTTTTCGGGAACTCACAATTTGATTCAAAATTGATTTTGGATTAAAAGAAATGTCCAATTCAAAATTGATTCTCGATGGAAAAACTCTCACAATGTTAGCATTTAAAGCAACAGTCTCTGATTTGCTCAAAAATACCAAAATTGCAGAAGATGGAGGTATTTTTTATTTTTTATGAATTTTCAAATTATAATAAATATTTTGTGAAGGAACAGGAAACATCACGGCGATCTCTGACACTAAAACCTGAACGCTTCTTCCCGTCATCGTGGACTTTAATTACATACAAACGTTACATAGAAAGTCTGATATTAAATATTCATGTTTGTGAAGAAGTGGAAAATAAATAAATAAATGTAAACAAAATCGATTTTTGGAAGATGTAAATTGATTCAGAATCGTAGACGACAAGAATCAAGATTATAAGATTTTTTTCCCCACTTCTACTAAATACTAAATAAATATTAAACTCATGAACATAAATAGTTAAAAAAAGAAAAAAGGGACAAATCCTCACAGTTTATAAATTAAATTTGTCGTCTCTCTACTTCTTATTGGAGAAGAGTCTGTGTCCTGTCAATCAGGTTCAACTGTGTGTGTGTGTGTGTGTGTGTGTGTGTGTGTGTGTGTGTGTGTGTGTGTGTGTGTGTGTGTGTCCCTCAGGGAGGCCGTGTTTCAGCACCTTGTCTCATTGGCTGTTGTAATGTTGACAGGACAGGAGTCGGGGGAAAGAGGGGGGATCAAAAGGACACTTCCTGAGCTTCCGTATGAACGTTGTCAATATTATCATTCATGTAATTATTGCAGAGAAACAATTGTTCTGTACATCAGTTTGACTTTTCATAGCACGCGTGTAATATATATATATATATATATATATATATATATATGTATGTAAGAGCTGGAGATAAAATCAGGTTTCCAGTGAGCTCTGAGAGCTGGAGGAACGGAGACGTTACACCTGTGTTCCTAACCTGAACTCAGGTTTTTATGTGAGCAACCTGGACTCTGCAAACCTTTACCGTGTTCCTTTACGAGTTTCTGAAACTCAACAGAGACCTTTTACGTTTATTAGACCGTCGACGTTAGAAAAACCCAAAATAGATGTGTGTGTTGAACATTTGCGAACATTCAAAGCGGTAAAAGCAGCGGTTTCTTATTTCAGAACCGGTGTTAGTTAATCTGTATAATCTAATAATCTACACAGCACAATAGTCCAAATCATAAGTGATCACATCAAAGTATGCAGATGTTTTTATATTCAATGTTGTAGCAACACAAACAACATTTGCATTCGCTCCCGCTGGAGCATCAGCCGGTCACCACGTGGCGTTGTGAGGCTCACATGAAACGTATTTACTTTTTCTTTCAGAAACGCCGACGTTCAACATATTCATGGTTTGCAGAAACGTTCAATGCCACTTTGTAGATCTAAATTTGGACAATCAGCTTTCTCCATGAAGGGCTGTCGACTGTTGAACGCATTACCGACTGAAATGAAATGAATCCCAGATATAAAGTCCTTTACAACAAAAGTAAAAGCAAACCAGAGACAGTAAATTACCAACGTGTATTGTTGTGTTGGTGTATTTCCATATTCGTAGTGTGTTGTAGCTTTATGACATAGAAAGCTGTATTTATATATATATATATATATATATATATACATATATATATATATATAAATATATATAGAGCTGAAAATGAGCAAAAGGTGTAAACTCTCTGCAGCACATCCGTTTCATGCCCTGTGGCAAATATGAATAAGTTCAAAAAACATTTGCCGACTGGTTTGGTATTAATTTGGAGCCTTGACGTGAGATATCTCATATTCTTGAGAGCCCTGCACATAACACAGCGTGTGTTTTGTATTTTTGATCGTCACGGTGTAACTGATGTCAACAAACGGGTCCACCCAGAGTCTCCGTCTCACACCAGTGGTGTCGTAAATGTTTCCTATAATCACAGCCACATGTCCCGAATGCCTGACGCTTCCTGTCATGAGGACGATGTCCCTCCTCCTGTGATCACAGCGGAGTAACACTAAATAAAAGTCACAACAAAAGCATTCAGCTCTGAATGCAGCAGCGCGGCGGATGTTGGGAGGTCGATACATACGTGCATACTTTAAGACATCGGTGCGTTCTTCAGAGTCGTTGTTGTCCAGCAGGAGGGAGGGAGGGTGGAGGAGGAGAGCTTTCTGGAAAGAGCCGAGGTCCGAGGAGCGTGTCAGAACTGATGAAGACTGCAGGGCTGCAGCGAGTGTGTGCATCTGCATGTCTGCTGCGTGTGTGTTTATTACCCGTTTCCAGAATAACAAGAGGGATCGGGGGATGAGTGGATGCCAGTGCAGCGTGTAATCAGAGCCAGATCCTGCGATCCATCAGCGCCGGGGTCCATCGGAGAAGGACTGACATCGGCAGACGGACTTTCTCCTGATTCCACCGCAGCAGAGACCCGGTCATTAGTCAGCCTGACAGCCCTCGTTTATTCCCGGCGACGTGAAAAATTATGACTGTCTCTTTGGGTATGAACCTTCCCCCAAACTCCCCCAAACTCCCCCAAGTCACGCAGACAAACTCAATTTGGATGACAGTTTATCCTTCTTATCCCTGCGGTGTAATTCCTCCGGACTGCACCGTTCGTCAAAGTCAGAAGCCTCTGGATATTTTCCTTCTTTCATTAATATGAAGCGAAACCGAGGACACGATCAAAATTGCTCGTGTTGGCGGCGGCCATTTTAAAACTCATAAATAAAGTCAAACCTCTGATCTGTGAGCTGGTGTTTGATATTCTGTACATGGGCACAGATAATGACGTTACACGTTAGGTTTCTCAATATTGGGCCACTTGCTAATATATTCTACTCTGCTGACTATCAGCACACAGATCTGGAAAGTTATACAAGTACAGTCTATTTATTATATATATATATATATTATATATATTTACAGATCTGGAAAGTCACTTTGTTTAGGCTGCGTTCACCATTTTTTCTGGCTAATGCCACAGGCTGTATACGGGAAGTGGACGTAGTCATGGTGACATCACCCATTGGTTTGTGGACTGATGTTTTGAAGCCTTCAAGTTCTGCGATTTTGCGGTCGCCATCTTGAATTACGTCCGTCGGCCATGTTGTTTTTTTTCGCAACTGTTCATTGGTTGCAAAAAAAAGACTTCCATATTTGGTAACTTCAATACAGCATGATGTTCACTTGGTAAATGATGGCCTCTTTTAGAGTAATAGGGACTCTTTGCAAAAATAAATCTGATTGTATAGAAGTCTATAGAAAATGACTCTACTTCTCTCTTGATTTATTCCCTCAGTAAACATTGTAAACATGAGTTTATGTCTCAATCTCTAGTTTCAAGTCTTCTTCAATACAGCATGATGTTCATTTAGTAAATTATGGTCCATTTAGAGTCAAACAGACCATAAAGCAGGGGATGCTTTAGGGCGGGGCTACAAGGTGATTGACAGGTATCTACGTCCTCCTCAGTCCAGATATGGTCACTTCCTGTTCGCTGGCTACGAAAAAACAAGATGGTGACAACAGTAATCCAAGATGGCGACGGCAAAATCGACGAACTCAAGGGTTCAAAACATCCGTCCACAAACCAACGGGTGACGTCACCATGACTACGTCCACTTCTTACATACAGTCAATCATCTACTCGCTACCCGGCTAGCTGCGACAACACTGACGTGTGTTTTCACTGTAACAACCATCACTTTGTAAATCAGTTGATCGGGGAAACAGTTCGATGTCCGTTCTACTCGTCTTCTGTAGAGAAACAGCCGACCAAATCTGATCGCATCGGTTCAGCCAGCAAAATCGTTTGGAAATGAGGAAACACTGTCCTACTTCTGTCTGGAATCAGAAACTTAATGTTTCAGAAACACCATTTTTTGATGAGCAACTCTCATAAAGAGCGGTAACCGAGGGCGACAGGATTTACTGTAAAACTGCTTAAAAAAAAAAAAAAAAACACGGTCACTTTTATGTATCTGTACTCAATATACACTGGCTTTTCTACGTGTGGCGAAGCTTCAGATATGTGCTAACACAGAGTAACGAGAACCTGAAGCAATAAATGATTTAACCGTTAAAGACCGGCAACACGGGCCAAAGTAAATCCTGATCTGAGAATGTAACTTTAGTTAGCCGAGCGTGTGTGTTTGCATATATCGCCTGCTTCGCCTTCAGCCTGATGACTGATTAAGAGTCAGAACACTGAATAAACTGTCTGCCCGAATATTAGCGGGTGTGTACAAATATGTGTGTGTGTGTGTGTGTGTGTGTTCTCAGCAGCCACTAAAAACAGCCGCAACATTATAACACCTAATTTACTCTCATTTAAAAGCAGGAAAGTGAAGGAGAGGTCGATGGTATTTGCTCTCCGTACAGATGTGAACCAGGAAGCAGCTTCAGATGAACACATCTGAGAAAATTTCATCCGAGAACTGCCTTCAGTGTTATGACTTTTTCTTTTTTTTTTTTTTTTTTTTTTTGCGGAGGAGACATTTTATATCTTTGACATTTGATGTTTTAATCCAGAGCAGCTTGCAGGGAGGTATCAGGCAGAAGCTGAAGGAACACTCTTGACAGGACGGATGGATGGTGATGGTTATGAGACGGCCGTTCTGCTCTGTTTTTCCCACAGCAATCGCAAAAGTCTCATCTGGTTTCATGACCGCAATGGCCAACACCCACATCCACAGACCCGCAGAGCTGAAAGGGTTTCTCCTTTTTTAAGTGGAGGCAAAAAAAAAAAAAAAAAGCTTCATGTCATCTTCTTATGCTGCAACTTCAATGGGAGTCGAACCCCAACCCTTCCAGTATCAGAGGAGACAGCAACCACAGAGCTATCAGTTATTACTATATTACAGTTATTGTCATTATACTTTACTGCTGTGTACTCACTCAAGCAGCCCACACACCATGTGTGCTTCAGGCTTCCATATGCTTCTGCAAAGATAAATGTATATGACTAAAGGGGTATGAGCAGGACTTAAAGGATGAGGCTTATATTATTTTGAGCATATCAAAAGCCTGGAGAAAATAAAAAAAAAAATTTACATAACGGGCCGAAATGATTCAGATATGTAAATTGAACTCATGGAGTTAATGGAAGAAATGAGACCGTGTAGGTGTCAAGTTGATGGTTCATTTTAATTGAAATATACAAAATGGTGTCCCACAAGGGTCAATATTGGCTCCCATTTCATTTACAATTTAAATTGGTAAACAACATTAAATGTTTATGCAGATGACACCGTTATGTATCGCTCTGCCTGATCTTTAGCGAGTGTGATTGAGGAACTGCAATCTGCTTTTAATGAACTGAGACTAAACAAATGAGCTTCTCAAGGTCAAAGAAGGCAGCTGACGATGTGTTACTGTAAATAATGAGGTGATAACAAGTTTCAACTTATAAATAACTTTTTTCAATCTGTCTTTTAAACATCATATCACGTTTCGAAGTTTTGTCTCTATTATAAAACCAAATTAATTATCTTTTGCTGCAAGTGAAAAAATAATTCAAGCGCATTCAAACCTGAACCTGAGCTACAGAGACACTTTAAACTAGATTATTTTATCATAATGCAAGATTTAAAAAAACAGGATTAAGGATCATTTGAATACTGCATGTACTTGTCTGGACACTGAATGATAATTCTTTGGTTGACGCAATTTGTTTTAAGTCGTCTCATTTAAGTGATGTTTATATGTTTTATGTTTGAAGACTGCATTTCTATTTGGTGATCGTGTAGTTAAAGGTTAAATTAAAATAAATATGTACACGGTGGTGTAGTGGCTAGCACTGTCACCTCACAGCAAGAGGGGTTTGGAGAATGGAATGGAAGGTATTCATAAAAGTAAGTATGTATGTATGCAAACATGTATTTATTTCTCTAGGTATCTGGCTTCTCTGGATTAAAAACACACTTTATTTTATTTAAAGCTGTTTTCTATGTTTGTTGAGAGACACAACTGTATACATTATGAATTGCAGTTGAAGCAACAAAACAAAACAAGAGGATCTCATAAGAGATCAATATAAATGCATCCAAGTAGCATTCAATATGGATTTTGTCGGTGGATGAGGTTGTTGTTGTTATTTCATTGGTGTTAAGCTACTCTCAATAAAACTCACTTTCTGCATGTTTAGTTACTGGGAGGCTTTTATTGTGAAATATCTGTGCCGGAAGTGTGTGTGTGTGTGTGTGTGTGTGTGTGTTCATCGATAGAGGCTTAACACTGGACATAAGAACTACAAAGTAGGATCGACTGCAACTAATTAGTGAATGAGAACAGAGCGTCTGTCCAGAGAGATCTGAGAAAAAAAAAGAACAAATGGAGGAAGTTCTGAGTTTTCAGCATCAACGGCAAATTAAATCAGAAGCTGATGAGAAAAAAACGGGGAGACAGCCAACGAAAACACATTCATAAAAACAAGGAAAAGGCCCGTCTCTGATGTTATGCAGTTTCAAATAAAGACTGTGAAACTTTCAGAAACATTTATAGGCGAAATGATTTTCTTTCGGTGTGGTTGATTGGGCAACGTTTTACAATTCGATACGTTAAAGCCGGCTGCACGCACCGCGAAGCATTTAACCCCAAGCCATATCTGTACATGATTGTCCCGTGTGTGTGTGTGTGTGTGTGTGTGTGTGTGTGTGTGTGCACATGTTAGGAAGAGACAGGCCCAGTGATAGCACATGTGTAAGTGTGTGTTTCAGTGCACGTGTGCGGGTCTGCTCACATGTGTAATAGATGTGTAGCGTCTGCTCATCGCCGCTGTCAGCACGTCAGATCTTCAGCCTTCGTGACGGAGGATTGTTTTACTGAATCGTTCTCATCTCGGTCGACTCCACCGTGGAAAACTGCAGAAGAACTGCAGTGAGCCCGCGTGTTCATCAGCGAGAGGGCGTGCACGCGTGTGTGTGTGTGTGTGTGTGTGTGTGTGTGTGTGTGTGTGTGTGTGCGCGCACGTGAGAGGTCCTGTGGGATTCCTGGTGGGAAACCAGGAAATCAGATGCAAATGCATCATTTCTAGTGCAGAATAAGGAAAAATTGCCACGTTCAAGAGGCGTTCCATAGATTATACACGTATGATATCAGTTTGCTCATTAAGGGGAGTCCTGTGAAAACAGTTTCATCCTACGAGCTCTTCTTCTGAGTTTGAGCTCTTCGTTCCCGGAGACCGAAGGCTGGAAGCCACAGGTTGGTCGCCGGAAACATTTGCAGAATTTCTTCCGTAGTTTTGATTTCATATTTATATCTGCAGTTCACCTCTGAGCCACGTGAGGGAGCATGAATGTTCGTATTGTTCTGATAATTGTAACCTAAACTAATAACATTGGCTCTAATATTAAAAGGCGAATGCGTATGCATTTTGTTTTACCGATGAGAGGAAATGAAAAGCCTTTAAACTCATAATAAATTGGGTTGGTTGTGATTTTGGTCGTGATGGTTTATCATTTAAAAAAAAAAAAAAACATTTATATCTCAACCTCTGATGCTTTTATTTTCTTATACTCCTTTTTGTGTGTGATATGGAATCCCATTTCTACCACTAAGAATGACCAATTAAGTATTTTCTTTTATAATTCATTCATTTAAAATAAAATAAATGTGTTGTTGCTTATTGTCTGACATAATAATGAGAAACATGTTCATGAAATATGACTCAAAAATGAGAAGAAAGAGACAATGGAAAAATGGAACATTTTGATATAATAATAATTCTTAGAGTAATGTAACTTCTGATGTCAAAAGAATGTCTTGATTACAAGAAAAAATAAATGTCAAATAAATAACTCAGTAACTTATTGTTATAGCTGGGGACAATATAATATTTCTTTGGCATAATAAGACGTTATCATTGTTAAAAAATGCTTTATAATAAAAAATAAATTGTAATTTTATTTAGGAGTGTTGGATCTGAGCCTCCTCACGTAAATATGTTGTGTATTTATTTATGTGTGTGTGTGTGTGTGTGTGTTTTCGAGAGATCAGTGTGTGTCTGCCTTCTCTCTAAGCGTGTGTGTGTGTGTGTGTGTGTGTGTGTGTGTGTGTGTGTGTGTGTGTGTGTGTGTGTGTGTGTGTGCGCTCCAGCTGCAGTCCAGACCGAGAGGCTGTGGTCCAGATGGATGTTGGGTCGAGTCCTGCCGGAGCAGCATACACACTGACGAGCGTGAAGAAGAGCCTCAGTCACAACCAGAGGAAGAGCAGAGGTCTGTTTACAGCCTGCAAACCAACATGGAGGCCGGTAACCGGGCCGGTAACCAGGCTGGTAACGGGGCCGGTAACCAGGACGGTAACGGGGACGAGCAACGTGTCGCCTCAGCTCGTTTCAATGGAGAGCAAAAGGTGTGAAAATCAAGCCCTTCGTCCAAAATATTACATTCCCTTACAATAAGACTTTATTGTGAATTACGCTTTGAGGGAATCGAGTTTGTCGACAGATAAATACGTTGATTTAATCAACAGATCTGTAAAACTGACTTCCTCCACAAAGAATCACCTCTTTAAATCTTGCGTTGGAGATGTGCTCATAAATGTCTTGGAAATAAATCATATAGCATGAAAAAATTCTAAAAAACAAAAAAAACAACGAATCAACTAATACGATTTTAGTCGACTAATTGACGAAGAGGGAGCTGCCCTATTATATATATTATATACATTATATATATTATATATATTATATATATTATAACCCTAACAAAGTAGTAGTGTAGCGTTTTTGTTTTGTTTCAATTCAAAGTCTTTTTAAACCAAACCTTGAGGTTTTTTTTTACGAAACCTTACACTTTACTGTTGTGTTTTTTATTTGGTCTCAATTCAGTAATTTGAAACCAAACCACTCAGTTTTTTACTAAACCTCATGAAGAGGTATGGTAGCATTTTTTGTTTTGTTTTGTTTCAATTCAAAGTCACTTTAAGCCAAACCACTAATATTTTTACTAAAACTAATAAAGTGGTTTTGTAGCATTTTTTGGTTTTGTTTAAATGTTGTGGTCACAGCCTGATGTTTTTCACTAAAACTAATAAAGTGATCGTGTCGTGTTTTTGGTTTTTGGTCCATTTTAAAGCCAAACCACTACGTTTTTTTTTTACTAAATGTAACGAAGAAGCTTTGAAGTGTTTTTAGTTTCTTATTTTGTTTCAATTTACAACGCGAACCAAACTGTAACTTTCTTGGAAAACGTCCTTAAGAGAGAAGTTTAGTCGTGTGAGAACACAACAGGGTCGACTGAGACGTTCTCTTCATTCACTAAATGACTTTGTAAAGGAATGAAGGATTATTGGAAACTCGATGCACTGAACTAGTGTCCTCACCCATCTGCGTATGGAGCACGGAGACGAGGGGATGTACATCACGAGGGCCAACATGCTGTCAGAGATGTTAAATTATGAAGTTATTTTTGAGTCCAGCACCGAGACCCTGTCCCTGCGGTTCCACAACCGAAGACATGAAAAGACCTGAGTGATGCTCCGCTGCCACGAGAGGAGACGCGTGATTAAGACGCGGCGGAGAGACGCGAAGTCGCTCGTCTCCTGTGAAGTTATCGGTCGTTACACGCCGGGAACTCGGGAGTCTTTTTGATTTTTGATTTTTTTTTTTTCCCCTCTGAGTGATTGCAACTATTTCAGGAAGTAACCAAACACCGAAGATCAAATGACAAACGCCTGACAGCGTTTATGCGCGTGACACCTCGTGCGCGATGCTAACGTGCGCCGCGACGTCACGTTAGCATCAGAAGAGTACATTTTCACTACGGTGGAATATGAACCGAACACTTTAAGCTGCGTATTCGTCGTAAAGCTGCAGTCGTTCTCGTGACCGCCAAAATAAAAGCTGCTCCGCTCGGGGGAAAGACAGTCGGAGCAAAAACAGGAATTCCAGCATCGGCATATGATTATAATCATAATTAGACACACAACAGTCTGTCAGCACCTGCTTTTTCAGTTTTATTTTATTTTATGTTTTTATTAACGGTCACTTTGTGACACAGATTTGTGTCTTTTCTCCAACTTTTGATTGCAAAAACTTGCGTACAAAAAACATGTGTACACAATATTCTACATATTTCCTACTATGCTATAAAAACAAAATATGTTCCAAATTTGGGAATTATGTTTGCTTATAATAATTACAATACGTCATTTAATTTAAGGCATTAGTCATTTAATATTTTTTGTATTTCTTTTGTTTATTGATGGCATATTGTTATTTTTAAATGGCTGCATATTTGTTGTAGAAATTAAGGGGAGACACCGGCCATTTTTCTTCCATAACATGTTTTCTATCAGACTAGTGGAAAGAAAAAACATCCAAAATATACGTTACGGTGTTCATGTTACAACTTTTTTCAATTTGCGTCTGTAGATTTCTCTTAAATTCACCAAAAGTTACCATTAGATAATCCCTCATTTGCATATTTAAACACAACATTTTAGAAAACTTGTAATACAATAAATAATCATCTTAATGTCAGTGATGAACTGGTGAAGTTTCATGGTGATATCTACTCATTAATGTTTTGACCCTCTTCACCTGTAGAGTCTTCTTCATGTCTGTAATTTAACTAAACATCTCTTTAAAGGCCGTTTTCTCTAAATGAGTTTGTTCTCAGACTCTGATCCAGAAATCTCCACTTCAGTAGCTCTTACATCCACCAAACTTTACTCTTTCATTCTGAAAGATATTCTGAAGGTTTCTACAGAGGGGTTTGTTCATATATCATTCAGAGCCTGATTTATACAATATTATATTTTTTAGAAACATTGAGAAAATGGATTTTGGTCATGGCTGTACTTTCTGATTTATGAAGTGATCCAAAGAGATATTCAAAATTCCGTCTGTTAAAACGTTTAACTCTAAAACATCAACAACATTAAAACAATCATTTTTTATTTGAATCCAATGTTCAGATTTCTGTTCCTGGAGATCTATGAAAATTAACGCTTATTTAAAAGGATAATGCCTCATTTACATATTTAAATACACAATTTCCGAAAACTTCAAAAAAAATAATTGTCTTAATGTGAGTAATCAACTGGAGAAGTTTCATGGTGATATCTATTTTTACTATTCACCTGTAGTGTCTCCCTTTAAATAAAAACATTATTTAATTTATTAGAAATGCTATAAAATTATGTAATTTAATTGGTTACGTATTCGAAAATTGTTAATTACATATAATATATATTTTTAAGTATGCATAATCATGTTTAATGTTATTTCAAATTCAGAGGTAACTCATTATTGTTAGTTACTAAAAATGTAATAAAAAAACACCATAAATGATACGCAGGTGGTCGATCCCTTATATCTGTCACACATAATCCCACATCCTCCAAATTCACACAAATTCCACAGCGTTCTCTTCTAATGAGTTTCTCTGCTGCTATTCTCGCGCCTCTACATTCCTCCGCCGGGTTTATTCAGCTGCCTTCGCCGGCCTCAGCAACAAGGGATTCGCACCCGCAACCATCCGGGAGGCCGGCCGACGAGCCTCTGCTTACTGTCCCAACTCACCGGCCCCTGGAACCCACCCGCATTAATTATAATTACATTTCCAGCTTCCTCCTCCTCCTCCTCCTCTTCTTCTTCTTCTGCTTACATCTGTTCAGACCAGCTCACTGTCACTTCATATATCTGCCTGGACGCTGCACCGATCTGTCACTAACGGGATGATTTATCCCGTCGGGGAGCTTCGGTCCGAGCAGCGAGCAGCAACGGCTCATTGTTTTGGTTTTAATTGAGTTTTTTTTTTTTGGGGTGGTGGTGGTGGTGGGGGTGGGGGTGGAGGGGGGGGGGGGTGGGGTCGACCACTTCTCGGCAGCGTTTTATTGTTTTTTTATCGCCCCAAAGACGGAAACGTGTGGAGTGAGAGAATTATGGCGCCGCGGGTCGAGCCAGGAATCGAACCCACGCGGTCCAGAGTACATTTTTTTTTCCGGGCGGGAGCGAGCGACACTTGTGCGGTCGACTCTGGATGGACTGAGCGGGGAGTTCAACGCCGGCTCATCTCCTCAGCGTGTTCTCTGTCAAAAGGTTCCAGCTGAAAGGTTCCAGCTGAAAGGTCGCCAGCGATGCACATTTTGGTCTCCGGACTGTAAATTTGAATATCTGAAAACTGCCAACACGTGTTCTCTTCTGTAAATCTGTCAATAATCAACACAACGAGAGTCTTCTGAGCCCACAGGAGCTCTATATTTGCATGCCGAAGACAAATTGTCCTTAATTTTTGCTCTAACTATTTCCTCTTCAGGGATTATTAACTATTAATAACTATCGGCCTTTTATTGAATACTGAATGTTTCCTCACGATACATCTGGTTTTATGTTGCTTCCACTTCATTAAATCTCCCATATCCAAAGAGCCTCATTATTGTATGTCTTTTACCACCAAATAATTCAGTTTCGTACATTATTCATGTTGTTAAACCCCCAAAAGCTGATGTATTCGCCTCCAAAAACCAGCTATAATCACAACTAATTAATTTAATTAACTTCTAAGACAACAGTTGCTTATTTACTCATACGGAGAAACATTAAAATGTATTTTGAGTCCAGTATTCTCTCTCTTTTAGCTCTGTTTTTGGTCTCCACCACCTCCTAAAGGGAAATATCTGTCTCTTTAGGTGCTAAACGCTCCACTATGTTCACCAGCTGGTCTCTAACTGTGCTCGTCTGCTGGTTGGTGCTGAGCTGGTTGAGGACCGAGAGCTTTTAGAATGAAAACCGTTGCCAGCTGGTGGCTGAAAACAACAAGAGCAGTGAGATTGAACCAAAACAGTTAAGTTTGGAAAACCAAAACAATGAGCAGAAAGATATAATATATAAGATAAAAGCTGCTTTAAGAAAGAAAGGATTATTCTAAGGCAGTAATAAACGTATCCAATAATCCGCTCTACTACTTCCTGTGCATGTTGTTTGTTGTTGATGATTTGTATGCTCCTTTTATTAAAGTGTCTTCCGTCCACGGACTCCAGGTGGAAATTAGCATTATAGGACAACTTCTGATTGATGGGCATCGTCCCCTTACAAATAAACCAATTAATTAAATTGCATAATTAGGATGGGCAACGGTATGATCTTTAAAGATAGGGTTGGTCATCTTGAGAAACCAGCTAGAAGACGCTAGATTTTAAAATGATGACCAACCCGGTGTTTCCAACTCTTTTCCAATGAAAGTAGCGAAATCTAGAGAAAGTTGCCAAGTCAGGCAAAATTATCCTTCTGAACATAAACAACCAACATGTCTATTGTTAGCATTCACAGCAGTAAAATACATAGTATGTGGATATATATATATATACATATATATATATATATGATTAATTATATTTTTTCTGAAGTGTATAATCCCCTGAAAATAAGAATTGTGTTTTCGTTACCTAAGAAAGAGCTTTTTATGTCTACATAACAAGCGGTCCTCTTCATGGAGCCGCGGCAATGTTTCTACGGTAGCCCAGAACGGACAAACCAATCGGCTTCTGTTTCCTGACCGTGGTCTTGGGTGGGGGTCCAATCATCATATTCGGGCTGAATGAAATGATTGGCTCCTGCTACTGTCAGAGCATTTGAATAATGTATTGTCGTCGGGATGTATTGAATATTTCAACAAATATAACACAAACATTTTTTTTTAAGAAGATTACCAACCCTAAGTACAAAAGCCGCAGTTTAAGACGAGACTTATTCAGCGATTTAAATTATGAATTCCTCAGGATTGTACAGACCCTGTGATAGGAAAAAGTTTATATTTTTTTTACAGTAATCAAATCTGTACTGCTACAAAAAAAAAAGAAGATTGTTGCAATTGGCACCAGTCAAAGTCTAAAAGCAGAAGGATCTCGGCCTTAACAAAACTGTGGCAGTCAAATCCTTCACACACACACACACACACACACACACACACACACACACACACACACACACACACACACACACACACATTCAGTGTACCTGGCAGCAGCACAGCAGACTTTCTGGACTACTCTCAGGTCTTAACATCCTCCGACCTCTCTGTTTTTACTTCTGTTCTGCTGCTCTCCTCCGTCATGTCAGAAACCGACGCCAGCCTCCTCCGTCTCCCTCGCTGCTCCGAGTGGAAAGACGCATGAGGCGAGCAGCCCGGAGGCTTTGACTCCCGGGCCAAGAGGAAGACGCAGAGGAAGAAGACAGTGAGATTTGGCAGAAGCGGAGAGATCTCCACCACCGTAGTGGCGTCGAGTACCACGGAGCTGTGGAAGGGGGGGAAATCCGACAGCTTTGAAACGGCCTCACGAGGCCGAACGACCTCCATGTTTTTTAAAGGTTATGGAGATGTTGGGTCCAGACTCCACAGCTGACTAACCTTTTATAAACAAGCAAGCTGAAACCCTCGCAGGAATCCCCGTGCCTGCTACCAGACATGAAAACGTAACGTGTCCTTTGACCGTCTGCATCGTGCCCCCCTCCCCCTGATCCTCCTGAAACACTTGTTACTGTGATTAAAAAAAAGGCAGGTAGAGTGGATGTTAAGTCACAAACACACCGGCCGCAGCAGATTTCTCATGGAGAGGTCTCCGCCTGCCGGAGAGCTTCTGCAGCGTCTGCGTCCTCGTCCACCCCGGCTGCTCGTCTCTTGAGCAGAAAAAAAGACATGGAGGGACAATTAAGGGTCATGAACGGAGCTAACTATCCGTAACCGCACTGAGAGCAGACGGGTAATGAGTCCCGAGGATCGCACCGCAGGTCACGGGTGAACGGAGGCTGGGCGAGCTACACTAATGGAAACGACGAGCGCTGATCAGTGAACGATGCACGCCCAGTTTAGGGATTGAATGTCATAAGGAAACCCATATGGGGGTGGGGGGTTATCTCCCGGAGAAGGTGCGTTGGACTGACACCACATCTGTGCATCAGTAGCATTCTGTTCCACGAAGGAGATCCATCTTCTTCGGATTCTGCGCTAATCAAGGGCCCCGGGTAAGGAAGAACAGAAAAAGATTCGGGTCATTGAACCCAACGATTGTACAACAGAGCAGCGTTGCCTTGGGAACCCGAACACAGCCGAGGTAAATAATGTGATCTATTGGTGCCATCTGGAAAAGATTGGGCCGAAAGGGTGCCTCGCTTTTTTTTTTTTTGCCTCTTCTCTCTGCTGTGTGTGAGGGGATCCATTACCGTGTTTATTTGTGCAGCTAAGTCTTGGTGGGCGAAGAGGATTATATAGTGGGGAGATTGAGAGTGGATCCTACACAAACAGCGCTATTAGAGCTGGATTTCTGATATACCCTCAATAATAATGGATTTACAAGGCAGGAGTTTTCTTTTCTTTTTTACCCCTCTCTCCTCCTCACAACCTCTTCATTTTCCAGAAATTGAAACCAGACCCGCGGAGAGGAGAGCAGCTCTTCTGCTATGTGTGCAGCGAGAGAGAGAGAGAGAGAGAAAGCAGGCCAGAGCAGGATTTTCTTTAAAATACTTAAGATTCTGGACTGATGGAGGAAGTGGGAGAGAGAGAGAGAGAGAGAGAGAGAAAGCTCTTAAACATACATGTGGCAGCGAGGGATGGAGTGGTATTGTGTGGTTTTCTGATTGTCGACAAATCCCCTGTTAGTATACGTCTCTCAATAACTCCCAACAAAGCCATGTCATAAAACTCACGGTTCGGATCGGATCACGGATCAGAGTCACAGATCGGATCAGCACAAAAGAAAAAATGGAGCAAATATAACTTTTAGATCTCTGACCACGTTTTTTAGCCACTGATACTAATTGCCGATCAGTGATGATTCATATTGTCAGATACAGATCCCTTTGTTGTTTCATTAGAGCAGCTGGTCTACAAGGATCCAGACTATTTAGTTTTGTCAGCGTCCCAAAAATCATTTAAACGCTCTGAAAGTCTGTAAACCATCAAAAATGTTATGAAACTTTTACTTTGTTTATAGTAATTTGAAGTGTTTTTTTTAGCATAAAAACACAATTCAAACGATAAGGAAATTAAAGATTGTATTTTTACTGATTAAAACTAATCTAGTCATTCTTAGTGTTAATGAAGTCTAATGAGTTTAGAGCGTGTCAGGAAGTTAAACAGCTCACAATTCATCTCTAATATCTATTTTATATTCATGTGAAAACATCTGGATTTATTCTAGTTCATCACCAACACTACATTTTACTAGATTACATGTGAACACATCATGAGAACGTTATCATTTACCTTCAGCCAGTACTCATGTTCACTGAGCAGAGCCTGAACGCATCATCATGTAACTGAAGGGAACCTCAGCTGGTTCTACGTTAGCGGTGCTGCTAACGTTACTAGCTCTCCTCCTGTTGGTTCTCCGTTAGCGGTGCTGCTAACGTTACTAGCTCTCCTCCTGTTGGTTCTCCGTTAGCGGTGCTGCTAACGTTACTAGCTCTCCTCCTGTTGGTTCTCCGTTAGCAGTGCTGCTAACGTTACTAGCTCTCCTCCTGTTGGTTCTCCGTTAGCGGTGCTGCTAACGTTACTAGCTCTCCTCCTGTTGGTGTAAACACTGATTGGTTGTTTACAAAGTCACATGATCAGAGACTAGAGACACATCAATGACGTCCTGATCACATGTTCTACTGAATATTGGAGGAGAACCATTGTCAGTTAAACTTTATTTACACTGTGATTGTTAACGTTAAACTGTGTCATTAAATTAATAATTAAATGTGGGCCGAAACGTTGGGAGGGATCAGGTCCGTTACACCACTAGTTTACATGCATACTAACTTTTTCTATTAGGATAATATTACAAAATTTACACGGGTCACGTAAACAACATATTCCGTTTGCATATTCCCAATTATATTAGGCCTTTTTCTGAATGGAGATTTTCCGATTTAGACATGTGGAATATTCTGATAATATTCAGGTTTTAGGAGCATTCTTTGGACATTTTTTGGACATTTATCAAGCACATTCAGAATATGCGTTTTTATGGAGGTTTGCAACACAGAGATTTTACGCAAGCCCAAAAACCGTAGGGACACAATGGTGGTTTTGCTGGTGACGCGTTTCTAGCGACCTGTCAATCACGTGTAGCCCCGCCCTAAAGCATCCCCTGCTTTATGGTCTGTTTGACTCTAAATGGACCATAATTTACTAAATGAACATCATGCTGTATTGAAGAAGACTTGAAACTAGAGATTGAGACATAAACTCATGTTTACAATGTTTACTGAGGGAATAAATCAAGAGAGAAGTAGAGTCATTTTCTCATAGACTTCTATGCAATCAGATTTATTTTTGCAAAGAGTCCCTATTACTCTAAAAGACACCATCATTTACCAAGTGAACATCATGCTGTATTGAAGTTACCAAATATGGAAGTCTTTTTTTTGCAACCAATGAACAGTTGCGAAAAAAAACAACATGGCCGACGGACGTAATTCAAGATGGCGACCGCAAAATCGCAGAACTCGAAGGCTTCAAAACATCAGTCCACAAACCAATGGGTGACGTCACCATTCTATAGACTTCTATACAATCAGAGGAGGCCAGTAGAGAGAATGTATGTTTAAGTTGCCTCTTGCATGCAACACGTGGCCATCCAATACTTCCTTATTGTTGAATACTGATTTTGACAAGCTTTAAAAATAAAGAAACAAGGAAATAAAATGTGACAACGGCTTAGACATTGTTTCAAAAACATTTGTTTAATTTTGTGTAAACTGGAGTCGTATTATGTTCGACGGAGGAGTGAAAGAGTGTTACTACACTTGTGATCGAGCTTGTTTTCATTATTTTATTTTATTCTGTGTGTCATCAACGTGACACCGCTGCTACAAAAACTTACTGTAATCAGCAACAGATTAAAAACCATCAGTTAGAAAAGCCGGCCGCATCTCAACAGGTCGTCTGAAGTATAAAGTAACTTCATGGCTTGTGTTGATTTCTGATGAAATCTGCAGACCTCAAAGCCGTCATCCAGATGTGAGTGTCGACACCAGGAAGGACCGGTCACCAAGAAATGGAGAAGAGAGAGGCGAACTGTCAGCATCACACACACACACACACACACACATACACACTGCAGAGGCTGAAGACAGGAGATACGAGATAAGAGAGAAACAGCGTTAAGTTTCTGTAGACGTGAATGAAAGACTGAGAGAAGGAAGGAAACGCTGACTGTTGACAGCGAAGGAAAACCTGCAAAGTGTAACGTTGATGATTTCTACAATTCAGCTGTGGTTTAAAACTTCATCCTCTTCATGAAAACTTTTTCCACCCTGTAAATTATGTTTCTGCTCTATTTGAAATAGTTTTGCATAGTTTTAATATGTTAATGATGGGAATAAAGTTTATATTTATGTGTGCAGGCTGTTCTCGTACAACCTCCGGTTCTGAAAAGTGAAGTCAAAGCTTCATGTGTTAAAGCTGCATTCTCTCTCCTGACCACCAGGGGGCGACTCCTCTGGTTGTATAGAAGTCAAAGCTTCATGTGTTAAAGCTGCATTCTCTCTCCTGACCACCAGGGGGCGACTCCTCTGGTTGTATAGAAGTCAAAGCTTCATGTGTTAAAGCTGCATTCTCTCTCCTGACCACCAGGGGGCGACTCCTCTGGTTGTATAGAAGTCTATAGAAAATGACTCTACTTCTCTCTTGATTTATTCCCTCAGTAAACATTGTAAACATGAGTTTATGTCTCAATCTCTAGTTTCAAGTCTTCTTCAATACAGCATGATGTTCATTTAGTAAATTATGGTCCATTTAGAGTCAAACAGACCATAAAGCAGGGGATGCTTTAGGGCGGGGCTTAGTGTGATTGACAGGTCTCTACCAGAGACGTATACGGCGTCTGTACGTCACTCCTCCGTATTCAAAATATGGTACTTTCCGATCATTGGCTGCAAAAATAAACAGCATGGCGACAGCAGTAATCCAAGATGGCGACGGCAAAACCTCTTACATACAGTCTGTGCTTCGGAGCCGTGCCTACAGAAATGAATGCGCTCAATTCCCATGTAATCCAAGTAATCATAAACCAGGAAGTTTAAAAAAATGCAAAAACACACACAAGGTGGATTAGTAAAGAACATTCTTTCACCCACGAGGTCGCTGTTTGTGTCCAGCGTGAAACTATAGAGGTCAACGTCGAATTACCTGTCAAGTAAGTACTTAAATAAAAGCTGTTCGTAGTTAATTATTTGACCCTAACTGAGTTGTTTCTTACGAAGACATATGTATAACACGTGCTGCTGGACCTTTGCAGGTAATTGCGCAAAATAAATGAGTAATTTTTTTGTAAGATATCATACAAACCGCTGTTTGAGGATACGTTGCTTTGTGATGATCATGATGAAACTGAGCTGTTACAAACTGTAACCAGGTAACAACTACGTAGTCGGTCCAAGAGAGCCAGCAGACGGGGTGGAGGAAGAATCACACCAAAAGAGCAAAAGACGCAACCGATGGAAAGATAGAAAAATACAGAAAACAAGGGCGAAAAACTAAATCCTGGAAACCGTCCACTACCCCACAAGTCGGTGAAGAGGAGATTTAACCTTTCTTTCTTTATGTAATATTACGTAATATATAATAAAGTCGACCATGACTATGAGATATGAGTTTACAGGATTCTCCTGGTGGGATTCATCCCCCCGTAGCCGTGTGCGTGAGTTGGATTGACCTCCCTCCTGTTCTGCATTATACGCCGGATTGTTAATTTGACGTTTCAGCTTCTCTACAAATGTCAAATATTGATGTTTTGACCCAGTTAGTCACTTTTCTTATGAATTATGGCTTCATTGGTCGAGCTGCGCCGCCCGAAGTCCCGCTCAGGGACAGCCGGTCACGTCTTGTCACTCCGAAGTGATTAGTGGGCTACGAGCAGTTGGAATAAATAAAAATGTGCTGTCATCGTAGCAGAAACATTATTCTACAATCAACAGTTCAATGTTGATGCTTATAAAGAAATGCCGGCGATATCTGTTTATTTACATGCGAACGAGCAACATTTAACTGTATGTTACAGTTATTATGAAATACTGTAAGATACTTTTCTAAATCCACCGTAAATGTTTAGCAAATAAAAAACATCTTTGTCAGTCGTTCCTCTGGTTTGAGTTTGAAAGAGAGACTGAATAAGTAACGGGTATAAAATACATTTTAACTGTTTACTGGCCCTGTTTTCCAGCGTGTTTGTGATGTTGAAGGTGACACACCGTATATAAACCCTGAAAGACAGACTCGTCTACTGGCAATGGGAAAGGAGTCTATCAACCTTTTTTTTTTAGCAGGTTTTCCAAGCCAGTAATATTGAAAATGTCTCCGTAGACAGCTGTACGCATGTCTTTCCAAGCTTTGTATATATATATATTTTTTTTTTTTTAAATCTGTCTTCAGCCAAAAGAGCCACACACAGTCCTATGTTGAGAAAAGGAATTTCTTTACTTGGATGCCCAAGTAAAAAGCTATTAATCAGTTTATAAGAGAGCAAAAAAATACACAGCTGTATTTACAATTATATATATATATGCAGTAATAAATACATATGATCTTTATGGAATCAAGAGGAAATTGTTATGGACAGTTTAAAAACAATTGTGTCTATATATATATATATATGCCTGACTGATTAACCTTGTATGTACTATTTATTTACTATTAATTTATTTTAAACTGATATCAATTTAGATGACATAAATGTACTGTGGGGAGAAATATACAAAGTAGGAAGAATTCTTTGTATATGACAAACAAACAAACAAACAAACAAACCAACAAAAACCACTGACATATTAACACGTGTTGGTACAGATTTATCCTAATTTGCATAAACAATGTATTCGGGTACAACATCATCATTCTCAACCTTCACCTAGAATTATTCACACGCACTAAAAACACAGATATTAACACCAACCGCTACACGGAGGACACGTGTGGAGCAGACCTCTGAAGCAGATTGATGAAGCACAGCGGCCCGATGCTCCACCTGCTCCACAGATGTAAGGATGCTGGTGAGAGGGAGGAAAGGAAGAGGGGAGAGACTCTTTCACAACAACGATGGGAGAAAAGTTGGGAGATGTGAGATATTTTGGCGGCGCTGCAGCGTCTTCACACTTTAGTGAGCTTCACTATAAAAACCTCCAAACTGAGACCAAAAGAAAAAGGGAAGATGTGAGAAAAAGATCTGGGATAACTTCAGACGGGCTTTCTCATAAACTCAGCTATGAGCCTGTAAAGCAGCATTATGACAAACAAATCACAGTCATACAAGCAGCTATTTAGCATTGTTTTGAAACATCTGGTTTTCTTCAAATGTTTTACATTTGAAAATCCTTCAGAAATCCACGGGTGACGGTGAAAGGTTTAGGGAAACACTCATCTTTGCCATCTCCCCCACTGTGAGATGAGGAGATCAATACATTAGTTTATAGCTGGAGTCAAGATGTGTTTAGCCGATCATAAAGGATGGAGACAGGCACAAATATCCAGCCTTGATGTGTCCAAAGTGATAAAATATGCTTAGAGACACCTCTGAAGCTAATTAACATGTTTGTTTGTTAAATGTTTTACTCACAGAAATGTAAAAACTGGTTTCCTGAGGAAGAAGAATGTTTCTAAGTCTTGGCGAGTGAGGTTGCCAAGTGCAATGATGCCTATTACAGCAACCAAGAGCAGAAAAACCTGACCTCAACATCTGTATCTAGCAACTCGCACTACAGCTGGAGACGCAGGGACGAAGTAACATTTAGTTTGGCTTTTTACTTATATTTATACTAAGCTAAGCTAATCGTGTCCTGAGTTAATCTCTGTATATGAGAGTGAAATCTCACTCTCAGAAAGAAAAAGCAAATAAGAAAAATTCCCAAACTAAAAAACTCTTAAACTGGTGTGCAAATGTTTATAGACATGATGGTGATGCTACGCTAACACAATGCCACAGTTGGCAAATAAATCTTATTGTTTCATAAAATAATCTTTAAAATAATCTAAGCTTTCAAATGCCTCTCATGTCAATAGCCGCTGAGTTTTAAGTTATGCAACACATTCTCACTCACTCCCTCTAATGTTAAAATTTACCATCTTTACATGGAAACATTGTCTTTTCAAAATAAACTCCTGTGTGTTTAGTGTCTTTTCAAAATAAAAGTTCAGTCTTCACAGGAAATGAACTGTTTCCGATCGTTACATGCATAGTGTCTTTTCAAAATAAATTGCCGTGTTAACAGCGCGTACAACTACCGTTCATCCCATGCATACAGTGTCTTTTCAAAATAAACTCCTGTGTTCACAGGAAACATACCATTTTACCCATCCATCCTCCCTCCCTTCCTTCCTTCCGTCCTTCCCACCCTAAGCCCACTTAGGTCTCATCGAGTTACTACGATCAGTTACCAGAAAACACAGAAACCACGTCATTTTGGCATCTCGTATCAGGAGAAGCACAGGTGTAATTAATCAAATTAATAACGAATGCATTCCATTTAGGTGATTTCCACAGCCCTGGTATTCTGCATGCTGGCTCACTGGCATAGCTCACTGGAAACTCACTTAGTGGAACTGAGTGACCCTTAACGAAATTTGTTTCACCTGTGCTTTTCTGTGAAAACAGATATATATAGAGTTGTGATGCTGTCTCCCTCTCAATTAATCACAATTAGTCATCTGTTGTCCATATCAGTTCTTCCAATGGCTGGGAAGAATTTCCAAACATTTCCACTTGGGGGCAGTGCCCCGGTTTCGATGGCGGGGGGTTTTCTTGCCTCATGCTGCTGCAGCAGTAAAATATGGAACTTGTATGACGGCTACATCTGTCGTGAAAAAAAAAAGCATGAAAGCCTCAATACTTCCCCGCCGAAGCCTCCGAGGCTGGACGGGCTCCCAGCGAGGAGGAACCCTGCAGAGTCAGCTCCGTAACTCAGACAACAACTGGCACACAGGCAGCGCTCGGCCCTTTGTCTGGCTCCTATGTGGCATACATATGTGAGATGGATTGCATCACTTACAACAGTAACAACAACAGCAACACATGGTTGAATCCCTTTCAAAGCTTTGAATTCACTTCAAAACCCTGTCCAACAGAACGTGACAGTGAAGGAAGCGTGCATGTGATAGAGCATTAAGGGTGGTGAGTGCTTTCAGCACTCTGTGTTGATCAAAGTTGATCAACACCTCTGGCATGTCAAATAATCCAGACAGTCCAATTATATTTTTACAAGAAAGTTCAGAGAGATTTTTAGCCTCTTCACCTTTTAAGAGAGAACAAGTTTTTAGATCTCTCCCTCTCTTCCTACACACACATATGTGCATACATTTCCCATATTGTTTGATGGGAAATATAGATAGAGATGAGAGGAGGGGAAGAGTCAAGAGGTCGAGGACATGAGTACATCTCATCTTGGAGAACGCTCGAGAGACGCTCTATCAAAGCCGCTTTCCTTCCGCCCATAAATACCAACTCAATGAATAATATCCCCCACGCCACACCGCGGGCATCCAGTCAAACTCTCAGATCTGCTCAACACATGAGATGCAAGAGCATCTCTGCAAGGAAAAACTCAATGGCCCGTACAATAGTATCGTACAACTGTTACAGAGCCGAATGTTTTACTGTGTCTAGGTGGCCTGGTGGTTAAGTTACGACTCAAAATGTCCATCAAATCATCTGTTTTGATAAAAGTTAAAAGTGGGATGAGAATGTTTCTTTCGCCAATATATTTACTGACAGTCAACTATTTCAATTCAAACCTTTATCAAACAACACATTTTTCAACTCAGTCGCCAGGATTTTTTTTTGGGGCATTGTAGGTTTCTGTAGACGTTGAATGTTTTTGCTCGGTACGGTTGGTGTGAGGGGAGGAGGAGGGGTCAAACAAACTCAAGAGGCCACCCAGGAGACCGCCGCTCGTGTCTCGTGTGAAACCACCAAGGGGTTGTTGTTATTTTCTCACAGTAGTCGTGATTTTACTGTTGATGCGTTTAGCTGTTACGTTCCATTGTTACGGTTGTTACATTGTTACATTACATTGTTGTGTTACGCTGTTGTGTTACGTTACGTTTTTATGTTACGATTTTAAGTTGCGTTATTAAGTTACGTTTTTTAAGTTACGTTTTTTAAGTTACGGTGTTACGTGACGTGATACGTTACGTGATATTGTTACATCACGTTGTTACGCTACGCTACATTGTTATGCTATGCTACATTGTTACGTTACATTGTTATGTTACATTGTTACGTTATATTGTTATGCTACATTGTTACATTACATTGTTAGGTTACATTGTTACGCTACATTGTTACGCTACATTGTTACGCTACATTGTTACGTTACATTGTTACGCTACATTGTTACGCTACATTGTTACGCTACATTGTTACGCTACATTGTTTCGCTACATTGTTTCGCTACATTGTTTCGCTACAGTGTTACGTTTCATTATTACTTTGTAATTTTTACATAAATTGTGATGTTTTTTCTAACCATAACCAAGTAGTTTTGTAGCCTAAACCTAGCCAATAGTTTTCACACCGTTAACCTCATGGCATTGTACGATTTTGCAACGATACGATATGAAACATATTTATGAAGCATATTTTTGGTTCAGAAACGTAGAAATTCAATGCCTCTAGTGGTTTGCAGAAACATACAATGAGAACCTTTTTCCCGCCGACTGTTTTGGGTTTTCTGACTATGTGGAGGCAACGGAACAAACTACATACAACTTGCATATTATCCTCTGATAAAAACAGTTAGTTGCCAATTCACACATCCAGCGGACCCAGAAGAACATTAACACTTATTCTGAGTGGTGCTTCTGGCCACTTTATAAATATAGGACAAATATTCCCTCTCCTTTTAACTTTGTTTGGATCTCAATCAACTCCAGGGGGAAATATCTGGCTCTTAGCATCTAAATGCTCACCTATGTTCACCCGCTAGCTAGTTGCTGACTGTGTCTGATGTTGAGTGCTGGGCAGAAAGCTGAAAACAGCTGAAAACAGCTGCCTGCTGCAGATAGAGACAAGGCCGAGGAGAGCGAGCCAAACCAGTAAAGCTGAGGGCTGTAAAACTAAAAACATGAGCTGAAAGATACTAGAACCCTACGCTGACCCCCTCCACATTATGCAGTCATTTCATTCGTTGTAAGTATTCAAATACTGCAGGCATCGAGGATTTTGTGATTTTGTTCATAATTTAACTGTAATCCTTAAGAGAAGAGACTAAAGGTGAAAATTATTTCATTTTTATTTTTTTTAAGTTAATCACTTACATAAAGACAATAATTGTTTGTGTAACAAGACTTTAGAAAATGTATGTTTAAATATGCAGAAGAGGCAGTGTCTTATTAAATATGTGCTAATATTCATACATTTCCAAAACATAAATCTAAACATTGGATAACGCCGGGTTCTAAATTCTTGTTTTGTTTTGGTGACATATTTGAGTCAAAGGTTTTTTTAATGAGGGAGTTTTGGATATCTCTTTGTATCACTGCATTAACCAAAAAATACTGTCCAAAATCATAAAAAAAAACAATTATCTCCATGTTTTTAGTAATAAAATATTCTATAAATGAGGCTATGAATGATATGTGAACAAACCCCTCAGTAGAAACCTTCAGAATATATTTAGGAATGAAAGTGTAAAGTTTGGTGGATGTAAGAGCTACTGAAGTGGAGATTTCTGGATCTGAGTCTGAGTCTATAAGTTTTCTGAAAATGTTACATTTAAATATGCAAATGAGGCACTATTTAATGGTAAAATTTGATGAATTTAGGCGAAATCTACAGCCGAAAACAGACAAGGTAGTAAAATAAACACCGTAATGTGTATTTGGATGTGTTCTTCCCAGTAGTCTGAAAGAAATAGTGTTATTAAAGAAAAATAGTGCATCTCAAAATGTATCAGTGCATTAAACGTGCCCGTCGTGTCCCGCCTTAAGTAAATGTTGTAAATCGTGGCTCCGTTCACATTGTCCCACTCAGTCGCTGTCAGGAACCAGGGCTGCTGCAGCAGGTTGTGGGTTCAGGGACATTCTGCTTTGACTTTGAGTTTGTGGTGAAATAAAAAAGGGTTAACAAAAATACTGGGTCAAGTTCGGATGATTGGCATGTTGACAAGTGCATTGATTAGACCTTTTACTGCGGTGAAGTCGTGATGATTTGTGAATTTTGCCTTTAAAAGGCAGTACTGTATAAGGAGCTTTCGTGGTTAGAGGGTGGCAACAGGCCAATTTTTCAGCAAACTGTTGACTTGGGGAAAAAGAAACCGGAGAATTATGAAATCTTGTAGTGTGGCAGAAAGAATGCATTTTTTCTCTGATTATTGTCTCGAGTATTTCGACAGGAGGATGTTTAAGTGTGAGATGATTTAAATAAATAGTTCACTGTCATGCCTTTTTAAAAAATATTTTTTTATCTCACACAACAGGACGTTCTCTTGAGATAAAAAATGCCTATTGCAGGTTTCGGCCGTTCTCATCCAGCTTTCGTAGCAATAAACTACGAAAAGTAAATCTTTTTATGTAATCACAAGATGAGGATCTTTCAGCCTGTTGATTTATTTGTCATGTAACTTGCGTACTTCAGTAGCAGCACTTCCGTAGTTATTTTAACATAAACAACGATCTTTTCCTGAACCTGACTAAGAAGTTTTGTTGCCTAAATCTAACCGAGTTTCCGGAGAAGACGGAAGTTTATTTTGAAGAGACCGTATGCATGTAATGAGAGGAAATTGACCAGAAGACAACCTCCGGTTCTGCTGAGTGAAGCCGATGCTTCATGTGTTAAAGTTGCATTCTATCTCCTGACCACCAGGAGACGACTGCTCTGGTTGTATAGAAGTCAAAGCTTCATGTGTTAAAGCTGCATTCTCTCTCCTGACCACCAGGAGGCGACTCCTCTGGTTGTATAGAAGTCAAAGCTTCATGTGTTAAAGCTGCATTCTCTCTCCTGACCACCAGGAGGCGACTCCTCTGGTTGTATAGAAGTCAAAGCTTCATGTGTTAAAGCTGCATTCTCTCTCCTGACCACCAGGGAGCGACTCCTCTGGTTGTATAGAAGTCAAAGCTTCATGTGTTAAAGCTGCATTCTCTCTCCTGACCACCAGGGGGCGACTCCTCTGGTTGTATAGAAGTCTATAGAAAATGACTCTACTTCTCTCTTGATTTATTCCCTCATTAAACATTGTAAACATGAGTTTATGTCTCAATCTCTAGTTTCAAATCTTCTTCAATACAGCATGATGTTCATTTAGTAAATTATGGTCCATTTAGAGTCAAACAGACCATAAAGCAGGGGATGCTTTAGGGCGGGGCTACAAGGTGATTGACAGGTCTCTACGTCACTCCTCCTCAGTCCAGATATGGTCACTTCCTGTTGACTGGTTGCAAAAAAAACAACATGGCAACAGCAATAATCCAAGATGGCGACGGCGAAATCGCCGAACTCGAGGCTTCAAAACATCAGTCCACAAAGCAACGATGTCATGATGACTACGTCCACTTCTTACATAAAGTCTATAGAATTGCCACGTGTTGCTTGAACCTTTGTAGGAAAACGTGCGAAAAATGTGGAGTAACTCTTCGTGAGATATCCTGCGAGAGGAAACGTTGCGCAGGTGAATCCTGGAAGTTATTTAGATGAGCGTGTGGGACTGTATGAATTGTGCAACTACATCCACCTTGCTCCTGTGCATCTCTAGTAATTGCAGGCAGAGGATGGAGGACTGTGTTCAGGGAGAAAGGGATTCCCAAAGAGATCTTTAGGAAGCCACAGGACTTAAACAGCCTTTCTGGGGATTACTGCAGGATCTCCTCAGAGCCGGGCTGACAGAGAAATACGGCCTCCGACACATCCATGCTTCTTTTATCAGCCGTGGCATGTAAGACGGGCATGTGGGGATTTTTCATTTTTTTTTCTAATCTTTGGGGATGAAGGGAAGGGAGGTGAGGAGAGGCGGAGGGCGGCGTTCCTTCTTTCCCGTCAGAGATGCGGAGCGGAGGACTTCTGCCAGCGAGCGGAGCTTTGAAAGTGAAACGTAAGAACGGCAGATCACAGAGGCCAAAAGAAAAATGATATTCTCCTCGTTACGACTCCCCCGGTCGGGCCCTTTGTTGTGGGGGCTTCTGCTTTTAACTGGAAACAGGTCCAGGCGCCTCCTGTGTTTCGGCAGTGTCCCGCACACTCACACACACACACACACACACACACACACACACACACACATATGTACATGTGCTCGGGTGTACGGTACGTTTTTCATGCATTCAAAGCCCTCCATCATCCCTCCATCCCCTAAAGCCTGGTGACAGCTTGTTAAACCCCGATGCCACGTGCAAAGCCTCGCTCTCCGCAGGATGTTTGTCCTCACCTTGTCAGCGGAGGCGCTGGGTGGCCAGGTGGGGGCGTCCCACTGCACACGGGCAGGTGGGAAAGCAAAGGCCACGTTGCAGGTAGGATACCGGGAAGAGAGGAACCCACCAACACATCCCTCCTGTGCATATAAACCTGTCAACGCCATCCTGTTCTCGCCTCGCTATCACCACCTGAAAAGTATCTCACAACCTCAATGAAAGGTTCCTTTTTGAGATTTTGCTGTCAGATATTTCTCGTTTATTTGGAAGAGAAGGAAAATTAAAGATGAAATTTATTGTATATTCTAAATGCGGCACCGCCCACTATTATGCATCTGACTATGTTGTCCTTTATCTGGACTGAAAATGAAGATTAAGATGAAAAGACTAAACGTTGGAGCCGCTGGTTCCCATGACGTCCAGTTCCTGGTTTGGATGTTTTCCTCACGAAGCAAAAGACCCATTAACGAGACATTTAGTCTGATAAGGAAACTTACATTTGCAGTTTATCTCATTATGCAGATGAGGTGAGGCGACCGCGCTTCACTTCAGCACATTTTCACCTGTTGCATCAGATCACATTCACATGATGAGACCTGCAGAAAGCTTTTCTTCATCCATAAAGTCACATTGCAGCTGTCTGTATTCGGATTAAATTACCTTCTTTTAAATGGAGCGTTTAAAATGAAACACCCCAGAGCCAAGTACAGCACAACATCTCACTTCATCCTGCGAGGGGTACCAACACACACACACACACACTCAAAATACATGCACACACTCTTTCCATTTGCTATCTGATATGGCTTATTTTCCTGGATTTAATGCTTTGTTGAATCAAACAGAAAATGTGTAAAACTAATGTGGCGCCACTTTTCATTTGGTAAATACGCTTTGTTTCCCCGGTGCCCTGGTTCCATATTTTAGGGGGCGGGGGGGCAGACCAGCGGGCGTCAGAGCCAAAGCCTTTGGCGAGGTGGGCGTAGATTTAGCATGTGAGCACCCATCTTTTTGGGATTAAAGAAAAGGGAGGTGATTGACAACTTTTAGCGATGGCCGGCGGGGAGATTCAAGGACCTCATTTTGATTCATTCACACTCACACTCACACACACATGCATGCATGCATGCTTACGCACAGAAGAAGAAAAAAAATGCGTGCACATGCATACCCTTCCCGAGCCAACTGGTGCTGAGAAATGACCACAATTTGTCCAGATTTCATCAGAGCAGGAAGAGTTTAGCATATTGTCTGTAATGCATAACAAATCCTTCGCCCCTCTGCCAAACCCTGCAATCAAAGGCCCAGATTTGACAAAAACAACTGTAGTCTTCTTGCTGTAAAACCCAGTTATTTGGGGATGAAGGGTCTTTGGTTTGTACATACAAGAGCCCCAGTAAAGCATATTTAACCTTTCGCCTCTTAAATGCCAACTTGAGAGTCTTCTATTGTTGTCTCCCGCTGGTTTTCATATTGGCAGTGACACAGTCAGTCAGTAAAGTGATTCCCGCGCCTCTCGCCTCCATCTTGTTCCACATCTGCTGCATATCATTAAATGGAAAAATCCAGTAAAAAAAAAAAAAAAAAAAGAAAAGTACTCCCCTCAAGGCTCTCAGAGCTAAATATACTTTTCCAGTTGTGTTGGGATTGATTGGGCTCTGAGAAATGGTGATGGACTTTCTTTATGTGCAGCTGTCACAAATCAGGTGTCTGATTTCCATCGGTGGAGTCGGTCCTGTGACGGATTAGTGTTGCTCAGCAGATGGACCGATGAGAAGACTGATGCCGTCTGCCGCTCACTTCAACGGACTCAAACAGACTTGAATGTTTCATTTTCAAATCTTAGCTTATTTAGTTTGGATGTTTTTAAGTGTGGTTGTACGAGGTTCTTCTCCACAGTCCGTGTTTTACTACAGCAGATGGAGCAAAGTAATGTTCTGCTGTGGACGTATTTTAGACTCCTAATAATAATCTATATCAGTTTAAATGAACGCTATATTTAGAATATTTTCACTTCTTTACCTTGATGTCAGACAGACCTTCTGACTGGGAACAAAAGCCGTTATCGATGCTCTCTTTAAAGCCAAGAGTCTCCATTGACAAAACCGTAATTTTACCTGTCAGAACACTATTGTGTGACTTTGGTGAACCAGAACCAACCCTTTAAAACACCAAAGTCTCACAATAACACAAACTAACTGATGGAGGCAGCAGAAGACCAGCAGCTCCTGTTTCTGAGAGGTAGAGTTACTGTTTTTGTCAATGGAGTCTTGGTGAGATCAGAGATGGAAATAACGGTTTTAGTCCCCCGTCAGAAGGTCTGTCTGACAACAAGGTGAAGAGGTGAAAATACTCTAAATATAGCGTTCATTTAAACTGATATAGATTATTTTAGGAGTCTAAACTACATCCACAGCAGAACATTACTTTGTTCCCGTGCTGGTTCTCCTGTCTGACTACAAACTCCATCTACTGTAGTAAAACACCGCCTGTGGAGAAGAACCTCGAACAAACACACTTCTAAACATCCAAACTGTCGGCTGCCTTCCTGACTCGCTGAACATATTACCATCTCACTTTCTGCAGAACAACACATAATGTTGCGGTTTAAATATTTTTCACTCATTCCTCCAAAGCCTCGAATGAGTCTCCCTAATGAGGCTTGTTAGTCCTCCATCACTTTGCTGATGGAGAGGATACGTTTTCTTTTTTCCTCAGAATTAACTCAGCATATCGTATTCCAGTGTTTATTTGGTTTTGGCTTTTACATCAACAGATAATTAGTTACAGCATTACAAAACATTTGAATAGATGTGCATGGCATTCTGCTGGAACTAATAATCCCAAAGGGATGGAAGTTGGGAAGCAACGAGTAATACTAATAATATAAACATAATTCCAACTAAAACCACAAACTTGGGTCTCTCAACTCGCCTAAAAATTTTAGATATAGATTTTGGCTTGGAGATTCTTCACCGACTGCCCATTTAAACAAAGCTTTTTGTGGTTTTTGTCAGTGTTTCAAAGACTTTTAGTGTCCCATTAGTTTAAAAATGCATTCGTGCTTTGTCTTTCAAAGTGGCTTTCCATCGAGATAACATTATTCCGTCTTGGATTTGAAGCAAACGCAGTGCTGCAATACGTCTGAAACAAACCAGACCAGGAACAGATCCGACAGATCCCTGACCTTTGCTTTAGATTCCGAAATAAAAATAAAATGGAGGTTTTTCGCCCGTTAAATCCCAGACGACTTAAACGGTATAAATCTTTATGTATCAGCTAAAATCTCGGGTCAGCAAGTCTGCAGGTATTATTTGTGTGCACGTTGCTATGGGTGTTGCCCATCTCCATTCAACACCGGCCAAGACAAGACGTGGAGGTCAGAGACTCCACTCAGATGTAGAGAAGAGCAACCAATTATACATAAATAATATATATATATATATATATATATATATATATATATATATATATATCCTCTTCCTCCCCTCGAGAGCGAAACCAAAAAAAAAGAAAGCGGCAGGAATGAGTTAGGAGTTTGGTTTGATTCAAATTGGTCAGGTTATTACGCTGTGATTTGCATAATCTGTACGAAGGGAACGGGGAGAGCTGATTAGAGAAAAATGTCACAGTGGATTCGCATTTCAGCAGCAACTGATTGGACCTGAAGCTTTCCAAATGAGCCTCGAGGACATGTAAAGTCTCGAGATGACGAGGGGGAAAAAGAAGAGAGGAAAGCTGGAGAGTATTGTTATCCCATTCTTATTTCACGGAGGCATTAAATCAAAGCTTGCAATGATCACAAAGAATCATTCCAGAGTATTTATTACATTTTGTGAAGTAGAAGAGCAGCGCACCATGGGTTTTATGTGTCTTTTTTATTATGGTGAAGTCTTTGTGTCCCCAAGTCGGGTTCAAGTATTCACCCCAGTAAAAGAGTTCAGGCATGAGGACACAAAGTTATTAGACGAGTCGAGCGTTTGGCCCCCCAAAAAACTTCAAACGGTTTCTTTTCATTTTTATTATGGAACGTTATTTGATTATTCTGCAGAGTGTTTTTTGCTGACAGAGAGAGAGACAGAGAGAGAGAGAAAGAATGACAACAGCAGACACGCTAACAGTCTCTGGCCGGCACTTTTCCTCTTCTGTGCCGACACATCGCAAAGCCAGCGTTGTGCCGGTCACTCAAAGACATCAGGAGATCTGCACTCCACAGGCCATGTCAACAGTTTGGTTGTGGGGAAAACTACGAACAATAATGCCTGTATGTACAAATGCTGCTGCAGTAGCGAAAAAAAATGTCCCCTTTAATATTAATAACGTATCTATCTATCTGTAACTCATAGATATGCCACGAAAATGTAATCCACGTAATAATGAACCAGACCGCGTTGATGTATTTGTACTTCAGTAGTACAAAACCACGATCTTTATCTTTAAGTATTTCACGATCTTGCCCTAAACCCAAAGGAGTTGCGTCCTCTGAAGAGAGAAGGTTATTTTGAAAAGGCCGTATGAATGTAACGAGCGGAACTGGAAACAAAGCACAAAAAAAGAGGAGCACGAGGATACGTTGTGCTGTTTACTGAGTTTACTTTTTTATTTTAAGCCTGACCACGATGTTTTCCCTAAACCCAACTAAGTGGTTTTGTTACCTAAACTTAACTTAACCGTTTCACTACTTGAAGACTACTAAAATAACCTGAAGAGCCTCCACTGCTTTAGTCTTTAATCTATCGGTCTTCCTCATCCCCTGAAATGAAGTGAATACGTAGAAACTCTCACAGGAACAACGGCTCCTTACTTACATTCTTTGTACAACTTAAATCTGAACTTGAGATTTCTTGCTCATAATCAATATCTGAAAATGGAAGAAGAGGAGCGCCTCGTCTCGCCGTTACTAAACCGCATGTGTATCAAACAGATCTTTCAAATCAGATGTCTCGCAGATCCACATTTACATTTTTGGATGCTGATATGTAAACAAATCTCTTCTGTTGCAAATTGTTGTAGTCGTTAGAAATATGATACGTTTGCTCGATTTGTTGCCTTTTAAAAACTGCAGTTTGCAATTTCTTTAAAAGAACTTCACAAGTCATCCTTCGACTGCTGGAGAAATGTTTTTCCAGGAGGTGAAGAAGAAGAAGTTTCCCTCTAACAAGACCGTGAAGAAGTGGAAGACAACCCGCTGTGTGTATGAAGTATCACACACACACACACACACACTCACACACACACTCACTCCCCCATGTGTGTGTGTTCTGATGCAGCATTCAGATAACTAATCGATCACACCAGGTATCGCCGCGTGTTAATGGGAGATGACAGTAAACTGTCACAACACAAAGAACCGCCGACTGTTTTGACTTCCCGCCGCCTGTCGCCACAGATTCACAAACTAGATACGGAGTCCGTCAGACTCTGCTGCTCTTTAAAGCCTCCGACGACACGCGTGGTAACGGGGAACAGCTCCGGGTTGACGGGTAAACCCCCTTAAAGCCGAGTCATCCTCCAAAGGGATGAAACAAAACTAAGAATTCACAGTGAGGTACCGCAACGTATGACTTCACACGTTTACGAGCGGGCGACCGCACAATTTTGATGTGAACAAACGGGTCGAACAGTAGTCAGAAAGGTCATTTAGGGGTCTTTCTGGGAAAATACACTGTTATAAAATAAACGCTAATTTACTGTGCATCCAAATTTAAAGCAGGGTAAGGTTTTGTATCAAGTCCTCATGACAAATATCAAATACAACCTCATGATATTTAGAAAAATTAGCTGTCAAAATATTCAAACACATCATGTGCTTGGATACAAGTAATATGTGACATTTTCATCGTCTGTTATGTTAAAACAATTCACACGTAAAGCAAATACAAGGAACTTTTATTAAGTGAATACAAGTAACTTTTATGAAGTGTTGGTTCTGGCGCCCCCTGTGGACTAAAGAGGTAGTGTCTCTGAGCACCAGGGTCCCTTTAGAGAACCTCTCATTGTACTGCAGAGGGTCTGACAGTCTGCCCTCTCAGTCCTGGTTCTGGTTCTCCCGTGCCCCCCTTCCCTCCAGCGGGTCCAGCAATACGTCCTGGGTCTCCAGCAGCGTGGTGTCGGCTCCCAGAGAGGAGGAGCTCTGCTCCTGGAGGAGGAGGAGCAGGAGGAGGAGGAGGAGGAAGAGGAGGAGGAGAAGCTCTGCTCCTGGAGGAGGAGGAGGAGGAGCAGGAGGAGGAGGAGGAGGAGGAGGAGCAGCAGGAGGAGGAGGAGGAGGAGGAGAAGCAGGAGGAGGAGGAGGAGCAGGAGGAGGAGGAGGAGGAGGAGGAGGAGCAGCAGGAGGAGGAGGAGGAGGAGGAGAAGCAGGAGGAGGAAGAGGAGGAGGAGCAGCAGGAGGAGGAGGAGGAGGAGGAGAAGCAGGAGGAGGAGGAGAAGCAGGAGGAGGAAGAGGAGGAGGAGATGCTGCTGGGAGCTGAGCTCTCCTCCTCCTTCCGGAGCTCCGACTGCAGGTCCAAGGCTGCAGGTGAAGCTGGATCTGGGTCTGTCCACGGTGGTCTGGTCTCTAGTGGATCTGGGTCTGTCCACGGTGGTCTGGTCTCTAGTGGATCTGGGTCTGTCCACGGTGGACTGGTCTCTGCTGGAGGCCCCGCTGGAGTCTGAGCTGAAGGAGGTTCTGTAGAGGTCCAGGACTAAACTGAGACTGGTTCAGGACCAGGTAAAAAAGTCAGGCTTGTGTTTCCGTTTGGTTAAACTCTTAGAAAACCTTCAGTCAAGAGAAGGAAAATGAAATAAAAGTGATTTGAGCGTTAAGCCGCTCCGCCTCACGGCCCTCTGACGCTGACTCCACTCAGCATTAAACACATCAGGTTCCTTTTACAATAACTTCACAGGACAGGGCTCAAGAACAATCTCTGGACACATGAATAAAGAGAACACTCTCGACATTTACCACAAAAAAAAAAAAACTAGAAAAAAAGGAGCAGCGAGGAGGAGGAGGAAGAAGAGGAGGAGCAGGAGGAGGAGGAGGAGGAGGAGGCGTTTATGTGCGTTATGGAGACCAAAGTGAAAGTTAACGTCTTAATGCGCTCGCGGGAGAGTTCAGAGTCGTCACAATGGCTTCGAGCGTGCTTCGGGGAGGAATGAATCGCTCACACAAATAACACTTCCAGCCCGCCGCCCGCCGCTGCATGGATTGAATCATAAGAGTCTTAAAATGGCGTGACTGTGAGTTACGCTCAGATCTCTTCCAGAACATCAATGCTCCGGACATCCATCACTCAGCCGCTACATGACATTTACAGCCACTGATGTGTTCGCTCCTCCAGCCTTTTGCTGCAGTTATACAGACTTCCACATAAAAAGAGGGAGGTTTTCTCTGCTGAATCTATTAAAATGACTTCTGTTAACTTATAATTCCAGCTTTGAAAAGTCCGCTTTGATCCGTGACTCTCATCTGAAAGAGTCCCAAACTCCTCGAGATTTTAAATTATTTTTAAAAAAAAAAAAAAAGTATTGCATAAAGTTCATTTTGCAGTACGACGAATGAATTCAAGTTTCAAACGTATGAGAGAGAGTTTAATATCCATCCGTCTTGTGTTCAGGCGAAAAGACAGATGTCTGTACGAGACGCGTTTTTTACTTTCCTCAAATGTGAATCCAGAGACGTTTCTAAAAGCTCTTTAACGAACAGGGTGTGAGATTCATCCTGACTTCAGGCTGACTAATGAAACCAGCCCACGGTTAGTTACTCGCTGAGGTTAGAAAGGTTTTTAATGTCATTTAAAGGAGTCGCTTTCAAGCGACAACCTGAATTTAATGGATTTACAGTATGTGACTTTATTAAAAATGTCAGCCTCACCAACTAATATCACTCCAACACATGAGAAATAACTCACAATACGCCAATGAATCATTTTTGCTCGTCACTTTCAAAGGGTTTAAAAGTTTATGTTTGCATTTTCTACTTCTCAAAACTGAAATCATGAACATGGGGTTCTCTAAGTGAGGTCCACGTCTTTTTTTGGGGGCGTAATATTCACATTCTACGTTATTAAGTATTCATGATAAAAAAAAAAAAAAGGTCTTTGAATTTAACTTTAAAGACCTGGGTTCATTCTTTACAAATATTTTCTTCTGTTCATTTTCTGAAAGTTTTTAACTTGAATTAATTGACATTGCAATTTGAATAAAACCACGTTCAGTCCAAACGTATATAAGTGGTATTAACATTCAATAACATTGGGTCTAATAAAGGATTATCTCATCTTATCTTAACATGGTTCAAATGTTTTAGAATAATAAAAATACTGGCATCTAAAATGTACAAATGGGGCTTCGTTGGTTTAAGAGGGGTCTTTTCAAAATGTGTTTTATACGACTACTATCTTCATCTCCTCTTTTAAAACCCTGCGATTAGTAGTTTAATCCTTCATTTGATTTATATTGAGTGTGAAGTGAAGTCACTTCATGATCACACATTTGTCTGAGAGGGTTTTTACAAACAAAACAACACAATAAAAGCATCT